>BSBM01002218.1:0-133225 GCA_027924585.1 Larix kaempferi | reverse complement strand
GGTCGAATTCGAAACTCGACCGTGTGTTTTCACTAAAGTTAGTCTTAAAGGGTGAGAAAATAGCTCGGAACGTCACGAAAGTTGGTGTGCGCATTTGTCTAGCAACGGGACATCCAAATCTATGCTCAATTTTCAATTCCGAGAAGTTGGTCAAATTCGAAACTCGACCGTGCGTTTTCGCTCGACTTGAGCTTAAAGGGTGTGAAATTAGCTCGTAATGTGACAAAAGTTGGCGTGCGCATTTGTCTACCAACGAGACATCCAAATCTATGCTCAATTTTTAATTCCGAGAAGTTGGTCAAATTCGAAACTCAACCGTGCGTTTTCGCTAGGCTTGGGATTAAAGGGCGATAAAATAGCTTGGAACGTCACGAAACTTGGCGTGCGCACTTGTCTACCAATGGGACATCCAAATCTATTCTCAAATTTCAATTCCAGGAAGTTGGTCAAAGCCGAAACGCCACCGTGCGTTTTCGCTAAACTTGAGCTTAAAGGGGTGTAAAATTAGCTCGTAACGTCACAAAAGTTGTTGTGCACGCATGTCTAGAAATGGGACATCTAAATCTATTCTCAATTTTCATTTCCGAGAAGTAGGTCAAAGCCGAAACACGATTGTGCGTTTTCTCTAGAGTTGGGCTTAAAGGGGAAGAAAATAGCTCAGAACGTCACGAAAGTTGGCGTGTGCACTTATCGACCAACGGGACATCCAAATCCATTCTCAAATTTATATTCCGCGAAATTGGTCAAATTCAAAACTCGACCGTGGCGTTTTCACTAGACTTAGGCTTAAAGGGTGAGAAAATAGCTCGGAACGTCACGAAAGTTGTTGTGCGCAAATGTCTACAAGTGGGACATCCAAAACTATGCTCAATTTTTCAATTACGAGAAGTTGGTGAAAGTTGAAACTCGACCGTACGTTTTCGGTAGAGGAGAAAATAGCTTGGAACGTCACGAAAGTTGGTGTCGATGCTTGTCTGCCAATGGGACATCCAAATCTATTCTCAAATTTCAATTCCAAGAAATTGGTCAAAGTCGAAACGCCACCATGCGTTTTCTCTGGACTTGGGATTAAAGTGTGTGAAATTAGTTCGTAAAATCACGAAAGTTGTAGTGCGCACATGTCTACAAATGTGACATCCAAATCTATTCTCAAATTTAAATTGTGAGAAGTTGGTCAAAGTTGAAAATCGACCGTGCGTTTTCGGTAGACTTGTGCTTAAAGGGTGTGAAATTAGTTCGGAACGCCACGAACGTTGGCATGCCGCACTTGTCTACCAATGGGACATCCAAATCTATGCTCAATTTTCAATTCCGGGAATTTGGTCAAAGTCGAAACTCGATCGTGCATTTTCCCTAAATGGGATGAAAATAGCTCGAAATGTCACGAAAGTTGGTGTGGACGCTTGTCTACCAATGGGACATCCAAATCTATTCTCAAAATTAAATTCCGAGAGGTTGATCAAAGTTGAAACTCGATCGTGCGTTTTCGCTAGACTTGGGCTTAAAGGGGAGAAAATAGCTCGGAACGTCACGAAAGTTGGTGTGGACGCCTGTCTACCAATGGGACATCCAAAACTATTCTCAAATTTCAATTCCGAGAAGTTGGTCAAAGTTGAAACTCGATCGTCAGCGTTTTCGCTACACTTGGGCTTAAAGGGGGAGAAAATAGCTCAGAACGTCACGAAAGTTGGCGTGGACGCCCGTCTACCAATGTGACATCCCAATATATTCTCAAATTTATATTCCGAGAAGTTGGTCAAAGTGGAAAATCGACAGTGCATTTTCGCTAGACTTGGGCTTAAAGGGTGAGAAAATATCTCGGAATGTCACGAAAGTTGGCGTGCGCATTTGTCTACCAACGGGACATCCAAATCTATGGTCAATTTTTAATTCCGAGAGGTTGGTCAAAGTTGAAACTTGATCGTGCGTTTTCGCTAGACTTGGGCTTAAAGGGGGAGAAAATAGCTCGGAACGTCGCGAAACTTGGTGTGGACGCTTGTCTAACAATGGGACATCCAAAACTATTCTCAAATTTCAATTCCGAGAAGTTAATCAAAGTTGAAACTCGATCGTGCGTTTTCGCTAGACTTGGGCTTAAAGGGTGTGAAAATAGCTCGGAACGTTAAAAAAGTTGGCGTGGACGCTCGTCTACCAATGTGACATCCAAATCCATTTTCAAATTTAAATTCCAAGAAGCTGGTCAAAGTTGAAAATCGACCGTGCATTTTCGCTAGACTTAGCCTTAAAGGGTGAGAAAATAGCTCAGAACGTCACGAAAGTTGGGGTGCGCATTTGTCTACCAACGAGACATCCAAATCTATGCTCAATTTTCAATTCCGAGAAGTTGGTCTAATTCGAAACTCGACCGTGCGTTTTCGCTAGACTTGGGCTTAAAGGGGGAGAAAATAGCTCAGAACGTCATGAAAGTTGGTGTGGAGGCTTGTCTTCCAATGGGACATCCAAAACTATTCTCAAATTACAATTCCGAGAAGTTGGTCAAAGTTGAAACTCGATCATGCGTTTTCGCTAGACTTGGGCTTAAAGGGTGTGAAATAGCTCGGAACGTCACGAAAGTTGGCGTGGACGCTCGTCTACCAATGTGACATCCAAATCTATTCGCAAATTTAAATCCGAGAAGGTGGTCAAAGTTGAAAATCGACCGTTGCCATTTTCGCTACACTTCGGCTTAAAGGGTGAGAAAATAGCTCGGAACGTCAGGAAAGTTGGCGTGCGCATTTGTCTACCAACGGAACATCCAAATCTATGCTCAATTTTCAATTCCGAGGAGTTGGTCAAATTCGAAACTCGACCGTGCATTTTCGCTAGACTTGGGCTTAAAGGGGGAGAAAATAGCTCCAAACGTCACGAAGTTGGTGTGGACGCTTGTCTACCAATGGGACATCCAAAACTATTGTCAAATTTTAATTCCGAGAAGTTGGTCAAAGTTGAAACTCGATCGTGCGTTTTCGCTAGAATTGGGCTTAAAGGGTGAGAAAATAGCTCGGAACGTCACGAAAGTTGGCGTGGACGCTCGTCTACCAATTCGACATCCAAAACTATTGTCAAATTTCAATTCAGAGAAGTTGGTCAAAGTTGAAACTCGATCGTGCATTTTCGCTAGACGTGGGCTTAAAGGGTTGGGAAAATAGCTCCGAACGTCACGAAAGTTGGCATGCGCATTTGTCTACCAACGACACATCCAAATCTATGCTCAATTTTCAATTCCGAGAAGTTGGTCAAATTCGAAACTCGACCGTGCGTTTTCGCTAGGCTTGGGCTTAAAGGGGGAGAAAATAGCTCGGAATGTCACGAAAGTTGGTGTGGACGCTTGTCTACTAGTGGGACATCCAAAACTATTCTCAAATTTCAATTAAGAGAAGTTAATCAAAGTTGAAACTCGATCGTGCGTTTTCGCTAGACTTGGGCTTAAAGGGTGAGAAAATAGCTCGGAACGTCACGAAAGTTGGCGTGGACGCTCGTCTACCAATGCGACATCCAAAACTATTGTCAAATTTCAATTCAGAGAAGTTGGTCAAAGTTGAAACTCGATCGTGCATTTTCGCTAGACGTGGGCTTAAAGGGTGGGAAAATAGCTCCGAACGTCACGAAAGTTGGCGTGCGTACTTGTCTACCAACGGGACATCCAAATCTATTCTCTTATTTCAATTCCGAGAAGTTGGTCAAAGTCGAAATGCCACCATGCGTTTTCGCTAGACTTGAGCTTAAAGGGTGTTACATTAGCTCGTAATGTGACGAAAGTAGTTGTACGCGAATGTCTACAAATGGGACATCCAAATCTATGCTCAATTTTCAATTCCGAGAAGTTGGTGAAAGTCGTAACTCGACCGTACGTTTTCGCTACACTTGGGCTTAAAGGGGGAGAAAATAGCTCGGAACGTCACGAAAGTTGGCGTGGACTCTCGTCTACCAATGTGACATCCAAATCTATTCTCAAATTTATTTTCCGAGAAGTTGGTCAAAGTTGAAAATCGACCGTGCATTTTCGCTAGACTTGGGCTTAAAGGGTGAGAAAATAGCTCGGAATGTCACGAAAGTTGGCGTGCGCATTTGTCTACCAACGGGACATCCAAATCTATTCTCATATTTCAATTCCGAGAAGTTGGTCAAATTCGAAACTTGACCCGTGCGTTTTCGCTAGACTTAGGCTTAAAGGGCGAGAAAATAGCTCGAAACGTCACGAAAGTTGGTGTCGCGCATTTGTCTACCAATAGGACCATCCAAATCTATGCTCAATTTTCAATTTCGAGAAGTTGGTCAAATCGAAACTCGACCGTGTGATTTCGCTCGACTTGAGCTTAAAGGGTGTGAAATTAGCTCGTAATGTGACGAAAGTTGGCGTGCGCATTGTTCTACCAACGGGACATCCAAATCTATGCTCAATTTTTAATTCTGAGAAGTTGGTCAAATTCGAAACTCGACCATTCGTTTTCGCTAGAATTAGGCTTAAAGGGTGAGAAAATAGCTCGGAACGTCACGAAAGTTGGTGTGCGCATTTGTCTACCAACGGGACATCCAAATCTATGCTCAATTTTTCAATTCCGAGAAGTTGGTCAAATTTGAAACTCGACCGTGCGTTTTCGCTCGACTTGAGCTTAAAGGGTGTGAAATTAGCTAGTAATGTGATGAAAGTTGGGCCTGCGCATTTGTCTACCAATGAGACATCCAAATCTATCCTCAATTTTTAATTCCGAGAAGTTGGTCCAATTCGAAACTCGACCGTCCCGTTTTCGCTCGACTTGGGCTTAAAGGGGGAGAAAACAGCTCGGATCGTCACGAAAGTTGGTGTGGACGCTTGTCTACCAATGGGACATCCAAAAACTAATCTCAAATTTCAAGTCTGAGAAGTTGGTCAAAGTTGAAACTCGATCGTTGCGTTTTCGCTAGACTTGGGCTTAAAGGGTGTGAAAATAGCCCGGAACGTCATGAAAGTTGGCGTGGACGCTCGTCTACCAATGTGACATCCAAATCTATTTTCAAATTTATATTCAGAGAAGTTGGTCAAAGTTGAAACTCGAGCGTGTGTTTTCGCTAGACTTAGGCTTAAAGGGTGAGAAAATAGCTCGGAACGTCACGAAAGTTGGTGTGCGCATTTGTCTACCAACGGGACATCCAAATCTATCCTCAATTTTTAATTCCGAGAAGTTGGTCAAATTCGAAAGTCAGGAAAGTTGGCGTGCGCATTTGTCTACCAACGGGACATCCAAATCTATGCTCAATTTTCAATTCTGAGAAGTTGGTCGAATTTGAAACTCGACTGTACGTTTTCGCTAGACTTGGCCTTAAAGGGGGAGAAAATAGCTTGGAACGTCACGAAAGTTGGTGTGGACGCTTGTCTACCAATGGGACATCCAAAACTATTCTCAAATTTCAATTCCGAGAAGTTGGTTAAAGTTGAAACTCGATCGAGCGTTTTCGCTAGACTTGGGCTTAAAGGGTGTGAAAATAGATCGGAACATCACGAAAGTTGGTGTGGATGCTTGTCTACCAATGGGACATGCAAAACTATTCTCAAATTTCAATTCCGAGAAGGTTGTCAAAGTTGAAACTCGATCGTGCGTTTTCGCTAGACTTGGGATTAACGGGTGTGAAAATAGATCGGAACATCACGAAAGTTGGTGTGGACGCTTGTCTACCAATGGGACATGCAAAACTATTCTCAAATTTCAATTCCGAGAAGTTGGTCAAAGTTGAAACTCGATCGTGCGTTTTCGCTAGACTTGGGCTTAAAGAGGGATAAAATAGCTCGAAACGTCACGAACGTTTGTGTGGACGCTTGTCTCCCAATGGGACATCCAAAACTATTCTCAAATTTCAATTCCGAGAAGTTGGTCAAAGTTGAAACTTGATCGTGCGTTTTCGCTAGACTTGGGCTTAAAGGGGGAGAAAATAGCTCGGAACGTCATGAAAGTTGGTGTGGACGCTTGTCTTCCAATGGGACATCCAAATCTATTCTCATATTTCAATTTCGAGAAGTTGGTGAAAGTCGTAACTCGACCGTACGTTTTCGCTACACTTGGGCTTAAAGGGGGAGAAAATAGCTCGAAACGTCACGAAAGTTGGCGTGGACGCTCGTCTACCAATGTGACATCCAAATCTATTCTCAAATTTATATTCCGAGAAGTTGGTCAAAGTTGAAAATCGACCGTGCATTTTCGCTAGACTTGGGCTTAAAGGGTGAGAAAATAGCTCGGAATGTCACGAAAGTTGGCGTGCGCATTTGTCTACCAACGGGACATCCAAATCTATGCTCAATTTTTAATTCCGAGAAGTTGGTCAAATTCGAAACTCGACCGTTGCGTTTTCGCTCGACTTGAACTTAAAGGGTGTGAAATTAGCTCGTAATGTGATGACAGTTGGTGTGCACATATGTCTACCAACGGGACATCCAAATCTATGCTCAATTTTTAATTCCGAGAAGTTGGTCAAATTCGAAACTCGACCATGCGTTTTCGCTAGACTTGGGCTTAAAGGGGGAGAAAACAGCTCGGAACGTCATGAAAGTTGGTGTGGACGCTTGTCTACCAATGGGACATCAAAAACTATTCTCAAATTTCAATTCCGAGAAGTTGGTCAAAGTTTTAACTCGATCGTGCGTTTTCGCTAGACTTGTGCTTAAAGGGGGAGAAAATAGCTCGAAACGTCACGAAAGTTTGTGTGGACGCTTGTCTACCAATGGGACATCCAAAACTATTCTCAAATTTCAATTCCGAGAAGTTGGTCAAAGTTGAAACTTGATCGTGCGTTTTCGCTAGACTTGGGCTTAAAGGGGGAGAAAATAGCTCGGAACGTCATGAAAGTTGGTGTGGACGCTTGTCTTCCAATGGGACATCCAAATCTATTCTCGAATTTCAATTTCGAGAAGTTGGTGAAAGTCGTAACTCGACCGTACGTTTTCGCTACACTTGGGCTTAAAGGGGGAGAAAATAGCTCGGAACGTCACGAAAGTTGGCGTGGACGCTCGTCTACCAATGTGACATCCAAATCTATTCTCAAATTTATTTTCCGAGAAGTTGGTCAAAGTTGAAAATCGACCGTGCATTTTCGCTAGACTTGGGCTTAAAGGGTGAGAAAATAGCTTGGAATGTCACGAAAGTTGGCGTGCGCATTTGTCTACCAACGGGACATCCAAATCTATTCTCATATTTCAATTCCGAGAAGTTGGTCGAATTCGAAACTCGACCGTGTGTTTTCACTAAAGTTAGTCTTAAAGGGTGAGAAAATAGCTCGGAACGTCACGAAAGTTGGTGTGCGCATTTGTCTACCAACGGGACATCCAAATCTATGCTCAATTTTCAATTCCGAGAAGTTGGTCAAATTCGAAACTCGACCGTGCGTTTTCGCTCGACTTGAGCTTAAAGGGTGTGAAATTAGCTCGTAATGTGACGAAAGTTGGCGTGCGCATTTGTCTACCAACGAGACATCCAAATCTATGCTCAATTTTTAATTCCGAGAAGTTGGTCAAATTCGAAACTCAACCGTGCGTTTTCGCTAGGCTTGGGCTTAAAGGGCGATAAAGTAGCTTGCAACGTCACGAAACTTGGCGTGCGCACTTGTCTACCAATGGGACATCCAAATCTCTTCTCAAATTTCAATTCCAAGAAGTTGGTCAAAGCCGAAACGCCACCGTGCGTTTTCGCTAAACTTGAGCTTAAAGGGTGTAAAATTAGCTCGTAACGTCACAAAAGTTGCTGTGCACGCATGTCTAGAAATGGGACATCCAAATTTATTCTCAATTTTCATTTCCGAGAAGTAGGTCAAATCCGAAACACGATTGTGTGTTTTCTCTAGAGTTGGGCTTAAAGGGGAAGAACATAGCTCGGAACGTCACGAAAGTTTGCGTGTGCACTTATCTACCAACCGGACATCCAAATCCATTCTCAAATTTATATTCCGAGAAGTTGGTCAAAGTTGAAAATCGACTGTGCGTTTTTGCTAGACTTGGGCTTAAAGGGTGTGAAAATAGCTCGGAACGTCACGAAAGTTGGCGTGGACGCTCGTCTACCAATGTGATATCCAAATCAATTCTCAAATTTATATTCTGAGAAGTTGGTCAAAGTTGAAAATCGACCGTGCGTTTTCGCTAGACTTGGGCTTAAAGGGTGTGAAATTAGCTCAGAATCTCACGAAAGTTGTTGTGCGCAAATGTCTACAAATGGGACATCCAAGACTATGCTCAATCTTCAATTACGAGAAGTCGGTGAAAGTTGAAACTCGACCGTACGTTTTCGGTAGAGGAGAAAATAGCTTGGAACGTCACGAAAGTTGGTGTGGATGCTTGTCTGCCAATGGGACATCCAAATCTATTCTCAAATTTCAATTCCAAGAAATTGGTCAAAGTCGAAACGCCACCATGCGTTTTCTCTAGACTTGGGATTAAATTGTGTCAAATTAGTTCGTAAAATCACGAAAGTTGTAGTGCGCACATGTCTACAAATGTGACATCCAAATCTATTCTCAAATTTAAATTGTGAGAAGTTGGTCAAAGTTGAAAATCGACCATGCGTTTTCCGTAGACTTGTGCTTAAAGGGTGTGAAATTATTTCGGAACGTCACAAACGTTGGCGTGCGCACTTGTCTACCAACGGGACATCCAAATCTATGCTCAATTTTCAATTCCGGGAATTTGGTCAAAGTCGAAACTCGATCATGCATTTTCCCTAAATGGGATGAAAATAGCTCGGAATGTCACGAAAGTTGGTGTGGACGCTTGTCTACCAATGGGACATCCAAATCTATTCTCAAAATTAAATTCCGAGAGGTTGGTCAAAGTTGAAACTCCACCATGCGTTTTCGCTAGACTTGAGCTTAAAGGGTGTTAAATTAGCTCATAATGTGACGAAAGTTGTTGTCCGCGAATGTCTATAAATGGGACATCCAAATCTAAGCTCAATTTTCAATTCCGAGAAGTTGGTGAAATTCGTAACTCGACCGTACGTTTTCTCTACACTTGGGCTTAAAGGGGGAGAAAATAGTTCGGAACGTAACAAATGTTGGTGTGGATGCTTGTCTACCAATGGGACATCCAAAATTATTCTCAAATTTCAATTCCGAGAAGTTTGTCAAAGTTGAAAATCGACCGTGCATTTTCGCTAGACTTGGGCTTAAAGGGTGAGAAAATAGCTTGGAACGTCACGAAAGTTGGCTTGCACATTTGTCTACCAACGGGACATTCAAATCTATGCCCAATTTTCAATTCCGAGAAGTTGTTCAAATTCGAAATTCGACCGTACATTTTCGCTAGACTTGGGCTTAAAGGGGAAGAAAATAGCTCGGAACGTCACAAAAGTTGGTTCGGACGCTTGTCTACCAATGGGACATCCAAAACTATTCTCAAATTTCAATTCCGAGAAGTTGGTCAAAGTTGAAACTTGATCGTGTGTTTTCGCTAGACTTGGGCTTAAAGGGTGTGAAAATAGCTCGGAACGTCACGAAAGTTGGCGTGGACGCTCGTCTACCAATGTGACATCCAAATCCATTCTCAAATTTAAATTGCGAGAAGTTGGTCAAAGTTGAAAATCGACCGTGCGTTTTCCCTAGACTTGGGCTTAAAGGGTGTGAAATTAGCTCGGGATGTCTACGAATGTGACATCCAAATCTATTCTCAAATTTAAATTGCGAGAAGTTGGTCAAAGTTGAAAATTGACCGTGCATTTTTGCTAGAGTTGGGCTTGAAGGGTGTGAAAATAGCTTGGAACGTCACGAAAGTTGGCGTGGACGCTCATCCACCTATGTGACATCCCAATCTATTCTCAAATTTAAATTCCGACAAGTTGGTCAAAGTTGAAAATTGACCATGCATTTTCGCTAGACTTGGGCTTAAAGGGTGAGAAAATAGCTCGGAACGTCACGAAAGTTGGCATGCGCATTTGTCTACCAACGGGACATCCAAATCTATGCTCAATTTTCAGTTCCGAGAAGTTGGTCAAATTCGAAACTCGTCTGTACATTTTCGCTAGACTTGGGCTTAAAGGGGGAGAAAATAGCTCGGAACGTCACAAAAGTTAGTTCGGACGCTTGTCTAGCAATGGGACATCCAAAACTATTCTCACATTTCAATTCCGATAAGTTGGTCAAAGTTGAAACTCGATCGTGCGTTTTCTTTAGACTTGGGCTTAAAGGGTGTGAAAATAGCTCGAAACGTCACGAAAGTTGGCGTGGACACTCGTCTACCAATGTTACATCCAAATCCATTCCCAATTTTAAATTGCGAGAAGTTGGTCAAAGTTGAAAATCGACCGTGCATTTTCGTTAGAGTTGGGCTTAAAGGGTGGGAAAATAGCTCGGAACGTCACGAAAGTTGGCGTGTGCACTTGTCTACCAACGGGACATACAAATCTATTCTCATATTTCAACTCCGAGAAGTTGGTCAAAGTCGAAACGCCACCATGCGTTTTCGCTAGACTTGAGCTTAAAGGTTGTTAAATTAGCTCGTAATGTGACGAAAGTTGTTGTGCGTGAATGTCTACAAATGGGACATCCAAATCTATGCTCAATTTTCAATTCAGAGAAGTTGGTGAAAGTCGTAACTCGGCCGTACGTTTTCACTAAACTTGGGCTTAAAGGGGGAGAAAATAGCTCGGAACGTAACGAATGTTGGTGTGGATGCTTGTCTACCAATGCAACATCCAAAACTATTTTCAAATTTCAATTTCGAGCAGTTGGTCAAAGTTGAAACTGGATCGTGCGTTTTCGCTAGAATTGGGCTTAAAGGTTGTGAAAATAGCTCGGAACGTCACGAGAGTTGGCGTGGATGCTCGTAGACCAATGTGACATCCAAATCTATTCTCAAATTTAAATTCCGAGAAGTTGGTCAAAGTTGAAAATCGACCGTGCATTTTCGCTAGACTTGCGCTTAAAGGGTGAGAAAATAGCTCGGAACGTCGCGAAAGTTGGTGTGGACGCTTATCTACAAATGGGACATCCAAAACTATTCTCAAATTTCAATTCCGAGAAGTTGGGCAAAGTTGAAACTCGATCGTGCGTTTTCGCTAGACTTGGGCTTAAAGGGTGTTAAAATAGCTCGGAACGTCACGAAAGTTGGCGTGGACGCTCGTCTACCAATGTGACATCCAAATATATTCTCAAATTTATATTCCGAGAAGTTGGTCAAAGTTGAAAATCGACCATGCGTTTTCGCTGGACTTGGGCTTAAAGGGTGAGAAAATAGCTCGGAATGTCATGAAAGTTGGCGTGCGCATTTGTCTACCAACGCGACATCCAAATCTATGCTCAATTTTCAAATCCGAGAAGTTGGTCAAATTCGAAACTCGACCGTGCGTTTTCGCTAGACTTAGGCTTAAAGGGTGAGAAACTAGCTCGGAACGTCACGAAAGTTGGCGTGCGCATTTGTCTACCAACGGGACATCCAAATCTATGCTCAATTTTCAATTCCGAGAAGTTGGTCAAATTCGAAACTCGACTGTGCGTTTTCGCTAGACTTGGGCTTAAAGGGGGAGAAAATAGCTCGGAACATCACCAAAGTTGGTGTGGACGCTTGTCTACCAATGGGACATCCAAAACTATTCTCAAATTTCAATTCCGAGAAGTTGGTCAAAGTTGAAACTCGATCGTGCGTTTTCGCTTGACTTGGGCTTAAAGGGTAAGAAAATAGCTCGGAATGTCACGAAAGTTGGTGTGGACGCTTGTCTACCAATGGGACATCCAAATCTATTCTCAAATTTAAATTCCGAAATGTTTGTGAAAGTGGAAACTCGACCGTGCGTTTTCGCTAGACTTGGGCCTAAAGGTGCAGAAAATAGCTCAGAACGTCACGAACGTTGGCGTGCACGCTTGTCTACCAATGGGACATCCAAATCTATTTTCAAATTTCAATTCCCAGAAGTTGGTCATAGTCGAAATGCCACCATGGGTTTTCACTAGACTTGGGAATAAAGGGCGTGAAATTAGCTCGTAACGTCATGAAAGTTGCTGTGCGCGCATGTGTACAAATGGGACATCCAAATCTATTCTCAATTTTTAATTCCGAGAAGTTGGTCAAAGATGAAATGCGACCGTGCGTTTTCTCTAGAGTTGGGCTTAAATGGGATGAAAATAGCTCGGAATGTCACGAAAGTTGGTGTGGACGCTTGTCTACCAATGGGACATCCAAATCTATTCTCAAATTTCAATTCCGAGAGGTTGGTCAAAGTCGAAACGCTACCATGCGTTTTCGCTAGACTTCGGCTTTAAGGGTGAGAAAATCTATGGTCAATTTTTAATTCCGAGAAGTTGGTCAATTTTGAAACTCGACCGTGCGTTTTCGCTAGACTTCGGCTTTAAGGGTGAGAAAATAGCTCGGAACATCACGAAAGTTGACGTGCGCATTTGTCTACCAACAAGACATCCAAATCTATGCTCAATTTTCAATTCCGAGAAGTTGGTCAAATTCAAAACTCGACCGTGCGTTTTCGCTCGACTTGAGCTTAAAGTGTGTGAAATTAGCTCGTAATGTGACGAAATTTGGCATAAGCGTTTGTCTACCAACGGGACATCCAAATCTATGCTCAATTTTCAATTCCGAGAAGTTGGTCAAATTCGAAACTCGACCGTGCGTTTTTGCTAGACTTAGGCTTAAAGGGCGAGAAAATAGCTCGAAACGTCACAAAAGTTGGAGTGCGCATTTGTCTACCAACGGGACATCCAAATCTATGCTCAATTTTCAATTCCGAGAAGTTGGTCAAATTCGAAACTCGACCATGCGTTTTCGCTCGACTTGAGCTTAAAGGGTGTGAAATTAGCTCGTAACGTCACAAATGTTCCTGTGCACACATGTCTAGAAATGGGACATCCAAATCTATTCTCAATTTTCATTTCTGAGAAGTAGGTCAAAGCCAAAACACGATTGTGCATTTTCTCTAGAGTTAGGCTTAAAGGGGAAGAAAATAGCTCGGAACGTCACGAAAGTTGGTGTGTGCACTTATCTACCAACGGGACATCCAAATCCATTTTCAAATTTAAATTCTGAGAAGTTGGTCAAAGTTGAAAATCGACCGTGCATTTTCGCTAGACTTAGGCTTAAAGCGTGAGAAAATAGCTCGGAACGTCATGAAAGTTGGCGTGCGCATTTGTCTACCAACGGGACATCCAAATCCATTCTCAAATTTAAATTCGGCGAAGTTGGTCAAAGTTGAAGATCGACCGTGCGTTTTCGCTAGACTTGGGCTTAAAGGGGGAGAAAATAGCTCGGAACGTCACGAAGTTGGTGTGGACGCTTGTCTACCAATGGGACATCCAAAACTATTGTCAAATTTTAATTCAGAGAAGTTGGTCAAAGTTGAAACTCGATCGTGCACTTTCGCTAGAATTGGGTTTAAAGGGTGGGAAAATAGCTCCGAACGTCACGAAAGTTGGCGTGCGTACTTGTCTACCAACGGGACATCCAAATCTATTCTCATATTTCAATTCCGAGAATTTGGTCAAAGTCGAAATGCCACCATGCGTTTTCGCTAGACTTGAGCTTAAAGGGTGTTAAATTAGCTCGTAATGTGACGAAAGTTGTTGTGCGCGAATGTCTACAAATGGGACATCCAAATCTATGCTCAATTTTCAATTTCGAGAAGTTGGTGAAAGTCGTAACTCGACCGTACGTTTTCGCTACCATGGGTTTTCTCTAGACTTGGGATTAAAGTGTGAAATTAGTTCGTAAAATCACGAAAGTTGTAGTGCGCACATGTCTACAAATGAGACATCCAAATCTATTCTCAAATTTAAATTGTGAAAAGTTGGTCAAAGTTGAAAATCGACCGTGCGTTTTCCGTAGACTTGGGCTTAAAAGGTGTGAAATTAGTTCGAAACGTCATGAACATTGGCGTGCGCACTTCTCTACCAACGGGACATCCAAATCTATGCTCAATTTTCAATTCCGGGAATTTGGTCAAAGTCAAAACTCGATCGTGCATTTTCCCTAAATGGGATGAAAATAGCTCGGAATGTCACGAAAGTTGGTGTGGACGCTTGTCTACCAATGGGACATCCAAAACTATTCTCAAATTTCAATTCCGAGAAGTTGGTCAAAGTTGAAACTCGATCATGCGTTTTCGCTAGACTTGGGCTTAAAGGGGGAGAAAATAGCTCGGAACGTCACGAAAGTTGGTGTGGACGCTTGTCTACCAATGGGACATCCAAAACTATTCTCAAATTTCAATTCCGAGAATTTGGTCAAAGTTGAAACTCGATCGTGCGTTTTCGCTAGACTTGGGCTTAAAGGGGAGAAAATAGCTCGGAACGTCATGAAAGTTGGTGTGGACGCTTGTCTTCCAATGGGACATCAAAATCTATTCTCATATTTCAATTTCGAGAAGTTTGTGAAAGTCGTAACTCGACCGTACGTTTTCGTTACACTTGGACTTAAAGGGGGAGAAAATAGCTCGGAACGTCACGAAAGTTGGCGTGGACGCTCGTCTACCAATGTGACATCCAAATCTATTCTCATATTTCAATTCCGAGAAGTTGGTCAAAGTTGAAAATCGACCGTGCATTTTCGCTAGACTTGAGCTTAACGGGTGAGAAAATAGCTCGGAATGTTACGAAACTTGGCGTGCGCATTTGTCTACCAACGGGACATCGAAATCTATCCTCAATTTTCAATTTTGAAAAGTTGGTCAAATTCAAAACTCGGCCGTGCGTTTTCACTAGACTTAGGCTTAAACGGTGAGAAAATAGCTCGGAACGTCACGAAAGTTGGTGTGCACATTTTTCTACCATCGGGACATCCAAATCTATGCTCAATTTTCAATTCCGAGAAGTTGGTCAAATTCGAAACTCGACCGTGCGTTTTCACTAGACTTAGGCTTAAAGGGTGAGAAAATAGCTCGGAACGTCACGAAAGTTGGTGTGCGCATTTGTCTACCAACGGGACATCCAAATCTATGCTCAATTTTCAATTCCGAGAAGTTGGTCAAATTCAAAACTCGACCGTGCGTTTTCGCTCGACTTGAGCTTAAAGTGTGTGAAATTAGCTCGTAATGTGACGAAATTTGGCATAAGCGTTTGTCTACCAACGGGACATCCAAATCTATGCTCAATTTTCAATTCCGAGAAGTTGGTCAAATTCGAAACTCGACCGTGCGTTTTTGCTAGACTTAGGCTTAAAGGGCGAGAAAATAGCTCGAAACGTCACAAAAGTTGGAGTGCGCATTTGTCTACCAACGGGACATCCAAATCTATGCTCAATTTTCAATTCCGAGAAGTTGGTCAAATTCGAAACTCGACCATGCGTTTTCGCTCGACTTGAGCTTAAAGGGTGTGAAATTAGCTCGTAACGTCACAAATGTTCCTGTGCACACATGTCTAGAAATGGGACATCCAAATCTATTCTCAATTTTCATTTCTGAGAAGTAGGTCAAAGCCAAAACACGATTGTGCATTTTCTCTAGAGTTAGGCTTAAAGGGGAAGAAAATAGCTCGGAACGTCACGAAAGTTGGTGTGTGCACTTATCTACCAACGGGACATCCAAATCCATTTTCAAATTTAAATTCTGAGAAGTTGGTCAAAGTTGAAAATCGACCGTGCATTTTCGCTAGACTTAGGCTTAAAGCGTGAGAAAATAGCTCGGAACGTCATGAAAGTTGGCGTGCGCATTTGTCTACCAACGGGACATCCAAATCCATTCTCAAATTTAAATTCGGCGAAGTTGGTCAAAGTTGAAGATCGACCGTGCGTTTTCGCTAGACTTGGGCTTAAAGGGGGAGAAAATAGCTCGGAACGTCACGAAGTTGGTGTGGACGCTTGTCTACCAATGGGACATCCAAAACTATTGTCAAATTTTAATTCAGAGAAGTTGGTCAAAGTTGAAACTCGATCGTGCACTTTCGCTAGAATTGGGTTTAAAGGGTGGGAAAATAGCTCCGAACGTCACGAAAGTTGGCGTGCGTACTTGTCTACCAACGGGACATCCAAATCTATTCTCATATTTCAATTCCGAGAATTTGGTCAAAGTCGAAATGCCACCATGCGTTTTCGCTAGACTTGAGCTTAAAGGGTGTTAAATTAGCTCGTAATGTGACGAAAGTTGTTGTGCGCGAATGTCTACAAATGGGACATCCAAATCTATGCTCAATTTTCAATTTCGAGAAGTTGGTGAAAGTCGTAACTCGACCGTACGTTTTCGCTACCATGGGTTTTCTCTAGACTTGGGATTAAAGTGTGAAATTAGTTCGTAAAATCACGAAAGTTGTAGTGCGCACATGTCTACAAATGAGACATCCAAATCTATTCTCAAATTTAAATTGTGAAAAGTTGGTCAAAGTTGAAAATCGACCGTGCGTTTTCCGTAGACTTGGGCTTAAAAGGTGTGAAATTAGTTCGAAACGTCATGAACATTGGCGTGCGCACTTCTCTACCAACGGGACATCCAAATCTATGCTCAATTTTCAATTCCGGGAATTTGGTCAAAGTCAAAACTCGATCGTGCATTTTCCCTAAATGGGATGAAAATAGCTCGGAATGTCACGAAAGTTGGTGTGGACGCTTGTCTACCAATGGGACATCCAAAACTATTCTCAAATTTCAATTCCGAGAAGTTGGTCAAAGTTGAAACTCGATCATGCGTTTTCGCTAGACTTGGGCTTAAAGGGGGAGAAAATAGCTCGGAACGTCACGAAAGTTGGTGTGGACGCTTGTCTACCAATGGGACATCCAAAACTATTCTCAAATTTCAATTCCGAGAATTTGGTCAAAGTTGAAACTCGATCGTGCGTTTTCGCTAGACTTGGGCTTAAAGGGGAGAAAATAGCTCGGAACGTCATGAAAGTTGGTGTGGACGCTTGTCTTCCAATGGGACATCAAAATCTATTCTCATATTTCAATTTCGAGAAGTTTGTGAAAGTCGTAACTCGACCGTACGTTTTCGTTACACTTGGACTTAAAGGGGGAGAAAATAGCTCGGAACGTCACGAAAGTTGGCGTGGACGCTCGTCTACCAATGTGACATCCAAATCTATTCTCATATTTCAATTCCGAGAAGTTGGTCAAAGTTGAAAATCGACCGTGCATTTTCGCTAGACTTGAGCTTAACGGGTGAGAAAATAGCTCGGAATGTTACGAAACTTGGCGTGCGCATTTGTCTACCAACGGGACATCGAAATCTATCCTCAATTTTCAATTTTGAAAAGTTGGTCAAATTCAAAACTCGGCCGTGCGTTTTCACTAGACTTAGGCTTAAACGGTGAGAAAATAGCTCGGAACGTCACGAAAGTTGGTGTGCACATTTTTCTACCATCGGGACATCCAAATCTATGCTCAATTTTCAATTCCGAGAAGTTGGTCAAATTCGAAACTCGACCGTGCGTTTTCACTAGACTTAGGCTTAAAGGGTGAGAAAATAGCTCGGAACGTCACGAAAGTTGGTGTGCGCATTTGTCTACCAACGGGACATCCAAATCTATGCTCAATTTTCAATTCCGAGAAGTTGGTCAAATTCAAAACTCGACCGTGCGTTTTCGCTCGACTTGAGCTTAAAGTGTGTGAAATTAGCTCGTAATGTGACGAAATTTGGCATAAGCGTTTGTCTACCAACGGGACATCCAAATCTATGCTCAATTTTCAATTCCGAGAAGTTGGTCAAATTCGAAACTCGACCGTGCGTTTTTGCTAGACTTAGGCTTAAAGGGCGAGAAAATAGCTCGAAACGTCACAAAAGTTGGAGTGCGCATTTGTCTACCAACGGGACATCCAAATCTATGCTCAATTTTCAATTCCGAGAAGTTGGTCAAATTCGAAACTCGACCATGCGTTTTCGCTCGACTTGAGCTTAAAGGGTGTGAAATTAGCTCGTAACGTCACAAATGTTCCTGTGCACACATGTCTAGAAATGGGACATCCAAATCTATTCTCAATTTTCATTTCTGAGAAGTAGGTCAAAGCCAAAACACGATTGTGCATTTTCTCTAGAGTTAGGCTTAAAGGGGAAGAAAATAGCTCGGAACGTCACGAAAGTTGGTGTGTGCACTTATCTACCAACGGGACATCCAAATCCATTTTCAAATTTAAATTCTGAGAAGTTGGTCAAAGTTGAAAATCGACCGTGCATTTTCGCTAGACTTAGGCTTAAAGCGTGAGAAAATAGCTCGGAACGTCATGAAAGTTGGCGTGCGCATTTGTCTACCAACGGGACATCCAAATCCATTCTCAAATTTAAATTCGGCGAAGTTGGTCAAAGTTGAAGATCGACCGTGCGTTTTCGCTAGACTTGGGCTTAAAGGGGGAGAAAATAGCTCGGAACGTCACGAAGTTGGTGTGGACGCTTGTCTACCAATGGGACATCCAAAACTATTGTCAAATTTTAATTCAGAGAAGTTGGTCAAAGTTGAAACTCGATCGTGCACTTTCGCTAGAATTGGGTTTAAAGGGTGGGAAAATAGCTCCGAACGTCACGAAAGTTGGCGTGCGTACTTGTCTACCAACGGGACATCCAAATCTATTCTCATATTTCAATTCCGAGAATTTGGTCAAAGTCGAAATGCCACCATGCGTTTTCGCTAGACTTGAGCTTAAAGGGTGTTAAATTAGCTCGTAATGTGACGAAAGTTGTTGTGCGCGAATGTCTACAAATGGGACATCCAAATCTATGCTCAATTTTCAATTTCGAGAAGTTGGTGAAAGTCGTAACTCGACCGTACGTTTTCGCTACCATGGGTTTTCTCTAGACTTGGGATTAAAGTGTGAAATTAGTTCGTAAAATCACGAAAGTTGTAGTGCGCACATGTCTACAAATGAGACATCCAAATCTATTCTCAAATTTAAATTGTGAAAAGTTGGTCAAAGTTGAAAATCGACCGTGCGTTTTCCGTAGACTTGGGCTTAAAAGGTGTGAAATTAGTTCGAAACGTCATGAACATTGGCGTGCGCACTTCTCTACCAACGGGACATCCAAATCTATGCTCAATTTTCAATTCCGGGAATTTGGTCAAAGTCAAAACTCGATCGTGCATTTTCCCTAAATGGGATGAAAATAGCTCGGAATGTCACGAAAGTTGGTGTGGACGCTTGTCTACCAATGGGACATCCAAAACTATTCTCAAATTTCAATTCCGAGAAGTTGGTCAAAGTTGAAACTCGATCATGCGTTTTCGCTAGACTTGGGCTTAAAGGGGGAGAAAATAGCTCGGAACGTCACGAAAGTTGGTGTGGACGCTTGTCTACCAATGGGACATCCAAAACTATTCTCAAATTTCAATTCCGAGAATTTGGTCAAAGTTGAAACTCGATCGTGCGTTTTCGCTAGACTTGGGCTTAAAGGGGAGAAAATAGCTCGGAACGTCATGAAAGTTGGTGTGGACGCTTGTCTTCCAATGGGACATCAAAATCTATTCTCATATTTCAATTTCGAGAAGTTTGTGAAAGTCGTAACTCGACCGTACGTTTTCGTTACACTTGGACTTAAAGGGGGAGAAAATAGCTCGGAACGTCACGAAAGTTGGCGTGGACGCTCGTCTACCAATGTGACATCCAAATCTATTCTCATATTTCAATTCCGAGAAGTTGGTCAAAGTTGAAAATCGACCGTGCATTTTCGCTAGACTTGAGCTTAACGGGTGAGAAAATAGCTCGGAATGTTACGAAACTTGGCGTGCGCATTTGTCTACCAACGGGACATCGAAATCTATCCTCAATTTTCAATTTTGAAAAGTTGGTCAAATTCAAAACTCGGCCGTGCGTTTTCACTAGACTTAGGCTTAAACGGTGAGAAAATAGCTCGGAACGTCACGAAAGTTGGTGTGCACATTTTTCTACCATCGGGACATCCAAATCTATGCTCAATTTTCAATTCCGAGAAGTTGGTCAAATTCGAAACTCGACCGTGCGTTTTCACTAGACTTAGGCTTAAAGGGTGAGAAAATAGCTCGGAACGTCACGAAAGTTGGTGTGCGCATTTGTCTACCAACGGGACATCCAAATCTATGCTCAATTTTCAATTCCGAGAAGTTGGTCAAATTCGAAACTCGACCGTGCGTTTTCGCTCGACTTGAGCTTAAAGGGTGTGAAATTAGCTCGTAATGTGACGAAAGTTGGCGTGCGCATTTGTCTACCAACGGGACATCCAAATCTATGCTCAATTTTTAATTCCGAGAAGTTGGTCAAATTCAAAACTCGACCGTGCGTTTTGACTAGACCTAGGCTTAAAGGGTGAGAAAATAGCTCGGAACGTCACGAAAGTTGGTGTGCGCATTTGTCTACCAACGGGACATCCAAATCTATGCTCAATTTTCAATTCCGAGAAGTTGGTCAAATTTGAAACTCGACCGTGCGTTTTCGCTCGACTTGAGCTTAAAGGGTGTGAAATTAGCTCGTAATGTGACGAAAGTTGGCGTGCGCATTTGTCTACCAATGGGACATCCAAATCTATGCTCAATTTTTAATTCCGAGAAGTTGGTCAAATTCGAAACTCAACCGTGCGTTTTCGCTAGGCTTGGGCTTAAAGGGCGATAAAATAGCTTGGAACGTCACGAAACTTGGCGTGCGCACTTGTCTACCAATGGGACATCCAAATCTATTCTCAAATTTCAATTCCAAGAAGTTGGTCAAAGCCGAAACGCCACCGTGCGTTTTCGCTAAACTTGAGCTTAAAGGGTGTAAAATTAGCTCGTAACGTCACAAAAGTTGCTGTGCACGCATGTCTAGAAATGGGACATCTAAATCTATTCTCAATTTTCATTTCCGAGAAGTAGGTCAAAGCCGAAACACGATTTTGCGTTTTCTCTAGAGTTGGGCTTAAAGGGGAAGAAAATAGCTCAGAACGTCACGAAAGTTGGTGTGTGCACTTATCGACCAACGGGACATCCAAATCCATTCTCAATATTATATTCCGAGAAATTGGTCAAATTCGAAACTCGACCGTGCGTTTTCACTAGACTTAGGCTTAAAGGGTGAGAAAATAGCTCGGAACGTCACGAAAGTTGTTGTGCGCAAATGTCTACAAGTGGGACATCCAAAACTATGCTCAATTTTCAATTACGAGAAGTTGGTGAAAGTTGAAACTCGACCGTACGTTTTCGGTAGAGGAGAAAATAGCTTGGAACGTCACGAAAGTTGGTGTGGATGCTTGTCTGCCAATGGGACATCCAAATCTATTCTCAAATTTCAATTCCAAGAAATTGGTCAAAGTCGAAACGCCACCATGCGTTTTCTCTGGACTTGGGATTAAAGTGTGTGAAATTAGTTCGTAAAATCACGAAAGTTGTAGTGCGCACATGTCTACAAATGTGACATCCAAATCTATTCTCAAATTTAAATTGTGAGAAGTTGGTCAAAGTTGAAAATCGACCGTGCGTTTTCCGTAGACTTGTGCTTAAAGGGTGTGAAATTAGTTCGGAACGTCACGAACGTTGGCATGCGCACTTGTCTACCAATGGGACATCCAAATCTATGCTCAATTTTCAATTCCGGGAATTTGGTCAAAGTCGAAACTCGATCGTGCATTTTCCCTAAATGGGATGAAAATAGCTCGAAATGTCACGAAAGTTGGTGTGGACGCTTGTCTACCAATGGGACATCCAAATCTATTCTCAAAATTAAATTCCGAGAGGTTGATCAAAGTTGAAACTCGATCGTGCGTTTTCGCTAGACTTGGGCTTAAAGGGGGAGAAAATAGCTCGGAACGTCACGAAAGTTGGTGTGGACGCCTGTCTACCAATGGGACATCCAAAACTATTCTCAAATTTCAATTCCGAGAAGTTGGTCAAAGTTGAAACTCGATCGTGCGTTTTCGCTACACTTGGGCTTAAAGGGGGAGAAAATAGCTCAGAACGTCACGAAAGTTAGCGTGGACGCCCGTCTACCAATGTGACATCCCAATATATTCTCAAATTTATATTCCGAGAAGTTGGTCAAAGTGGAAAATCGATAGTGCATTTTCGCTAGACTTGGGCTTAAAGGGTGAGAAAATATCTCGGAATGTCACGAAAGTTGGCGTGCGCATTTGTCTACCAACGGGACATCCAAATCTATGGTCAATTTTTAATTCCGAGAGGTTGGTCAAAGTTGAAACTCGATCGTGCGTTTTCGCTAGACTTGGGCTTAAAGGGTGTGAAAATAGCTCGGAACGTTACGAAAGTTGGCGTGGACGCTCGTCTACCAATGTGACATCCAAATCCATTTTCAAATTTAAATTCCAAGAAGCTGGTCAAAGTTGAAAATCGACCGTGCCATTTTCGCTAGACTTAGGCTTAAAGGGTGAGAAAATAGCTCAGAACGTCACGAAAGTTGGCGTGCGCATTTGTCTACCAACGAGACATCCAAATCTATGCTCAATTTTCAATTCCGAGAAGTTGGTCTAACTCGAAGCTCGACCGTCGCGTTTTCGCTAGACTTGGGCTTAAAGGGGAGAAAATAGCTCAGAACGTCATGAAAGTTGGTGTCGAGGCTTGTCTTCCAATGGGACATCCAAAACTATTCTCAAATTACAATTCCGAGAAGTTGGTCAAAGTTGAAACTCGATCATGCGTTTTCGCTAGACTTGGGCTTAAAGGGTGTGAAATAGCTCGGAACGTCACGAAAGTTGGCGTGGACGCTCGTCTACCAATGTGACATCCAAATCTATTCGCAAATTTAAATTCCGAGAAGGTGGTCAAAGTTGAAAATCGACCGTGCATTTTCGCTACACTTCGGCTTAAAGGGTGAGAAAATAGCTCGGAACGTCAGAAAGTTGGCGTGCGCATTTGTCTACCAACGGAACATCCAAATCTATGCTCAATTTTCAATTCCGAGGAGTTGGTCAAATTCGAAACTCGACCGTGCATTTTCAGTAGACTTGGGCTTAAAGGGGGAGAAAATAGCTCCAAACGTCACGAAGTTGGTGTGGACGCTTGTCTACCAATGGGACATCCAAAACTATTGTCAAATTTTAATTCCGGAGAAGTTGGTCAAAGTTGAAACTCGATCGTGCGTTTTCGCTAGACTTGGGCTTAAAGGGTGAGAAAATAGCTCGGAACGTCACGAAAGTTGGCGTGGACGCTCGTCTACCAATGCGACATCCAAAACTATTGTCAAATTTCAATTCAGAGAAGTTGGTCAAAGTTGAAACTCGATCGTGCATTTTCGCTAGACGTGGGCTTAAAGGGTGGGAAAATAGCTCCGAACGTCACGAAAGTTGGCATGCGCATTTGTCTACCAACGACACATCCAAATCTATGCTCAATTTTCAATTCCGAGAAGTTGGTCAAATTCGAAACTCGACCGTGCGTTTTCGCTAGGCTTGGGCTTAAAGGGGTAGAAAATAGCTCGGAATGTCACGAAAGTTGGTGTGGACGCTTGTCTACCAGTGGGACATCCAAAACTATTCTCAAATTTCAATTAAGAGAAGTTAATCAAAGTTGAAACTCGATCGTGCGTTTCGCTAGACTTGGGCTTAAAGGGTGAGAAAATAGCTCGGAACGTCACGAAAGTTGGCGTGGACGCTCGTCTACCAATGCGACATCCAAAACTATTGTCAAATTTCAATTCAGAGAAGTTGGTCAAAGTTGAAACTCGATCGTGCATTTTCGCTAGACGTGGGCTTAAAGGGTGGGAAAATAGCTCTGAACGTCACGAAAGTTGGCGTGCGTACTTGTCTACCAACGGGACATCCAAATCTATTCTCTTATTTCAATTCCGAGAAGTTGGTCAAAGTCGAAATGCCACCATGCGTTTTCGCTAGACTTGAGCTTAAGGGTGTTACATTATCTCGTAATGTGACGAAAGTAGTTGTGCGCGAATGTCTACAAATGGGACATCCAAATCTATGCTCAATTTTCAATTCCAAGAAGTTGGTGAAAGTCGTAACTCGACCGTACGTTTTCGCTACACTTGGGCTTAAAGGGGGAGAAAAATAGCTCCGAACGTCACGAAAGTTGGCGTGGACTCTCGTCTACCAATGTGACATCCAAATCTATTCTCAAATTTATTTTCCGAGAAGTTGGTCAAAGTTGAAAATCGACCGTGCATTTTCACTAGACTTGGGCTTAAAGGGTGAGAAAATAGCTCGGAATGTCACGAAAGTTGGCGTGCGCATTTGTCTACCAACGGGACATCCAAATCTATTCTCATATTTCAATTCCGAGAAGTTGGTCCAAATTCGAAACTTGACCGTGCGTTTTCGCTAGACTTAGGCTTAAAGGGTGAGAAAATAGCTCGGAACGTCACGAAAGTTGGTGTGCGCATTTGTCTACCAACGGGACATCGAAATCTATGCTCAAATTTCAATTTCGAGAAGTTGGTCAAATTCGAACTCGACCGTGCGTTTTCGCTCGACTTGAACTTAAAGGGTGTGAAATTAGCTCGTAATGTGATGACAGTTGGTGTGCACATATGTCTACCAACGGGACATCCAAATCTATGCTCAATTTTTAATTCCGAGAAGTTGGTCAAATTCGAAACTCGACCATGCGTTTTCGCTAGATTTGGGCTTAAAGGGGGAGAAAACAGCTCGGAACGTCATGAAAGTTGGGTGTGGACGCTTGTCTACCAATGGGACATCAAAAACTATTCTCAAATTTCAATTCCGAGAAGTTGGTCAAAGTTTTAACTCGATCGTGCGTTTTCGCTAGACTTGTGCTTAAAGGGGGAGAAAATAGCTCGAAACGTCACGAAAGTTTGTGTGGACGCTTGTCTACCAATGGGACATCCAAAACTATTCTCAAATTTCAATTCCGAGAAGTTGGTCAAAGTTGAAACTTGATCGTGCGTTTTCGCTAGACTTGGGCTTAAAGGGGGAGAAAATAGCTCGGAATGTCATGAAAGTTGGTGTGGACGCTTGTCTTCCAATGGGACATCCAAATCTATTCTCATATTTCAATTTCGAGAAGTTGGTGAAAGTCGTAACTCGACCGTACGTTTTCGCTACACTTGGGCTTCAAGGGGAGAAAATAGCTCAAAACGTCACGAAAGTTGGCGTGGACGCTCGTCTACCAATGTGACATCCAAATCTATTCTCAAATTTATTTTCCGAGAAGTTGGTCAAAGTTGAAAATCGACCGTGCATTTTCTCTAGACTTGGGCTTAAAGGGTGAGAAAATAGCTTGGAATGTCACTAAAGTTGGCGTGCGCATTTGTCTACCAACGGGACATCCAAATCTATTCTCATATTTCAATTCCGAGAAGTTGGTCGAATTCGAAACTCGACCGTGTGTTTTCACTAAAGTTAGTCTTAAAGGGTGAGAAAATAGCTCGGAACGTCACGAAAGTTGGGTGTGCGCATTTGTCTAGCAACGGGACATCCAAATCTATGCTCAATTTTCAATTCCGAGAAGTGGTCAAATTCGAAACTCGACCGTGCGTTTTCGCTCGACTTGAGCTTAAAGGGTGTGAAATTAGCTCGTAATGTGACAAAAGTTGGCGTGCGCATTTGTCTACCAACGAGACATCCAAATCTATGCTCAATTTTTAATTCCGAGAAGTTGGTCAAATTCGAAACTCAACCGTGCGTTTTCGCTAGGCTTGGGATTAAAGGGCGATAAAATAGCTTGGAACGTCACGAAACTTGGCGGGCGCACTTGTCTACCAATGGGACATCCAAATCTATTCTCAAATTTCAATTCCAGGAAGTTGGTCAAAGCCGAAACGCCACCGTCGTTTTCGCTAAACTTGAGCTTAAAGGGTGTAAAATTAGCTCGTAACGTCACAAAAGTTGTTGTGCACGCATGTCTAGAAATGGGACATCTAAATCTATTCTCAATTTTCATTTCCGAGAAGTAGGTCAAAGCCGAAACACGATTGTGCGTTTTCTCTAGAGTTGGGCTTAAAGGGGAAGAAAATAGCTCAGAACGTCACGAAAGTTGGCGTGTGCACTTATCGACCAACGGGACATCCAAATCCATTCTCAAATTTATATTCCGCGAAATTGGTCAAATTCGAAACTCGACCGTGCGTTTTCACTAGACTTAGGCTTAAAGGGTGAGAAAATAGCTCGGAACGTCACGAAAGTTGTTGTGCGCAAATGTCTACAAGTGGGACATCCAAAACTATGCTCAATTTTCAATTACGAGAAGTTGGTGAAAGTTGAAACTCGACCGTACGTTTTCGGTAGAGGAGAAAATAGCTTGGAACGTCACGAAAGTTGGTGTCGATGCTTGTCTGCCAATGGGACATCCAAATCTATTCTCAAATTTCAATTCCAAGAAATTGGTCAAAGTCGAAACGCCACCATGCGTTTTCTCTGGACTTGGGATTAAAGTGTGTGAAATTAGTTCGTAAAATCACGAAAGTTGTAGTGCGCACATGTCTACAAATGTGACATCCAAATCTATTCTCAAATTTAAATTGTGAGAAGTTGGTCAAAGTTGAAAATCGACCGTGCGTTTTCGGTAGACTTGTGCTTAAAGGGTGTGAAATTAGTTCGGAACGCCACGAACGTTGGCATGCGCACTTGTCTACCAATGGGACATCCAAATCTATGCTCAATTTTCAATTCCGGGAATTTGGTCAAAGTCGAAACTCGATCGTGCATTTTCCCTAAATGGGATGAAAATAGCTCGAAATGTCACGAAAGTTGGTGTGGACGCTTGTCTACCAATGGGACATCCAAATCTATTCTCAAAATTAAATTCCGAGAGGTTGATCAAAGTTGAAACTCGATCGTGCGTTTTCGCTAGACTTGGGCTTAAAGGGGGAGAAAATAGCTCGGAACGTCACGAAAGTTGGTGTGGACGCCTGTCTACCAATGGGACATCCAAAACTATTCTCAAATTTCAATTCCGAGAAGTTGGTCAAAGTTGAAACTCGATCGTGCGTTTTCGCTACACTTGGGCTTAAAGGGGGAGAAAATAGCTCAGAACGTCACGAAAGTTGGCGTGGACGCCCGTCTACCAATGTGACATCCCAATATATTCTCAAATTTATATTCCGAGAAGTTGGTCAAAGTGGAAAATCGACAGTGCATTTTCGCTAGACTTGGGCTTAAAGGGTGAGAAAATATCTCGGAATGTCACGAAAGTTGGCGTGCGCATTTGTCTACCAACGGGACATCCAAATCTATGGTCAATTTTTAATTCCGAGAGGTTGGTCAAAGTTGAAACTTGATCGTGCGTTTTCGCTAGACTTGGGCTTAAAGGGGGAGAAAATAGCTCGGAACGTCGCGAAACTTGGTGTGGACGCTTGTCTAACAATGGGACATCCAAAACTATTCTCAAATTTCAATTCCGAGAAGTTAATCAAAGTTGAAACTCGATCGTGCGTTTTCGCTAGACTTGGGCTTAAAGGGTGTGAAAATAGCTCGGAACGTTACGAAAGTTGGCGTGGACGCTCGTCTACCAATGTGACATCCAAATCCATTTTCAAATTTAAATTCCAAGAAGCTGGTCAAAGTTGAAAATCGACCGTGCATTTTCGCTAGACTTAGCCTTAAAGGGTGAGAAAATAGCTCAGAACGTCACGAAAGTTGGGGTGCGCATTTGTCTACCAACGAGACATCCAAATCTATGCTCAATTTTCAATTCCGAGAAGTTGGTCTAATTCGAAACTCGACCGTGCGTTTTCGCTAGACTTGGGCTTAAAGGGGGAGAAAATAGCTCAGAACGTCATGAAAGTTGGTGTGGAGGCTTGTCTTCCAATGGGACATCCAAAACTATTCTCAAATTACAATTCCGAGAAGTTGGTCAAAGTTGAAACTCGATCATGCGTTTTCGCTAGACTTGGGCTTAAAGGGTGTGAAATAGCTCGGAACGTCACGAAAGTTGGCGTGGACGCTCGTCTACCAATGTGACATCCAAATCTATTCGCAAATTTAAATTCCGAGAAGGTGGTCAAAGTTGAAAATCGACCGTGCATTTTCGCTACACTTCGGCTTAAAGGGTGAGAAAATAGCTCGGAACGTCAGGAAAGTTGGCGTGCGCATTTGTCTACCAACGGAACATCCAAATCTATGCTCAATTTTCAATTCCGAGGAGTTGGTCAAATTCGAAACTCGACCGTGCATTTTCGCTAGACTTGGGCTTAAAGGGGGAGAAAATAGCTCCAAACGTCACGAAGTTGGTGTGGACGCTTGTCTACCAATGGGACATCCAAAACTATTGTCAAATTTTAATTCCGAGAAGTTGGTCAAAGTTGAAACTCGATCGTGCGTTTTCGCTAGAATTGGGCTTAAAGGGTGAGAAAATAGCTCGGAACGTCACGAAAGTTGGCGTGGACGCTCGTCTACCAATTCGACATCCAAAACTATTGTCAAATTTCAATTCAGAGAAGTTGGTCAAAGTTGAAACTCGATCGTGCATTTTCGCTAGACGTGGGCTTAAAGGGTGGGAAAATAGCTCCGAACGTCACGAAAGTTGGCATGCGCATTTGTCTACCAACGACACATCCAAATCTATGCTCAATTTTCAATTCCGAGAAGTTGGTCAAATTCGAAACTCGACCGTGCGTTTTCGCTAGGCTTGGGCTTAAAGGGGGAGAAAATAGCTCGGAATGTCACGAAAGTTGGTGTGGACGCTTGTCTACCAGTGGGACATCCAAAACTATTCTCAAATTTCAATTAAGAGAAGTTAATCAAAGTTGAAACTCGATCGTGCGTTTTCGCTAGACTTGGGCTTAAAGGGTGAGAAAATAGCTCGGAACGTCACGAAAGTTGGCGTGGACGCTCGTCTACCAATGCGACATCCAAAACTATTGTCAAATTTCAATTCAGAGAAGTTGGTCAAAGTTGAAACTCGATCGTGCATTTTCGCTAGACGTGGGCTTAAAGGGTGGGAAAATAGCTCCGAACGTCACGAAAGTTGGCGTGCGTACTTGTCTACCAACGGGACATCCAAATCTATTCTCTTATTTCAATTCCGAGAAGTTGGTCAAAGTCGAAATGCCACCATGCGTTTTCGCTAGACTTGAGCTTAAAGGGTGTTACATTAGCTCGTAATGTGACGAAAGTAGTTGTACGCGAATGTCTACAAATGGGACATCCAAATCTATGCTCAATTTTCAATTCCGAGAAGTTGGTGAAAGTCGTAACTCGACCGTACGTTTTCGCTACACTTGGGCTTAAAGGGTGAGAAAATAGCTCGGAACGTCACGAAAGTTGGCGTGGACTCTCGTCTACCAATGTGACATCCAAATCTATTCTCAAATTTATTTTCCGAGAAGTTGGTCAAAGTTGAAAATCGACCGTGCATTTTCGCTAGACTTGGGCTTAAAGGGTGAGAAAATAGCTCGGAATGTCACGAAAGTTGGCGTGCGCATTTGTCTACCAACGGGACATCCAAATCTATTCTCATATTTCAATTCCGAGAAGTTGGTCAAATTCGAAACTTGACCGTGCGTTTTCGCTAGACTTAGGCTTAAAGGGCGAGAAAATAGCTCGAAACGTCACGAAAGTTGGTGTGCGCATTTGTCTACCAATAGGACATCCAAATCTATGCTCAATTTTCAATTTCGAGAAGTTGGTCAAATTCGAAACTCGACCGTGTGTTTTCGCTCGACTTGAGCTTAAAGGGTGTGAAATTAGCTCGTAATGTGACGAAAGTTGGCGTGCGCATTGTTCTACCAACGGGACATCCAAATCTATGCTCAATTTTTAATTCTGAGAAGTTGGTCAAATTCGAAACTCGACCATTCGTTTTCGCTAGAATTAGGCTTAAAGGGTGAGAAAATAGCTCGGAACGTCACGAAAGTTGGTGTGCGCATTTGTCTACCAACGGGACATCCAAATCTATGCTCAATTTTTCAATTCCGAGAAGTTGGTCAAATTTGAAACTCGACCGTGCGTTTTCGCTCGACTTGAGCTTAAAGGGTGTGAAATTAGCTAGTAATGTGATGAAAGTTGGCCTGCGCATTTGTCTACCAATGAGACATCCAAATCTATCCTCAATTTTTAATTCCGAGAAGTTGGTCCAATTCGAAACTCGACCGTCCGTTTTCGCTCGACTTGGGCTTAAAGGGGGAGAAAACAGCTCGGATCGTCACGAAAGTTGGTGTGGACGCTTGTCTACCAATGGGACATCCAAAACTAATCTCAAATTTCAAGTCTGAGAAGTTGGTCAAAGTTGAAACTCGATCGTGCGTTTTCGCTAGACTTGGGCTTAAAGGGTGTGAAAATAGCTCGGAACGTCATGAAAGTTGGCGTGGACGCTCGTCTACCAATGTGACATCCAAATCTATTTTCAAATTTATATTCAGAGAAGTTGGTCAAAGTTGAAACTCGAGCGTGTGTTTTCGCTAGACTTAGGCTTAAAGGGTGAGAAAATAGCTCGGAACGTCACGAAAGTTGGTGTGCGCATTTGTCTACCAACGGGACATCCAAATCTATCCTCAATTTTTAATTCCGAGAAGTTGGTCAAATTCGAAAGTCAGGAAAGTTGGCGTGCGCATTTGTCTAACAACGGGACATCCAAATCTATGCTCAATTTTCAATTCTGAGAAGTTGGTCGAATTTGAAACTCGACTGTACGTTTTCGCTAGACTTGGCCTTAAAGGGGGAGAAAATAGCTTGGAACGTCACGAAAGTTGGTGTGGACGCTTGTCTACCAATGCGACATCCAAAACTATTCTCAAATTTCAATTCCGAGAAGTTGGTTAAAGTTGAAACTCGATCGAGCGTTTTCGCTAGACTTGGGCTTAAAGGGTGTGAAAATAGATCGGAACATCACGAAAGTTGGTGTGGATGCTTGTCTACCAATGGGACATGCAAAACTATTCTCAAATTTCAATTCCGAGAAGGTTGTCAAAGTTGAAACTCGATCGTGCGTTTTCGCTAGACTTGGGATTAACGGGTGTGAAAATAGATCGGAACATCACGAAAGTTGGTGTGGACGCTTGTCTACCAATGGGACATGCAAAACTATTCTCAAATTTCAATTCCGAGAAGTTGGTCAAAGTTGAAACTCGATCGTGCGTTTTCGCTAGACTTGGGCTTAAAGAGGGATAAAATAGCTCGAAACGTCACGAACGTTTGTGTGGACGCTTGTCTCCCAATGGGACATCCAAAACTATTCTCAAATTTCAATTCCGACAAGTTGGTCAAAGTTGAAACTTGATCGTGCGTTTTCGCTAGACTTGGGCTTAAAGGGGGAGAAAATAGCTCGGAACGTCATGAAAGTTGGTGTGGACGCTTGTCTTCCAATGGGACATCCAAATCTATTCTCATATTTCAATTTCGAGAAGTTGGTGAAAGTCGTAACTCGACCGTACGTTTTCGCTACACTTGGGCTTAAAGGGGGAGAAAATAGCTCGAAACGTCACGAAAGTTGGCGTGGACGCTCGTCTACCAATGTGACATCCAAATCTATTCTCAAATTTATATTCCGAGAAGTTGGTCAAAGTTGAAAATCGACCGTGCATTTTCGCTAGACTTGGGCTTAAAGGGTGAGAAAATAGCTCGGAATGTCACGAAAGTTGGCGTGCGCATTTGTCTACCAACGGGACATCCAAATCTATTCTCATATTTCAATTCCGAGAAGTTGGTCGAATTCGAAACTCGACCGTGTGTTTTCACTAAAGTTAGTCTTAAAGGGTGAGAAAATAGCTCGGAACGTCACGAAAGTTGGTGTGCGCATTTGTCTACCAACGGGACATCCAAATCTATGCTCAATTTTCAATTCCGAGAAGTTGGTCAAATTCGAAACTCGACCGTGCGTTTTCGCTCGACTTGAGCTTAAAGGGTGTGAAATTAGCTCGTAATGTGACGAAAGTTGGCGTGCGCATTTGTCTACCAACGAGACATCCAAATCTATGCTCAATTTTTAATTCCGAGAAGTTGGTCAAATTCGAAACTCAACCGTGCGTTTTCGCTAGGCTTGGGCTTAAAGGGCGATAAAGTAGCTTGCAACGTCACGAAACTTGGCGTGCGCACTTGTCTACCAATGGGACATCCAAATCTCTTCTCAAATTTCAATTCCAAGAAGTTGGTCAAAGCCGAAACGCCACCGTGCGTTTTCGCTAAACTTGAGCTTAAAGGGTGTAAAATTAGCTCGTAACGTCACAAAAGTTGCTGTGCACGCATGTCTAGAAATGGGACATCCAAATTTATTCTCAATTTTCATTTCCGAGAAGTAGGTCAAATCCGAAACACGATTGTGTGTTTTCTCTAGAGTTGGGCTTAAAGGGGAAGAACATAGCTCGGAACGTCACGAAAGTTTGCGTGTGCACTTATCTACCAACCGGACATCCAAATCCATTCTCAAATTTATATTCCGAGAAGTTGGTCAAAGTTGAAAATCGACTGTGCGTTTTTGCTAGACTTGGGCTTAAAGGGTGTGAAAATAGCTCGGAACGTCACGAAAGTTGGCGTGGACGCTCGTCTACCAATGTGATATCCAAATCAATTCTCAAATTTATATTCTGAGAAGTTGGTCAAAGTTGAAAATCGACCGTGCGTTTTCGCTAGACTTGGGCTTAAAGGGTGTGAAATTAGCTCGGAATCTCACGAAAGTTGTTGTGCGCAAATGTCTACAAATGGGACATCCAAGACTATGCTCAATCTTCAATTACGAGAAGTCGGTGAAAGTTGAAACTCGACCGTACGTTTTCGGTAGAGGAGAAAATAGCTTGGAACGTCACGAAAGTTGGTGTGGATGCTTGTCTGCCAATGGGACATCCAAATCTATTCTCAAATTTCAATTCCAAGAAATTGGTCAAAGTCGAAACGCCACCATGCGTTTTCTCTAGACTTGGGATTAAATTGTGTCAAATTAGTTCGTAAAATCACGAAAGTTGTAGTGCGCACATGTCTACAAATGTGACATCCAAATCTATTCTCAAATTTAAATTGTGAGAAGTTGGTCAAAGTTGAAAATCGACCATGCGTTTTCCGTAGACTTGTGCTTAAAGGGTGTGAAATTATTTCGGAACGTCACAAACGTTGGCGTGCGCACTTGTCTACCAACGGGACATCCAAATCTATGCTCAATTTTCAATTCCGGGAATTTGGTCAAAGTCGAAACTCGATCATGCATTTTCCCTAAATGGGATGAAAATAGCTCGGAATGTCACGAAAGTTGGTGTGGACGCTTGTCTACCAATGGGACATCCAAATCTATTCTCAAAATTAAATTCCGAGAGGTTGGTCAAAGTTGAAACTCGATCGTGCGTTTTCGCTAGACTTGGGCTTAAAGGGGGAGAAAATAGCTCGGAACATCACGAAAGTTGGTGTGGACGCCTGTCTACCAATGGGACATCCAAAACTATTCTCAAATTTCAATTCTGAGAAGTTGGTCAAAGTTGAAACTCGATCGTGCGTTGTCGCTACACTTGGGCTTAAAGGGGGAGAAAATAGCTCGGAACGTCATGAAAGTTGGCGTGGACGCCCGTCTACCAATGTGACATCCAAATCTATTCTCAAATTTAAATTCTGAGAAGTTGGTCAAAGTTGAAAATCGACAGTGCATTTTTGCTAGACTTGGGCTTAAAGGGTGAGAAAATAGCTCGGAATGTCACGAAAGTTGGTGTGGACGCTTGTCTACCAATGGGACATCCAAAACTATTCTCAAATTTCAATTCCGAGAAGTTCATCAAAGTTGAAACTCGATTGTGCGTTTTCGCTAGTCCTACGCTTAAAGGGTGTGAAAATAGCTAGGAACCTCACGAAAGTTGGCGTGGATGCTTGTCTACCAATGTGACATCCAAATCTATTCGCAAATTTAAATTCCGAGAAGTTGGTCAAAGTTGAAAATCGACCGTGCATTTTCGCTACACTTAGGCTTAAAGGGTGAGAAAATAGCTCAGAACGTCACGAAAGTTGGCGTGCACATTTGTCTACCAACGGGACATCCAAATCTATGCTCAATTTTCAATTCTGAGAAGTTGGTCGATTTTGAAACTCGACCGTGCGTTTTCGCTAGACTTGGGCTTAAAGGGGGAGAAAATAGCTCGGAACGTCACGAAAGTTGGTGTGGACGCTTGTCTACAAATGGGACATCCAAAACTATTCTCAAATTTCAATTCCAAGAAGTTGGTCAAAGTTGAAACTCGATCGTGCGTTTTCGCTAGACTTGGGCTTAAAGGGTGTGAAAATAGCTCGGAACGTCACGAAAGTTGGCGTGCGCATTTGTCTACCAACGGGACATCCAAATCTATGCTCAATTTTCAATTCTGAGAAGTTGGTCGAATTTGAAACTCGACCGTACGTTTTCGCTAGACTTGGCCTTAAAGGGGGAGAAAATAGCTCGGAATGTCACGAAAGTTGGCGTGCGCATTTGTCTACCAACGGGACATCCAAATCTATGCTGAATTTTTAATTCCTAAAAGTTGGTCAAATTCGAAACTCGACCGTGCGATTTCGCTAGGCTTGGGCTTAAAGGGGGAGAAAATAGCTCGGAATGTCACGAAAGTTGTTGTGGACGCTTCTCTACCAGTGGGACATCCAAAACTATTCTCAAATTTCAATTAAGAGAAGTTAATCAAAGTTGAAACTTGATCGCACGTTTTCGCTAGACTTGGGCTTAAAGGGTGAGAAAATAGCTCGGAACATCACGAAAGTTGGTGTGGATGCTTGTCTACCAATGGGACATGCAAAACTATTCTCAAATTTCAATTCCGAGAAGTTGGTCAAAGTTGAAACTCGACCGTGCGTTTTCGCTAGACTTAGGCTTAAAGAGTGAGAAAATAGCTCGGAACATCACGAAAGTTTGCGTGCGCATTTGTCTAGAAACGGGACATCCGAATCTATGCTCAATTTTCAATTCCGAGAAGTTGGTCAAATTCGAAGCTCGACCGTGCGTTTTCGCTAGACTTAGGCTTAAAGGGGGAGAAAATAGCTCGGAACGTCAGGAAAGTTGGCGTGCGCATTTGTCTACCAACGGGACATCCAAATCTATGCTCAATTTTCAATTCTGAGAAGTTGGTCGAATTTGAAACTCGACCGTACGTTTTCGCTAGACTTGGCCTTAAAGGGGGAGAAAATAGCTCGGAACGTCACGAAAGTTGGTGTGGACGCTTGCCTACAAATGGGACATCCAAAACTATTCTCAAATTTCAATTCCGAGAAGTTGGTCAAAGTTGAAGCTCGATCGAGCGTTTTCGCTAGACTTGGGCTTAAAGGGTGTGAAAATAGATTGGAACATCACGAAAGTTGGTGTGGACGCTTGTCTACCAACAGGACATGCAAAACTATTCTCAAATTTCAATTCCGAGAAGTTGGTCAAAGTTGAAACTCGATCGTGTGTTTTCGCTAGACTTGGGCTTAAAGGGGGAGAAAATAGCTCGGAATGTCACGAAAGTTGAAGTGCGCATTTGTCTACCAACGGGACATCCAAATCTATGCTTAATTTTTAATTCCTAGAAGTTGGTCAAATTCGAAACTCGACCGTGTGTTTTCACTGGACTTAGGCTTAAAGGGTGAGAAAATAGCTCGGAACGTCACGAAAGTTGGTGTGCCATTTGTCTACCAACGGGACATCGAAATCTATGCTCAAATTTCAATTCCGAGAAGTTGGTCAAAGTTGAAATTCGATCGTGCGTTTTCGCTAGACTTGGGCTTAAAGGGGGAGAAAATAGTTCGGAACGTCACGAAAGTTGGTGTGGGCGCTTGTCTACCAATGGGACATCCAAAACTATTCTCATATTTCAATTTCGAGAAGTTCGTGAAAGTCGTAACTCGACCGTACGTTTTCGCTACACTTGGGCTTAAAGGGGGAGAAAACAGCTCGGAACGTCATGAAAGTTGGTGTGGACGCTTGTCTACCAATGGGACATCAAAAACTATTCTCAAATTTCAATTCCGAGAAGTTGGTCAAAGTTGAAACTTGATCGTGCGTTTTCGCTAGACTTGGGCTTAAAGGGGGAGAAAATAGTTCGAAACGTCACGAAAGTTGGTGTGGACGCTTGTCTTCCAATGGGACATCCAAATCTATTCTCATATTTCAATTTCGAGAAGTTCGTGAAAGTCGTAACTCGACCGTACGTTTTCGCTACACTTGGGCTTAAAGGGGGAGAAAATAGCTCGGAATGTCACGAAAGTTGGCGTGGACGCTTGTCTACCAATGTGACATCCAAATCTATTCTCATATTTCAATTCCGAGAAGTTGGTCAAAGTTGAAAATCGACCGTGCATTTTCGCTAGACTTGAGCTTAACGGGTGAGAAAATAGCTCGGAATGTTACGAAACTTGGCGTGCGCATTTGTCTACCAACGGGACATCCAAATCTATGCTCAATTTTCAATTCCAAGAAGTTGGTCAAATTCGAAACTCGACCGTGCGTTTTCAGTAGACTTAGGCTTAAAGGGTGAGAAAATAGCTCGGAACGTCACGAAAGTTGGTGTGCGCATTTGTCTACCAACGGGACATCCAAATCTATGCTCAATTTTCAATTCTGAGAAGTTGGTCAAATTCGAAACTCGACCGTGCGTTTTCGCTCGACTTGAGCTTAAAGGGTGTGAAATTAGCTCGTAATGTGTCGAAAGCTGGCGTGCGCATTTTTCTACCAATGGGACATCGAAATCTATGCTCAATTTTTAATTCCGAGAAGTTGGTCAAATTCGAAACTCAACCGTGCGTTTTCGCTAGGCTTGGGCTTAAAGGGCGAGAAAATAGTTTGGAACGTCATGAAAGTTGGCGTTCGCACTTGTCTACCAACGGGACATCCAAATCTATTCTCAAATTTCAATTTCGAGAAGTTGGTCAAAGCCGAAACGCCACCGTGCGTTTTCGCTAAACTTGAGCTTAAAGGGTGTAAAATTAGCTCGTAACGTCACAAAAGTTGCTGTGCACGCATGTCTAGAAATGGGACATCTAAATCTATTGTCAATTTTCATTTCCGAGAAGTAGGTCAAAGCCGAAACACGATTGTGCGTTTTCTCTAGAGTTGGGCTTAAAGGGGAAGAAAATAGCTCGGAACGTCACGAAAGTTGGCGTGTGCACTTATCTACCAACGGGACATCCAAATCCATTCTCAAATTTATATTCCGAGAAGTTGGTCAAATTCGAAACTTGACCGTGCGTTTTCACTAGACTTAGGCTTAAAGGGTGAGAAAATAGCTCGGAACGTCACGAAAGTTGGTGTGCGCATTTTTCTACCAACGGGACATCCAAATCTATGCTCAATTTTCAATTCCGAGAAGTTGGTCAAATTCGAAACTCGACCGTGCGTTTTCGCTCGACTTGAGCTTAAAGGGTGTGAAATTAGCTCGTAATGTGACGAAAGTTGGCGTGCGCATTTGTCTACCAACGAGACATCCAAATCTATGCTCAATTTTTAATTCCGAGAAGTTGGTCAAATTCGAAACTCAACCGTGCATTTTCGCTAGGTTTGGGCTTAAAGGGCGATAAAGTAGCTTGGAAAGTCACGAAACTTGGCGTGCGCACTTGTCTACCAATGGGACATCCAAATCTATTCTCAAATTTCAATTCCAAGAAGTTGGTCAAAGCCGAAATGCCACCGTGCGTTTTCGCTAAACTTGAGCTTAAAGGGTGTAAAATTAGCTCGTAACGTCACAAAAGTTGCTGTGCACGCATGTCTAGAATGTCATCCAAATCTATGCTCAATTTTCAATTCCGGGAATTTGGTCAAAGTCGAAACTCGATCATGCATTTTCCCTAAATGGGATGAAAATAGCTCAGAATGTCACGAAAGTTGGTGTGGACGCTTGTCTACCAATGGGACATCCAAATCTATTCTCGAAATTAAATAGCGAGAGGTTGGTCAAAGTTGAAACTCGATCGTGCGTTTTCGCTAGACTTGGGCTTAAAGGGGGAGAAAATAGCTCGGAACGTCACGAAAGTTGGTGTGGACGCCTGTCTACCAATGGGACATCAAAAACTATTCTCAAATTTAAATTCCGAGAAGTTGGTCAAAGTTGAAACTCGATCGTGCGTTTTCGCTACACTTGGGCTTAAAGTGGGAGAAAATAGCTCGGAACATCACGAAAGTTGGCGTGGACGCCCGTCTACCAATGTGACATCCAAATCTATTCTCAAATTTAAATTCCGAGAAGTTGGTCAAAGTTGAAAATCGACAGTGCATTTTCGCTAGACTTGGGCTTAAAGGGTGAGAAAATAGCTCGGAATGTCACGAAAGTTGGCGTGCGCATTTGTCTACCAACGGGACATCCAAATCTATGGTCAATTTTTAATTCCGAGAGGTTGGTCAAAGTTGAAACTTGATCGTGCGTTTTCGCTAGACTTGGGCTTAAAAGGGGAGAAAATAGCTCGGAACGTCACGAAAGTTGGCGTGGACGCTTGTCTAATAATGGGACATCCAAAACTATTCTCAAATTTCATTTCCGAGAAGTTAATCAAAGTTGAAACTCGATCGTGCGTTTTCGCTAGACTTGGGCTTAAAGGGTGTGAAAATAGCTCGGAACGTTACGAAAGTTGGCGTGGATGCTCGTCTACCAATGTGACATCCAAATCCATTTTCAAATTTAAATTCCGAGAAGCTGGTCAAAGTTGAAAATCGACCGTGCATTTTCGCTAGACTTAGGCTTAAAGGGTGAGAAAATAGCTCAGAACGTCACGAAAGTTGGCGTGCGCATTTGTCTACCAACGGGACATCCAAATCTATGCTCAATTTTCAATTCCGAGAAGTTGGTCTAATTCGAAACTCGACCGTGCGTTTTCGCTAGACTTGGGCTTAAAGGGGGAGAAAATAGCTCGGAACGTCACGAAAGTTGGTGTGGACGCTTGTCTACCAATTGGACATCCAAAACTATTCTCAAATTTCAATTCCGAGAAGTTGGTCAAAGTTGAAACTCGATCGTCCGTTTTCGCTAGACTTGGGCTTAAAGGGGGAGAAAATAGCTCGGAACGTCATGAAAGTTGGTGTGGAGGCTTGTCTTCCAATGGGACATCCAAAACTATTCTCAAATTACAATTCCGAGAAGTTGGTCAAAGTTGAAACTCGATCGTGCGTTTTCGCTAGACTTGGGCTTAAAGGGTGTGAAATAGCTCGGAACGTCACGAAAGTTGGCGTGCGCATTTGTCTACCAACGGGACATCCAAATCTATGCTCAATTTTTAATTCCGAGAAGTTGGTCAAATTCGAAACTCAACCGTGCGTTTTCGCTAGACTTAGGCTTAAAGAGTGAGAAAATAGCTCCGAACATCACGAAAGTTTGCGTGCGCATTTGTCTACCAACGGGACATCCAAATCTATGCTCAATTTTCAATTCCGAGAAGTTGGTCAAATTCGAAACTCGATCGTGCGATTTCGCTAGGCTTGGGCTCAAAGGGGGAGAAAATAGCTCGGAATGTCACGAAAGTCGGTGTGGACGCTTGTCTACCAGTGGGACATCCAAAACTATTCTCAAATTTCAATTAAGAGAAGTTAATCAAAGTTGAAACTCGATCGTGCGTTTTCGCTAGACTTGGGCTTAAAGGGTGAGAAAATAGCTTGGAACGTCACGAAAGTTGGCGTGGACGCTCGTCTACCAATGCGACATCCAAAACTATTGTCAAATTTCAATTCAGAGAAGTTGGTCAAAGTTGAAACTCGATCGTGCATTTTCACTAGACGTGGGCTTAAAGGGTGGGAAAATAGCTCCGAACGTCACGAAAGTTGGTGTGCGTACTTGTCTACCAACGGGACATCCAAATCTATTCTCTTATTTCAATTCCGAGAAGTTGGTCAAAGTCGAAATGCCACCATGCGTTTTCGCTAGACTTGAGCTTAAAGGGTGTTACATTAGCTCGTAATGTGACGAAAATAGTTGTGCGCGAATGTCTACAAATGGGACATCCAAATCTATGCTCATTTTCAATTCCGAGAAGTTGGTGAAAGTCGTAACTCGACCGTACGTTTTTGCTACACTTGGGCTTAAAGGGGGAGAAAATAGCTCGGAACGTCACGAAAGTTGGCATCGACGCTCGTCTACCAATGTGACATCCAAATCTATTCTCAAATTTATATTTCGAGACGTTGGTCAAAGTTGAAAATCGACCGTGCATTTTCGCTAGACATGGGCTTAAAGGGTGAGAAAATAGCTCGGAATGTCACGAAAGTTGGCGTGCGCATTTGTCTACCAACGGGACATCCAAATCTATTCTCATATTTCAATTCCGGGAAGTTGGTCAAATTCGAAACTTGACCGTGCGTTTTCGCTAGACTTAGGCTTAAAGGGCGAGAAAAATAGCTCGGAACGTCACGAAAGTTGGTGTGCGCATTTGTCTACTAATGGGACATCCAAATCTATTCTCAATTTTCATTTCCGAGAAGTAGGTCAAAGCCGAAACACGATTGTGCGTTTTCTCTAGAGTTGGGCTTAAAGGGGAAGAAAATAGCTCGGAACATCACGAAAGTTGGCGTGTGCACTTATCTACCAACGGGACATCCAAATCCATTCTCAAATTTATATTCCGAGAAGTTGGTCAAAGTTGAAAATCAACCGTGCATTTTTGCTAGACTTTGGATTAAAGGGTGTGAAAATAGCTCGGAACGTCACGAAAGTTGGTGTGGACGCTTGTCTACCAATGTGACATCCAAATCTATTCTCAAATTTATATTCTGAGAAGTTGGTCAAAGTTGAAAATCGACCGTGCGTTTTCGCTAGACTTGGGCTTAAAGGGTGTGAAATTAGCTCGGAATCTCACGAAAGTTGTTGTGCGCAAATGTCTACAAATGGGACATCCAAAACTATGCTCAATCTTGAATTACGAGAAGTTGGTGAAAGTTGAAACTCGACCGTACGTTTTCGGTAGAGGAGAAAATAGCTTGGAAAGTCACGAAAGTTGGTGTGGATGCTTGTCTGCCAATGGGACATCCAAATCTATTCTCAAATTTCAATTCCAAGAAATTGGTCAAAGTCGAAACGCCACCATGCCTTTTCTCTAGACTTGGGATTAAAGTGTGTCAAATTAGTTCGTAAAATCACGAAAGTTGTAGTGCACACATGTCTACAAATGTGACATCCAAATCTATTCTCAAATTTAAATTGTGAGAAGTTGGTCAAAGTTGAAAATCGACCGTGCGTTTTCCGTAGACTTGTGCTTAAAGGGTGTGAAATTAGTTCGGAACGTCATGAACGTTGGCGTGCGCACTTGTCTACCAATAGGACATCCAAATCTATGCTCAATTTTCAATTCCAGGAATTTGGTCAAAGTCGAAACTCGATCATGCATTTTCCCTAAATGGGATGAAAATAGCTCGGAATGTCACGAAAGTTGGTGTGGACGCTTGTCTACCAATGGGACATCCAAATCTATTCTCAAAATTAAATTCCGAGAGGTTGGTCAAAGTTGAAACTCGATCGTGCGTTTTCGCTAGACTTGGGCTTAAAGGGGGTGAAAATAGCTCGGAACGTCACGAAAGTTGGCGTGGACGCCCGTCTACCAATGTGACATCCAAATCTATTCTCAAATTTAAATTCCGAGAAGTTGGTCAAAGTTGAAAATCGACAGTGCATTTTTGCTAGACTTGGGCTTAAAGGGTGAGAAAATAGCTCGGAATGTCACGAAAGTTGGTGTGGACGCTTGTCTACTAATGGGACATCCAAAACTATTCTCAAATTTCAATTCCGAGAAGTTCGTCAAAGTTGAAACTCGATCGTGCGTTTTCGCTAGTCCTGGGCTTAAAGGGTGTGAAAATAGCTCGGAACGTCACGAAAGTTGGCGTGGACGCCCGTCTACCAATGTGACATCCAAATCTATTCTCAAATTTAAATTCCGAGAAGTTGGTCAAAGTTGAAAATCGACAGTGCATTTTTGCTAGACTTGGGCTTAAAGGGTGAGAAAATAGCTCAGAATGTCACGAAAGTTGGTGTGGACGCTTGTCTACCAATGGGACATCCAAAACTATTCTCAAATTTCAATTCCGAGAAGTTCGTCAAAGTTGAAAGTCGATCGTGCGTTTTCGCTAGTCTTGAGCTTAAAGGGTGTGAAAATAGCTCGGAACGTCACGAAAGTTGGCGTGGATGCTCGTCTACCAATGTGACATCCAAATCTATTCGCAAATTTAAATTCTGAGAAGTTGGTCAAAGTTGAAAATCGACCGTGCATTTTCTCTACACTTAGGCTTAAAGGGTGAGAAAATAGCTCAGAACGTCACGAAAGTTGGCATGCACATTTGTCTACCAACGGGACATCCAAATCTATGCTCAATTTTAAATTCTGAGAAGTTGGTCGATTTTGAAACTCGACCGTGCATTTTCGCTAGACTTGGGCTTAAAGGGGGAGAAAATAGCTCGGAACGTCACGAAAGTTGGTGTGGACGCTTGTCTACCAATGGGACATCCAAAACTATTCTCAAATTTCAATTCCGAGAAGTTGGTCAAAGTTGAAACTCGATCGTGCGTTTTCGCTGGACTTGGGCTTAAAGGGTGTGAAAATAGCTCGGAACATCACGAAAGTTGGCGTGCGCATTTGTCTACCAACGGGACATCCAAATCTATGCTCAATTTTTAATTCCGAGAAGTTGGTCAAATTCGAAACTCGACAGTGCGTTTTCGCTAGACTTAGGCTTAAAGAGTGAGAAAATAGCTCGGAACATCATAAAGTTTGCGTGCACATTTGTCTACCAACGGGACATCCAAATCTATGCTCAATTTTCAATTCCGAGAAGTTTGTCAAATTCGAAACTCGACTGTGCGTTTTCGCTAGGCTTGGGCTTAAAGGGGGAGAAAATAGCTCGGAATGTCACGACAGTTGGTGTGGACGCTTGTCTACCAGTGGGACATCCAAAACTATTCTCAAATTTCAATTAAGAGAAGTTAATCAAAGTTGAAACTCGATCGTGCATTTTCGCTAGAATTGGGCTTAAAGGGTGAGAAAATAGCTCGGAACGTCACGAAAGTTGGCGTGGACGCTCGTCTACCAATGCGACATCCAAAACTATTGTCCAATTTCAATTCAGAGAAGTTGGTCAAAGTTGAAACTCGATCGTGCATTTTCGCTAGACGTGGGCTTAAAGGGTGGGAAAATAGCTCCGAACGTCATGAAAGTTGGCGTGCGTACTTGTCTACCAACGGGACATCCAAATCTATTCTCTTATTTCAATTCCGAGAAGTTGGTCAAAGTCGAAATGCCACCATGCGTTTTCGCTAGACTTGAGCTTAAAGGGTGTTACATTAGCTCGTAATGTGACGAAAGTAGTTGTGCGCGAATGTCTACAAATGGGACATCCAAATCTATGCTCAATTTTCAATTCCGAGAAGTTGGTGAATGTCGTAGCTCAACCGTACGTTTTCGCTACACTTGGGCTTAAAGGGGGAGAAAATAGCTCGGAACGTCACGAAAGTTGGTCAAATTCGAAACTCGACCATTCGTTTTCGCTAGAATTAGGCTTAAAGGGTGAGAAAATAGCTCGGAACGTCACGAAAGTTGGTGTGCGCATTTGTCTACCAACGGGACATCCAAATCTATGCTCAATTTTCAATTCTGAGAAGTTGGTCAAATTTGAAACTCGACCGTGCATTTTCGCTTGACTTGAGCTTAAAGGGTGTGAAATTAGCTAGTAATGTGACGAAAGTTGGCGTGCGCATTTGTCTACCAATGAGACATCCAAATCTATCCTCAATTTTTAATTCCGAGAAGTTGGTCCAATTCGAAACTCGACCGTGCGTTTTCGCTAGACTTGGGCTTAAAGGGGGAGAAAACAGCTCGGATCGTCACGAAAGTTGGTGTGGACGCTTGTCTACCAATGGGACATCCAAAAGTATTCTCAAATTTCAATTCCAAGAGGTTGGTCAAAGTTGAAACTCGACCGTGCGTTTTCGCTAGACTTGGGCTTAAAGGGCGATAAAATAGCTAGGAACGTCATGAAACTTGGCTTGCGCACTTGTCTACCAATGGGACATCCAAATCTATTCTCAAATTTCAATTCCAAGAAGTTGGTCAAAGCTGAAACGCCACCGTGCGTTTTCGCTAAACTTGAGCTTAAAGGGTGTAAAATTAGCCCGTAACGTCACAAAAGTTGCTGTGCACGCATGTCTAGAAATGGGACATCTAAATCTATTCTCAATTTTCATTTCCGAGAAGTAGGTCAAAGCCGAAACACGATTGTGCGTTTTCTCTAGAGTTGGGCTTAAAGGGGAAGAAAATAGCTCGGAACGTCACGAAAGTTGGCGTGTGCACTTATCTACCAACGGGACATCCAAATCCATTCTCAAATTTATATTCCGAGAAGTTGGTCAAATTCGAAACTCGACCGTGCGTTTTCACTAGATTTAGGCTTAAAGGGTGAGAAAATAGCTCGGAACGTCACGAAACTTGGTGTGCGCATTTGTCTACCAACGGGACATCCAAATCTATGCTCAATTTTCAATTCCAAGAAGTTGGTCAAATTCGAAACTCAACCGTGCGTTTTCGCTCGACTTGAGCTTAAAGGGTGTGAAATTAGCTCGTAATGTGACGAAAGTTGGCGTGCGCATTTGTCTACCAACGAGACATCCAAATCTATGCTCAATTTTTAATTAGGAGAAGTTGGTCAAATTCGAAACTCAACCGTGCGTTTTCGCTAGGCTTGGGCTTAAAGGGCGATAAAGTAGCTTGGAACGTCACGAAACTTGGCGTGCGCACTTGTCTACCAATGGGACATCCAAATCTATTCTCAAATTTCAATTCCAAGAAGTTGGTCAAAGCCGAAACGCCACCGTGCGTTTTCGCTAAACTTGAGCTTAAAGGGTGTAAAATTAGCTCGTAACGTCACAAAAGTTGCTGTGCACGCATGTCTAGAAATGGGACATCCAAATCTATTATCAATTTTCATTTCCGAGAAGTAGGTCAAAGCCGAAACACGATTGTGGGTTTTCTCTAGAGTTGGGCTTAAAGGGGAAGAAAATAGCTCGGGACGTCATGAAAGTTGGTGTGGAGGCTTGTCTTCCAATGGGACATCCAAAACTATTCTCAAATTACAATTCTGAGAAGTTGGTCAAAGTTGAAACTCGATCGTGCGTTTTCGCTAGACTTGGGCTTAAAGGGTGTGAAAATAGCTTGGAACGTCACGAAAGTTGGCGTGGACGCTCATCTACCAATGTGACATCCAAATCTATTCTCAAATTTATATTCTGAGAAGTTGGTCAAAGTTGAAAATCGACCGTGCGTTTTCGCTAGACTTGGGCTTAAAGGGTGTGAAATTAGCTCGGAATCTCACGAAAGTTGTTGTGCGCAAATGTCTACAAATGGGACATCCAAAACTATGCTCAATCTTCAATTACGAGAAGTTGGTGAAAGTTGAAACTCGACTGTACGTTTTCGGTAGAGGAGAAAATAGCTTGGAACGTCACCAAAGTTGGTGTGGATGCTTGTCTGCCAATGGGACATCCAAATCTATTCTCAAATTTCAATTCCAAGAAATTGGTCAAAGTCGAAACGCCACCATGCGTTTTCTCTAGACTTGGGATTAAAGTGTGTCAAATTAGTTCGTAAAATCACGAAAGTTGTAGTGCGCACATATCTACAAATGTGACATCCAAATCTATTCTCAAATTTAAATTGTGAGAAGTTGGTCAAAGTTGAAAATCGACCGTGCGTTTTCCATAGACTTGTGCTTAAAGGGTGTGAAATTAGTTCGGAACGTCACGAACGTTGGCGTGCGCACTTGTCTACCAACGGGACATCCAAATCTATGCTCAATTTTCAATTCCGGGAATTTGGTCAAATTCGAAACTCGATCATGCATTTTCCCTAAATGGGATGAAAATAGCTCGAAATGTCACGAAAGTTGGTGTGGACGCTTGTCTACCAATGGGGCATCCAAATCTATTCTCAAAATTAAATTCCGAGAGGTTGGTCAAAGTTGAAACTTGATCGTGCGTTATCGCAAGACTTGGGCTTAAAGGGGGAGAAAATAGCTCGAAACGTCACGAAAGTTGGTGTGGATGCCTGTCTACCAATGGGACATCCAAAACTATTCTCAAATTTAAATTCCGAGAAGTTGGTCAAAGTTGAAACTCGATTGTGCGTTTTCGCTACACTTGGGCTTAAAGGGGGAGCAAAATAGCTCGGAACGTCACGAAAGTTGGCGTGGACGCCCATCTACCAATGTGACATCCAAATCTATTCTCAAATTTATATTCCGAGAAGTTGGTCAAAGTTGAAAATCGACAGTGCATTTTCGCTAGACTTGGGCTTAAAGGGTGAGAAAATATCTCGGAATGTCACGAAAGTTGGCGTGCGCATTTGTCTACCAACGGGACATCCAAATCTATGGTCAATTTTTAATTCCGAGAGGTTGGTCAAAGTTGAAACTCGATCGTGCGTTATCGCTAGACTTGGGCTTAAAGGGGGAGAAAATAGCTCGGAACGTCACGAAAGTTGGTGTGGACGCCTGTCTACCAATGGGACATCCAAAACTATTCTCAAATTTAAATTCCGAGAAGTTGGTCAAAGTTGAATCTCGATCGTGCGTTGTCGCTACACTTGGGCTTAAAGGCGGAGAAAATAGCTCGGAACGTCATGAAAGTTGGCGTGGACGCCCGTCTACCAATGTGACATCCAAATCTATTCTCAAATTTAAATTTCGAGAAGTTGGTCAAAGTTTAAAATCGACAGTGCATTTTTGCTAGACTTGGGCTTAAAGGGTGAGAAAATAGCTCGGAATGTCACGAAAGTTAGTGTGGACGCTTGTCTACCAATGGGACATCCAAAACTATTCTCAAATTTCAATTCCGAGAAGTTAATCAAAGTTGAAACTCGATCGTGCGTTTTCGCTAGACTTGGGCTTAAAGGGTGTGAAAATAGCTCGGAACGTTACGAAAGTTGGCGTGGACGGTCGTCTGCCAATGTCACATCCAAATCCATTTTCAAATTTAAATTTCGAGAAGCTGGTCAAAGTTGAAAATCGACCGTGCATTTTCGCTAGACTTAGGCTTAAAGGGTGAGAAAATAGCTCAGAACGTCACGAAAGTTGGCGTGCGCATTTGTCTACCAACGGGACATCCAAATCTATGCTCAATTTTCAATTCCGAGAAGTTTGTCTAATTCGAAACTCGACCGTGTGTTTTCGCTAGACTTGGGCTTAAAGGGGGAGAAAATAGCTCGGAACGTCACGAAAGTTGGTGTGGACGCTTGTCTACCAATGGGACATCCAAAACTATTCTCAAATTTCAATTCCGACAAGTTGGTCAAAGTTGAAACTCGATCGTGCGTTTTCGCTAGACTTGGGCTTAAAGGGGGAGAAAATAGCTCGGAACGTCATGAAAGTTGGTGTGGAGGCTTGTCTTCCAATGGGACATCCAAAACTATTCTCAAATTACAATTCCGAGAAGTTGGTCAAAGTTGAAACTCGATCGTGAATTTTCGCTAGACTTGGGCTTAAAGGGTGTGAAATAGCTCGGTACGTCACGAAAGTTGGCGTGGACGCTCGTCTACCAATGTGACATCCAAATCTATTCGCAAATTTAAATTCTGAGAAGGTGGTCAAAGTTGAAAATCAACCGTGCATTTTCGCTACACTTCGGCTTAAAGGGTGAGAAAATAGCTCGGAACGTCACGAAAGTTGGCGTGCGCATTTGTCTACCAACGGAACATCCAAATCTATGCTCAATTTTCAATTCCATGAAGTTGGTCAAATTCGAAACTCGACCATGCGTTTTCGCTAGACTTGGGCTTAAAGGGGGAGAAAATAGCTCCAAACGTAACGAAGTTGGTGTGGACGCTTGTCTACCAATGGGACATCCAAAACTATTGTCAAATTCTAATTCAGAGAAGTTCATCAAAGTTGAAACTCGATCGTGCGTTTTCGCTAGACTTGGGCTTAAAGGGAGAGAAAATAGCTCGGAACGTCACGAAAGTTGGCGTGGATGACCGTCTACCAATGTGACATCCAAATATATTCTCAAATTTATATTCCGAGAAGTTGGTCAAAGTTGAAAATCGACAGTGCATTTTCGCTAGACTTGGGCTTAAAGGGTGAGAAAATAGATCGGAATGTCACAAAAGTTGGCGTGCGCATTTGTCTACCAACGGGACATCCAAATCTATGGTCAATTTTTAATTTCGAGAAGTTGGTCAAATTTGAAACTCGACCGTGCGTTTTCGCTAGACTTAGGCTTAAAGGGTGAGAAAATAGCTCGGAACGTCACGAAAGTTGGCGTGCACATTTTTCTACCAACGGGACATCCAAATCTATGCTCGATTTTCAATTCCGAGAATTTGGTCAAATTTGAAACTCGACCGTGCGTTTTCGCTAGACTTGGGCTTAAAGGGGGAGAAAATAGTTCGGAACGTCACGAAAGTTGGTGTGGACGCTTGTCTAGCAATGGGACATCCAAAACTATTCTCAATTTTCAATTTCGAGAAGTTAATCAAAGTTGAAACTCGATCGTGCGTTTTCGCTAGACTTGGGCTTAAAGGGTGTGAAAATAGCTCGGAACGTTACGAAAGTTGGCGTGGACGCTCGTCTACCAATGTGACATCCAAATCCATTTTCAAATTTAAATTCCGAACGTCACGAAAGTTGCCGTGCGTACTTGTCTACAAATGGGACATACAAAACTATGCTCAATCTTCAATTACGAGAAGTTGGTGAAAGTTGAAACTCGACCGTACGTTTTCGGTAGAGGAGAAAATAGCTTGGAACGTCACGAAAGTTGGTGTGGCTGCTTGTCTACCAATGGGACATCCAAAACTATTCTCAAATATCAATTCCAAGAAATTGGTCAAAGTCGAAACGCCACCATACATTTTCTCTAGACTTGGGATTAAAGTGTGAAATTAGTTCGTAAAATCACGAAAGTTGTAGTGCGCACATGTCTACAAATGTGACATCCAAATCTATTCTCAAATTTAAATTGTGAGATGTTGGTTAAAGTTGAAAATCGACCATGCGTTTTCAGTAGACTTGGGCTAAAAGGGTGTGAAATTAGTTCTGAACGTCACAAACATTGGCGTGCGCACTTCTCTACCAACGGGACATCCAAATCTATGCTCAATTTTCAATTCCGGGAATTTGGTCAAAGTCGAAACTCGATCGTGCATTTTCCCTAAATGGGATGAAAATAGCTTGGAATGTCACGAAAGTTGGTGTGGACGCTCTTATACCAATGGGACATCCAAATCTATTCTCAAAATTAAATTCCGAGAGGTTTGTCAAAGTTGAAACTCGATCGTGCGTTTTCGCTAGACTTGGGCATAAAGGGGGAGAAAATAGCTCGGAACGTCACGAAAGTTGGTGTGGACGCTTGTCTACCAATGGGACATCCAAAACTATTCTCAAATTTCAATTCCGAGAAGTTCGTCAAAGTTGAAACTCGATCGTGCGTTTTCGCTAGTCTTGGGCTAAAAGGGTGTGAAAATAGCTCGGAACGTCACGAAAGTTGGCGTGGATGCTCGTCTACCAATGTGACATCCAAATCTATTCGCAAATTTAAATTCCGAGAAGTTGGTCAAAGTTGAAAATCGACCGTGCATTTTCGCTACACTTAGGCTTAAAGGGTGAGAAAATAGCTTAGAACGTCAGGAAAGTTGGCGTGCACATTTGTCTACCAACGGGACATCCAAATCTATGCTCAATTCTCAATTCTGAGAAGTTGGTCGATTTTGAAACTCGACCGTGCGTTTTCGCTAGACTTGGGCTTAAAGGGGGAGAAAATAGCTCGGAACGTCACGAAAGTTGGTGTGGACGCTTATCTACCAATGGGACATCCAAAACTATTCTCAAATTTCAATTCCGAGAAGTTGGTCAAAGTTGAAACTCGATCGTGCGTTTTCGCTAGACTTGGGCTTAAAGGGTGTGAAAATAGCTCGGAACGTCACAAAAGTTGGCGTGCGCATTTGTCTACCAACGGGACATCCAAATCTATGCTCAATTTTTAATTCCGAGAAGTTGGTCAAATTCGAAACTCGACCGTGCATTTTCGCTAGACTTAGGCTTAAAGGGTGAGAAAATAGCTCGGAACGTCACGAAAGTTGGTGTGCGCATTTGTCTACCAACGGGACATCCAAATCTATGCTCAATTTTCAATTCCGAGAAGTTGGTCAAATTCGAAACTCGACCATGCGTTTTCGCTCGACTTGAGCTTAAAGGGTGTGAAATTAGCTCGTAATGTGATGAAAGTTGGCGTGCGCATTTGTCTACCAATGAGACATCCAAATCTATGCTCAATTTTTAATTCCGAGAAGTTGGTCAAATTCGAAACTCGACCGTGCGTTTTCACTAGACTTGGGCTTAAAGGGGAAGAAAACAGCTCGGAACGTCACAAAACTTGGTGTCGACGCTTGTCTACCAATGGGACATCCAAAACTATTCTCAAATTTCAATTCCGAGAAGTTGGTCAAAGTTGAAACTCGATCGTGTGTTTTCGCCAGACTTGGGCTTAAAGGGTGTGAAAATAGCTTGTGACATCTAAATCTATTCTCAAATTTATATTCCGAGAAGTTGGTCAAAGATGAAAATTGACCGTGCATTTTCGCTAGACTTGGGCTTAAAGGGTGGGAAAATAGCTCCGAACGTCACGAAAGTTGGCGTGCGTACTTCTCTACCAATGGGACATACAAAACTATGCTCAATCTTCAATTACGAGAAGTTGGTGAAAGTTGAAACTCGACCGTACGTTTTCGGTAGAGGAGAAAATAGCTTGGAACGTCACGAAAGCTGGTGTGGCTGCTCGTCTACCAATGGGACATCCAAAACTATTCTCAAATTTCAATTCCAAAAAATTGGTCAAAGTCAAAACGCCACCATGCGTTTTCTCTAGACTTGGGATTAAAGTGTGTGAAATTAGTTCGTAAAATCACGAAAGTTGTAGTGCGCACATGTCTACAAATGTGACATCCAAATCTATTCTCAAATTTAAATTGTGAGAAGTTGGTCAAAGTTGAAAATCGACCGTGCGTTTTCCGTAGATTTGGGCTTAGAGGGTGTGAAATTAGTTTGGAACGTCACGAAAGTTGGCGTGCGCAATTGTCTACCAACGGGACATCGAAATCTATGCTCAATTTTCAATTCCGGGAGTTTTGTCAAAGTCGAAACTCGATCGTGCATTTTCCCTAAATGGGATGAAAATAGCTCGGAATGTCACGAAAGTTGGCATGCACATTTGTCTACCAACGAGACATCCAAATATATGCTCAATTTTCAATTCCAAGAAGTTGGTCAAAGGTTGAAAATCGACTGTGCATTTTCACTAGACTTGGGCTTAAAGGGGGAGAAAATAGCTCGGAACGTCGCGAAAGTTGGCGTGGATGACCGTCTACCAATGTGACATCCAAATCTATTCTCAAATTTATATTCCGAGAAGTTGGTCAAAGTTGAAAATCGACAGTGCATTTTCGCTAGACTTGGGCTTAAAGGGTGAGAAAATAGCTCGGAATGTCACGAAAGTTGGCGTGCGCATTTGTCTACCAACGGGACATCCAAATCTATGGTCAATTTTTAATTCCGAGAAGTTGGTCAAATTTGAAACTCGACCGTGCGTTTTCGCTAGACTTAGGCTTAAAGGGTGAGAAAATAGCTCGGAACGTCACGAAAGTTGGCGTGCGCATTTGTCTACCCACGGGACATCCAAATCTATGCTCAATTTTCAATTCCGAGAAGTTGGTCTAATTCGAAACTCGACCGTGCGTTTTCGCTAGACTTGGGCTTAAAGGGGGAGAAAATAGCTCGGAACGTCACGAAAGTTGGTGTGGACGCTTGTCTACCAATGGGACATCCAAAACTATTCTCAAATTTCAATTCCGAGAAGTTGGTCAAAGTTGAAACTCGATCGTGCGTTTTCGCTAGACTTGGGCTTAAAGGGGGAGAAAATAGCTCGGAACGTCATGAAAGTTGGTGTGGAGGCTTGTCTTCCAATGGGACATCCAAAACTATTCTCAAATTACAATTCCGAGAAGTTGGTCAAAGTTGAAACTCGATCGTGCGTTTTCGCTAGACTTGGGCTTAAAGGGTGTGAAAATAGCTCGGAACGTCACGAAAGTTGGCGTGGATGCTCGTCTACCAATGTGACATCCAAATCTATTCGCAAATTTAAATTCCGAGAAGTTGGTCAAAGACGAAAATCGACCGTTTATTTTCTCTAGACTTGGGCTTAAAGGGTGAGAAAATAGCTCGGAACGTCACGAAAGTTGGCGTGCGCATTTGTCTACCAACGGGACATCCAAATCTATGCTCAATTTTCTATTCCGAGAAGTTGGTCAAATTTGAAACTCAACTGTGCGTTTTCGCTAGACTTGGGCTTAAAGGGGGAGAAAATAGCTCGGAACGTCATGAAAGTTGGTGTGGAGGCTTGTCTTCCAATGGGACATCCAAAACTATTCTCAAATTACAATTCCGAGAAGTTGGTCAAAGTTTAAACTCGATCGTGCTTTTTCGCTAGACTTTGGCTTAAAGGGTGTGAAATAGCTCGGAACGTCACGAAAGTTGGCGTGGACGCTCGTCTACCAATGTGACATCCAAATCTATTCGCAAATTTAAATTCCGAGAAGGTGGTCAAAGTTGAAAATCGACCTTGCATTTGCGCTACACTTCGGCTTAAACGGTGGGAAGGTGGTCAAAGTTGAAACTCGATCGTGCATTTTCGCTAGACGTGGGCTTAAAGGGTGGGAAAATAGCTCCGAACATCACGAAAGTTGCCGTGCGTACTTGTCTACAAATGGGACATACAAAACTATGCTCAATCTTCAATTACGAGAAGTTGGTGAAAGTTGAAACTCGACCGTACGTTTTCGGTAGAGGAGAAAATAGCTTGGAACGTCACGAAAGTTGGTGTGGCTGCTTGTCTACCAATGGGACATCCAAAACTATTCTCAAATATCAATTCCAAGAAATTGGTCAAAGTCGAAACGCCACCATACGTTTTCTCTAGACTTGGGATTAAAGTGTGTGAAATTAGTTCGTAAAATCACGAAAGTTGTAGTGCGCACATGTCTACAAATGTGACATCCAAATCTATTCTCAAATTTAAATTGTGAGAAGTTGGTCAAAGTTGAAAATCGACCATGCGTTTTCAGTAGACTTGGGCTAAAAGGGTGTGAAATTAGTTCGGAACGTCACAAACATTGGCGTGCGCACTTGTCTACCAACGGGACATCCAAATCTATACTCAATTTTCAATTCTGGGAATTTGGTCAAAGTCGAAACTCTATCGTGCATTTTCCCTAAATGGGATGAAAATAGCTCGGAATGTCACGAAAGTTGGTGTGGACGCTCTTATACCAATGGGACATCCAAATCTATTCTCAAAATTAAATTCCGAGAGGTTTGTCAAAGTTGAAACTCGATCGTGCGTTTTCGCTAGACTTGGGCATAAAGGGGGAGAAAATAGCTCGGAACGTCACGAAAGTTGGTGTGGACGCTTGTCTTCCAATGGGACATCCAAAACTATACTCAAATTTCAATTTCGAGAAGTTGGTCAAAGTTGAAACTCAATCGTGCGTTTTCGCTAGACTTTGGCTTAAAGGGGGAGAAAATAGCTCGGAACGTAACGCAAGTTGGCGTGGATGCTCGTCTACCAATGTGACATCCAAATCTATTCTCAAATTTATAATCCGAGAATTTGGTCAAAGTTGAAAATCGACCGTGCATTTTCGCTAGAATTGGGCTTAAAGGGTGAGAAAATAGCTCGGAATGTCACGAAAGTTGGTGTGGACGCTTGTCTACCAATGGGACATCCAAAACTATTCTCAAATTTCAATTCCGAGAAGTTCATGAAAGTTGAAACTCGATCGTGCGTTTTCGCTAGTCTTGGGCTTAAAGGGTGTGAAAATAGCTCAAAACATCACGAAAGTTGGCGTGGATGCTCGTCTACCAATGTGACATCGAAATCTATTCGCAAATTTAAATTCCGAGAAGTTCGTCAAAGTTGAAAATCGACCGTGCATTTTCGCTACACTTAGGCTTAAAGGGTGAGAAAATAGCTTAGAACGTCACGAAAGTTGGCGTGCACATTTGTCTACCAACGGGACATCCAAATCTATGCTCAATTTTCAATTCTGAGAAGTTGGTCATTTTGAAACGCGACCGTGCGTTTTCGCTAGACTTGGGCTTAAAGGGGGAGAAAATAGCTCGGAACGTCACGAAAGTTGGTGTGGACGCTTAGCGTCTATCAATGGGACATCCAAAACTATTCTCAAATATCAATTCCGAGAAGTTGGTCAAAGTTGAAACTCGATCGTGCGTTTTCGCTAGAATTGGGCTTAAAGGGTGTGCGTCACGAAAGTTGGTGTCGACGCTTGTCTACCAATGGGACATCCAAAACTATTCTCAAATTTCAATTCCGAGAAGTTGGTCAAAGTTGAAACTCGATCGTGCGTTTTCGCTAGACTTGGGCTTGAAGGGTGTGAAAATAGCTTGTGACATCCAAATCTATTCTCAAATTTATATTCCGAGAAGTTGGTCAAAGACGAAAATTGACCGTGCATTTTCGCTAGACTTGGGCTTAAACGGTGAGAAAATAGCTCGGAACGTCACGAAAGTTGGTGTGGACGCTTGTCTACCAATGGGACATCCAAAACTATTCTCAAATTTCAATTCCGAGAAGTTGGTCAAAGTTGAAACTCGATCATGCATTTTCGCCAGACTTGGGCTTAAAGGGTGTGAAAATAGCTCGGAACGTCACGAAAGTAGCTGTGGACGCTTGTCTACCAGTGGGACATCCAAAACTATTCTCAAATTTCAATTCTGAGAAGTTGGTCAAAGTTGAAACTCGATCGTGCGTTTTCGCTAGACTTGGGCTTAAAGGGTGTGAAAATAGATTGGAACGTCACGAAAGTTGGCGTGGACGCTCATCTACCAATGTGACATCCAAATCTATTCTCAAATTTATATTCCGAGAAGTTGGTCAAAGACGAAAATCGACCGTTTATTTTTCGCTAGACTTGGGCTTAAAGGGTGATAAAATAGCTCGGAACGTCACGAAAGTTGGCGTGCGCATTTGTCTACCAACGGGACATCCAAATCTATGCTCAATTTTCTATTCCGAGAAGTTGGTCAAATTTGAAACTCGACTGTGCGTTTTCGCTAGACTTGGGCTTAAAGGGGGAGAAAATAGCTCGGAGCATCACGAAAGTTGGTGTGGACATCCAAAACTATTCTCAAATTTCAATTCCAAGAAATTGGTCAAAGTCGAAATGCCACCATGCGTTTTCTTTAGACTTGGGATTAAAGTGTGTGAAATTAGTTCGTAAAATCATGAAAGTTGTAGAGCGCATTTGTCTACCAATGGGACATCCTAATCTATGCTCAATTTTTAATTCCTAGAAGTTGGTCAAATTCGAAACTCGACCGTGTGTTTTCGCTAGACTTAGGCTTAAAGAGTGAGAAAATAGCTCAGAACATCACGAAAGTTTGCGTGCGCATTTGTCTACCAACGGGACATCCAAATCTATGCTCAATTTTCAATTCCGAGAAGTTGGTCAAATTCGAAACTCGACCGTGCGTTTTCGCTAGGATTGGGCTTAAAGGGGGAGAAAATAGCTCGGAATGTCACGAAAGTTGGTGTGGATGCTTGTCTACGAGTGGGACATCCAAAACTATTCTCAAATTTCAATGAAGAGAAGTTAATCAAAGTTGAAACTCGATCGTCGCGTTTTCGCTAGACTTGGGCTTAAAGGGTGAGAAAATAGCTCGGAACGTCACGAAAGTTGGCGTGGACGCTCGTCTACCAATGTGACATCCAAAACTATTGTCAAATTTCAATTCAGAGAAGTTGGTCAAAGTTGAAACTCGATCGTGCATTTTCGCTAGACGTGGGCTTAAAGGGTGGGAAAATAGCTCCGAACGTCACGAAAGTTGGCGTGCGTACTTGTCTACCAACGGGACATCCAAATATATTCTCTTATTTCAATTTCGAGAAGTTGGTCAAAGTCGAAATGCCACCATGCGTTTTCGCTAGACTTGAGCTTAAGGGGTGTTACATTAGCTCGTAATGTGATGAAAGTAGTTGTGCGCGAATGTCTACAAATGGGACATCCAAATCTATGCTCAATTTTCAATTCCGAGAAGTTGGTGAAAGTCGTAGCTCGACCGTACGTTTTTGCTACACTTGGGCTTAAAGGGGGAGAAAATAGCTCGGAACGTCACGAAAGTTGGTGTGGACGCTTGTCTAGCAATGGGACATCCAAAACTATTCTCAAATTTCAATTCCGAGAAGTTAATCAAAGTTGAAACTCGATCGTGCGTTTTCGCTAGACTTGGGCTTAAAGGGTGTGAAAATAGCTCGGAACGTTACGAAAGTTGGCGTGGACGCTCGTCTACCAATGTGACATCCAAATCTATGCTCGATTTTCAATTCCGAGAATTTGGTCAAATTTGAAACTCGACCGTGCGTTTTCGCTAGACTTGGGCTTAAAGGGGGAGAAAATAGTTCAGAACGTCACGAAAGTTGGTGTGGACGCTTGTCTAGCAATGGGACATCCAAAACTATTCTCAAATTTCAATTCCGAGAAGTTAATCAAAGTTGAAACTCGATCGTGCGTTTTCGCTAGACTTGGGCTTAAAGGGTGTGAAAATAGCTCGGAACGTTACGAAAGTTGGCGTGGACGCTCGTCTACCAATGTGACATCCAAATCCATTCTCAAATTTAAATTCCGAGAAGTTGGTCTAATTCGAAACTCGACCGTGCGTTTTCGCTAGACTTGGGCTTAAAGGGGGAGAAAATAGCTCGGAACGTCACGAAAGTTGGTGTGGACGCTTGTCTACCAATGGGACATCCAAAACTATTCTCAAATTTCAATTCCGAGAAGTTGGTCAAAGTTGAAACTCGATCGTGCGTTTTCGCTAGACTTGGGCTTAAAGGGGGAGAAAATAGCTCTTAACGTCATGAAAGTTGGTGTGGAGGCTTGTCTTCCAATGGGACATCCAAAACTATTCTCAAATTACAATTCCGAGAAGTTGGTCAAAGTTGAAACTCGATCGTGCGTTTTCGTTAGACTTGGGCTTAAAGGGTGTGAAAATAGCTCGGAACGTCACGAAAGTTGGCGTGGATGCTCGTCTACCAATGTGACATCCAAATCTATTCGCAAATTTAAATTCCGAGAAGTTGGTCAAAGACAAAAATCGACCGTTTATTTTCTCTAGACTTGGGCTTAAAGCGTGAGAAAATAGCTCGGAACGTCACGAAAGTTGGCGTGCGCATTTGTCTACCAACGGGACATCCAAATCTATGCTCAATTTTCTATTCCGAGAAGTTGGTCAAATTTGAAACTCAACTGTGCGTTTTCGCTAGACTTGGGCTTAAAGGGGGAGAAAATAGCTCGGAACGTCATGAAAGTTGGTGTGGAGGCTTGTCTTCCAATGGGACATCCAAAACTATTCTCAAATTACAATTCCGAGAAGTTGGTCAAAGTTGAAACTCGATCGTGCTTTTTCGCTAGACTTTGGCTTAAAGGGTGTGAAATAGCTCGGAACGTCACGAAAGTTGGCGTGGACGCTCGTCTACCAATGTGACATCCAAATCTATTCGCAAATTTAAATTCCGAGAAGGTGGTCAAAGTTGAAAATCGACCTTGCATTTGCGCTACACTTCGGCTTAAAGGGTGAGAAAATAGCTCGAAACGTCACGAAAGTTGGCGTGCGCATTTGTCTACCAACGGAACATCCAAATCTATGCTCAATTTTCAATTTCGAGAAGTTGGTCAAATTCGAAACTCGACCGTGCGTTTTCGCTAGACATGGGCTTAAAGGGGGAGAAAATAGCTCCAAACGTCACGAAGTTGGTGTGGACGCTTGTCTACCAATGGGACATCCAAAACTATTGTCAAATTTTAATTCAGAGAAGTTCGTCAAAGTTGAAACTCGATCGTGCATTTTCGCTAGACGTGGGCTTAAAGGGTGGGAAAATAGCTCCGAACGTCACGAAAGTTGCCGTGCGTACTTGTCTACAAATGGGACATACAAAACTATGCTCAATCTTCAATTACGAGAAGTTGGTGAAAGTTGAAACTCGACCGTACGTTTTCGGTAGAGGAGAAAATAGCTTGGAACGTCACGAAAGTTGGTGTGGCTGCTTGTCTACCAATGGGACATCCAAAACTATTCTCAAATATCAATTCCAAGAAATTGGTCAAAGTCGAAACGCCACCATACGTTTTCTCTAGACTTGGGATTAAAGTGTGTGAAATTAGTTCGTAAAATCACGAAAGTTGTAGTGCGCACATGTCTACAAATGTGACATCCAAATCTATTCTCAAATTTAAATTGTGAGAAGTTGGTCAAAGTTGAAAATCGACCATGCGTTTTCAGTAGACTTGGGCTAAAAGGGTGTGAAATTAGTTCGGAACGTCACAAACATTGGCGTGCGCACTTGTCTACCAACGGGACATCCAAATCTATGCTCAATTTTCAATTCCGGGAATTTGGTCAAAGTCGAAACTCGATCGTGCATTTTCCCTAAATGGGATGAAAATAGCTCGGAATGTCACGAAAGTTGGTGTGGACGCTCTTATACCAATGGGACATCCAAATCTATTCTCAAAATTAAATTCCGAGAGGTTTGTCAAAGTTGAAACTCGATCGTGCGTTTTCGCTAGACTTGGGCATAAAGGGGGAGAAAATAGCTCGGAACGTCACGAAAGTTGGTGTGGACGCTTGTCTGCCAATGGGACATCCAAAACTATTCTCAAATTTCAATTCCGAGAAGTTGGTCAAAGTTGAAACTCAATCGTGCGTTTTCGCTAGACTTGGGCTTAAAGGGGGAGAAAATAGCTCGGAACGTAACGCAAGTTGGCGTGGATGCTCGTCTACCAATGTGACATCCAAATCTATTCTCAAATTTATAATCCAAGAATTTGGTCAAAGTTGAAAATCGACCGTGCATTTTCGCTAGAATTGGGCTTAAAGGGTGATAAAATAGCTCGGAATGTCACGAAAGTTGGTGTGCACGCTTGTCTACCAATGGGACATCCAAAACTATTCTCAAATTTCAATTCCGAGAAGTTCGTCAAAGTTGAAACTCGATCGTGCGTTTTCGCTAGTCTTGGGCTTAAAGGGTGTGAAAATAGCTCGGAACGTCACAAAAGTTGGCGTGGATGCTCGTCTACCAATGTGACATCCAAATCTATTCGCAAATTTAAATTCCGAGAAGTTGGTCAAAGTTGAAAATCGACCGTGCATTTTCGCTACACTTAGGCTTAAAGGGTGAGAAAATAGCTTAGAACGTCACGAAAGTTGGCGTGCACATTTGTCTACCAACGACATATCCAAATCTATGCTCAATTCTCAATTCTGAGAAGTTGGTCGATTTTGAAACTCGACCGTGCGTTTTCGCTAGACTTGGGCTTAAAGGGGGAGAAAATAGCTCGGAACGTCACGAAAGTTGGCGTGCGCATTTGTCTACCAACGGGACATCCAAATCTATGCTCAATTTTTAATTCCGAGAAGTTGGTCAAATTCGAAACTCGACCGTGCATTTTCGCTAGACTTAGGCTTAAAGGGTGAGAAAATAGCTCGGAATGTCACGAAAGTTGGTGTGCGCATTTGTCTACCAACGGGACATCCAAATCTATGCTCAATTTTCAATTTCGAGAAGTTGGTCAAATTCGAAACTCGACCGTCGCGTTTTCGCTCGACTTGAGCTTAAAGGGTGTGAAATTAGCTCGTAATGTGATGAAAGTTGGCGTGCACATTTGTCTACCAATGAGACATCCAAATCTATGCTCAATTTTTAATTCCGAGAAGTTGGTCAAATTCGAAACTCGACCGTCGCGTTTTCACTAGACTTGGGCTGGGAGAAAACAGCTCGGAACGTCACGAAAGTTGGTGTCGACGCTTGTCTACCAATGGGACATCCAAAACTATTCTCAAATTTCAATTCCGAGAAGTTGGTCAAAGTTGAAACTCGATCGTGCGTTTTCGCCAGACTTGGGCTTAAAGGGTGTGAAAATAGCTCGGAACGTCACGAAAGTTGGCGTGCGCATTTGTCTACCAACGGGACATCCAAATCTATGCTCAATTTTTAATTCCGAGAAGTTGGTCAAATTCGAAACTCGACCGTGCATTTTCGCTAGACTTAGGCTTAAAGGGTGAGAAAATAGCTCGGAACGTCACGAAAGTTGGTGTGCGCATTTGTCTACCAACGGGACATCCAAATCTATGCTCAATTTTCAATTCCGAGAAGTTGGTCAAATTCGAAACTCGATCGTGCGTTTTCGCTCGACTTGAGCTTAAAGGGTGTGAAATTAGCTCGTAATGTGATGAAAGTCGGCGTGCGCATTTGTCTACCAATGAGACATCCAAATCTATGCTCAATTTTTAATTCCGAGAAGTTGGTCAAATTCGAAACTCGACCGTGCGTTTTCACTAGACTTGGGCTGGGAGAAAACAGCTCGGAACGTCACGAAAGTTGGTGTCGACGCTTGTCTACCAATGGGACATCCAAAACTATTCTCAAATTTCAATTCCGAGAAGTTGGTCAAAGTTGAAACTCGATCGTGCGTTTTCGCCAGACTTGGGCTTAAAGGGTGTGAAAATAGCTTGTGACATCCAAATCTATTCTCAAATTTATATTCCGAGAAGTTGGTCAAAGATGAAAATTGACCGTGCATTTTCGCTATACTTGGGCTTAAAGGGTGAGAAAATAGCTCAGAACGTCACGAAAGTTGGCATGCGCATTTGTCTACCAACGGGACATCCAAATCTATGCTCAATTTTCAATTCCGAGAAGTTGGTCAAATTTGAAACTCGACCGTGTGTTTTCGCTAGACTTGGGCTTAACTGGGGAGAAAATAGCTCGGAACGTCACGAAAGTTGGTGTGGACGCTTGTCTACCAATGGGACATCCAAAACTATTCTCAAATTTCAATTCCGAGAAGTTGGTCAAAGTTGAAACTCGATCATGCGTTTTCGCCAGACTTGGGCTTAAAGGGTGTGAAAATAGCTCGGAACGTCACGAAAGTTGTTGTGGACGCTTGTCTACCAGTGGGACATCCAAAACTATTCTCAAATTTCAATTCTGAGAAGTTGGTCAAAGTTGAAAATCGATCGTGCGTTTTCGCTAGACTTGGGCTTAAAGGGTGTGAAAATAGAATTGAACGTCACGAAAGTTGGCGTGGACGCTCATCTACCAATGTGACATCCAAATCTATTCTCAAATTTATATTCCGAGAAGTTGGTTAAAGACGAAAATCGACCGTTTATTTTCGCTAGACTTGGGCTTAAAGGGTGAGAAAATAGCTCGGAACGTCACGAAAGTTGGCATGCGCATTTGTCTACCAACGGGACATCCAAATCTATGCTCAATTTTCTATTCCGAGAGTTTGTCAAATTTGAAACTCGATCGTGCGTTTTCGCCAGACTTGGGCTTAAAGGGTGTGAAAATAGCTCGGAACGTCACGAAAGTTGGCGTGACCGCTCGTCTAACAATGTGACATCCAAATCTATTCGCAAATTTAAATTCCGAGAAGGTGGTCAAAGTTGAAAATCGACCTTGCATTTTCGCTACGCTTCGGCTTAAAGGGTGAGAAAATAGCTCGAAACATCACGAAAGTTGGCGTGCGGATTTTTCTACCAACGGAACATCCAAATCTATGCTCAATTTTCAATTTCGAGAAGTTGGTCAAATTCGAAACTCGACCGTGCGTTTTCGCTAGACTTGGGCTTAAAGGGGGAGAAAATAGCTCCAAACGTCACGAAGTTGGTGTGGACGCTTGTCTACCAATGGGACATCCAAAACTATTGTCAAATTTTAATTCCGAGAAGTTGGTCAAAGTTGAAACTTGACCGTAGCGTTTTCGCTAGACTTGGGCTTAAATGGGGAGAAAATAGCTCGGAATGTCACGAAAGTTGGTGTGGACGCTTGTCTACCAATGGGACATCCAAAACTATTCTCAAATTTCAATTCCGAGAAGTTGGTCAAAGTTGAAACTCGATCGTGCGTTTTCGCTAGACTTGGGCTTAAAGGGTGTGAAAATAGCTCGGAATGTCACGCAAGTTGGCGTGGATGCTCGTCTACCAATGGGACATCCAAATCTATTCTCAAATTTATATTCCGAGAATTTGGTCAAAGTTGAAAATCGACCGTGCATTTTCGCTAGAATTGGGCTTAAAGGGTGAGAAAATAGCTCAGAATGTCACGAAAGTTGGTGTGGACGCTTGTTTACCAATGGGACATCCAAAAATATTCTCAAATTTCAATTCCGAGAAGTTCGTGAAAGTTGAAACTCGATCGTGCGTTTTCGCTAGTATTGGGCTTAAAGGGTGTGAAAATAGCTCGGAACGTCACGAAAGTTGGCGTGGATGCTCGTCTACCAATGTGACATCCAAATCTATTCGCAAATTTAAATTCCGAGAAGGTGGTCAAAGTTGAAAATCGACCGTGCATTTTCGCTACACTTAGGCTTAAAGGGTGAGAAAATAGCTCAGAACGTCACGAAAGTTGGTGTGCACATTTGTCTACCAACGGGACATCCAAATCTATGCTCAATTTTCAATTCTGAGAAGTTGGTCATTTTGAAACGCGACCGTGCGTTTTCGCTAGACTTGGGCTTAAAGGGGGAGAAAATAGCTCGGAACGTCACGAAAGTTGGTGTGGACGCTTAGCGTCTATCAATGGGACATCCAAAACTATTCTCAAATTTCAATTCCGAGAAGTTGGTCAAAGTTGAAACTCGATCGTGCGTTTTCGCTAGAATTGGGCTTAAAGGGTGTGCGTCACGAAAGTTGGCGTGCGCATTTGTCTACCAACGGGACATCCAAATCTATGCTCAATTTTTAATTCCGAGAAGTTGGTCAAATTCGAAACTCGACCGTGCATTTTCAGTAGACTTAGGCTTAAAGGGTGAGAAAATAGCTCGGAACGTCACGAAAGTTGGTGTGCGCATTTGTCTACCAACGGGACATCCAAATCTATGCTCAATTTTCAATTCCGAGAAGTTGGTCAAATTTGAAACTCGACCGTGCGTTTTCGCTCGACTTGAGCTTAAAGGGTGTGAAATTAGCTCGTAATGTGATGAAAGTTTGCGTGCGCATTTGTCTACCAATGAGACATCCAAATCTATGCTCAATTTTTAATTCCGAGAAGTTGGTCAAATTCGAAACTCGACCGTGCGTTTTCACTAGACTTGGGCTTAAAGGGGGAGAAAATAGCTCGGAACGTCACGAAAGTTGGTGTCGACGCTTGTCTACCAATGGGACATCCAAAACTATTCTCAAATTTCAATTCCGAGAAGTTGGTCAAAGTTGAAACTCGATCGTGCGTTTTCGCTAGACTTGGGCTTGAAGGGTGTGAAAATAGCTTGTGACATCCAAATCTATTCTCAAATTTATATTCCGAGAAGTTGGTCAAAGACGAAAATTGACCGTGCATTTTCGCTAGACTTGGGCTTAAAGGGTGAGAAAATAGCTCGGAACGTCACAAAAGTTGGCGTGCGCATTTGTCTACCAACGGGACATCCAAATCTATGCTCAATTTTCAATTCCGAGAAGTTGGTCAAATTTGAAACTCGACCGTGTGTTTTCGCTAGACTTGGGCTTAAAAGGGGAGAAAATAGCTCGGAACGTCACGAAAGTTGGTGTGGACGCTTGTCTACCAATGGGACATCCAAAACTATTCTCAAATTTCAATTCCGAGAAGTTGGTCAAAGTTGAAACTCGATCATGCGTTTTCTCCAGACTTGGGCTTAAAGGGTGTGAAAATAGCTCGGAACGTCACGAAAGTAGCTGTGGATGCTTGTCTACCAGTGGGACATCCAAAACTATTCTCAAATTTCAATTCTGAGAAGTTGGTCAAAGTTGAAACTCGATCGTGCGTTTTCGCTAGACTTGGGCTTAAAGGGTGTGAAAATAGATTGGAACGTCACGAAAGTTGGCGTGGACGCTCATCTACCAATGTGACATCCAAATCTATTCTCAAATTTATATTCCGAGAAGTTGGTCAAAGACGAAAATCGACCGTTTATTTTCGCTAGACTTGGGCTTAAAGGGTGAGAAAATAGCTCGGAACGTCACGAAAGTTGGCGTGCGCATTTGTCTACCAACGGGACATCCAAATCTATGCTCAATTTTCTATTCCGAGAAGTTGGTCAAATTTGAAACTCGACTGTGCGTTTTCGCTAGACTTGGGCTTAAAGGGGGAGAAAATAGCTCGGAGCATCACGAAAGTTGGTGTGGACATCCAAAACTATTCTCAAATTTCAATTCCAAGAAATTGGTCAAAGTCGAAATGCCACCATGCGTTTTCTTTAGACTTGGGATTAAAGTGTGAAATTAGTTCGTAAAATCACGAAAGTTGTAGAGCGCATTTGTCTACCAATGGGACATCCTAATCTATGCTCAATTTTTAATTCCTAGAAGTTAGTCAAATTTGAAACTCGACCGTGTGTTTTCGCTAGACTTAGGCTTAAAGAGTGAGAAAATAGCTCAGAACATCACGAAAGTTTGCGTGCGCATTTGTCTACCAACGGGACATCCAAATCTATGCTCAATTTTCAATTCCGAGAAGTTGGTCAAATTCGAAACTCGACCGTAGCGTTTTCGCTAGGATTGGGCTTAAAGGGGGAGAAAATAGCTCGGAATGTCACGAAAGTTGGTGTGGATGCCTGTCTACAAGTGGGTCATCCAAAACTATTCTCAAATTTCAATTAAGAGAAGTTAATCAAAGTTGAAACTCGATCGTGCGTTTTCACTAGACTTGGGCTTAAAGGGTGAGAAAATAGCTCGGAACGTCACGAAAGTTGGCGTGGACGCTCGTCTACCAATGTGACATCCAAAACTATTTTCAAATTTCAATTCAGAGAAGTTGGTCAAAGTTGAAACTCGATCGTGCATTTTCGCTAGACGTGGGCTTAAAGGGTGGGAAAATAGCTCCGAACGTCACGAAAGTTGGCGTGCGTACTTGTCTACCAACGGGACATCCAAATCTATTCTCTTATTTCAATTCCGAGAAGTTGGTCAAAGTCGAAATGCCACCATGCGTTTTCGCTAGACTTGAGCTTAAAGGGTGTTACATTAGCTCGTAATGTGACGAAAGTAGTTGTGCGCGAATGTCTACAAATGGGACATCCAAATCTATGCTCAATTTTCGATCGTGCATTTTCGCTAGACATGGGCTTAAAGGGTGAGAAAATAGCTCGGAATGTCACGAAACTTGGCGTGCGCATTTATCTAACAACGCGACATCCAAATCTATTCTCATATTTCAATTCCGAGCAGTTGGTCAAATTCGAAACTTGACCGTGCGTTTTCGCTAGACTTGGGCTTAAAGGGGGAGAAAATAGCTCGGAACGTCACGAAAGTTGGTGTGGACGCCTGTCTACCAATGGGACATCCAAAACTGTTCTCAAATTTTAATTCCGAGAAGTTGGTCAAAGTTGAAACTCGATCGTGCGTTTTCACTAGACTTGGGCTTAAAGGGGGAGAAAATAGCTCGGAACGTCATGAAAGTTGGTGTGGAGGCTTGTCTTCCAATGGGACATCCAAAACTATTCTCAAATTACAATTCCGAGAAGTTGGTCAAAGTTGAAACTCGATCGTGCATTTTCGCTAGACTTGGGCTTAAAGGGTGTGAAATAGCTCGGTACGTCACGAAAGTTGGCGTGGACGCTCGTCTACCAATGTGACATCCAAATCTATTCGCAAATTTAAATTCCGAGAAGGTGGTCAAAGTTGAAAATCAACCGTGCATTTTCGCTACACTTCGGCTTAAAGGATGAGAAAATAGCTCAGAACGTCACGAAAGTTGGTGTGGACGCTTGTCTACCAATGGAACATCCAAAACTATTCTCAAATTTCAATTCCGAAAAGTTGGTCAAAGTTGAAACTCGATCGTGCGTTTTCGCTAGACTTGGGCTTAAAGGGTGTGAAAATAGCTCGGAACGTCACGAAAGTTGGCGTGCGCATTTGTCTACCAAAGGGACATCCAAATCTATGCTAAATTTTTAATTCCGAGAAGTTGGTCAAATTCGAAACTCGACCGTGCATTTTCGCTAGACTTAGGCTTAAAGGGTGATAAAATAGCTCGGAACGTCACGAAAGTTGGTGTGCGCATTTGTCTACCAACGGGACATCCAAATCTATGCTCAATTTTCAATTCCGAGAAGTTGGTCAAATTCGAAACTCGACCGTGCGTTTTCGCTCGACTTGAGCTTAAAGGGTGTGAAATTAGCTCGTAATGTGATGAAAGTTGGCATGCGCATTTGTCTACCAATGAGACATCCAAATCTATGCTCAATTTTTAATTACGAGAAGGTGGTCAAATTCGAAACTCGACCGTGCATTTTCACTAGACTTGGGCTGGGAGAAAACAGCTCGGAACGTCACGAAAGTTGGTGTCGACGCTTGTCTACCAATGGGACATCCAAAACTATTCTCAAATTTCAATTCCGAGAAGTTGGTCAAAGTTGAAACTCGATCGTGCGTTTTCGCCAGACTTGGGCTTAAAGGGTGTGAAAATAGCTTGTGACATCCAAATCTATTCTCAAATTTATATTCCGAGAAGTTGGTCAAAGATGAAAATTGACCGTGCATTTTCGCTAGACTTGGGCTTAAAGGGTGAGAAAATAGCTCAGAACGTCACGAAAGTTGGCATGCGCATTTGTCTACCAACGGGACATCCAAATCTATGCTCAATTTTCAATTCTGAGAAGTTGGTCAAATTTGAAACTCGACCGTGCGTTTTCGCTAGACTTGGGCTTAACTGGGGAGAAAATAGCTCGGAACGTCACAAAAGTTGGTGTGGACGCTTGTCTACCAATGGGACATCCAAAACTATTCTCAAATTTCAATTCCGAGAAGTTGGTCAAAGTTGAAACTCGATCATGCGTTTTCGCCAGACTTGGGCTTAAAGGGTGTGAAAATAGCTCAGAACGTCACGAAAGTTGTTGTGGACGCTTGTCTACCAGTGGGACATCCAAAACTATTCTCAAATTTCAATTCTGAGAAGTTGGTCAAAGTTGAAACTCGATCGTGCGTTTTCGCTAGACTTGGGCTTAAAGGGTGTGAAAATAGAATTGAACGTCACGAAAGTTGGCGTGGACGCTCATCTACCAATGTGACATCCAAATCTATTCTCAAATTTATATTCCGAGAAGTTGGTCAAAGACGAAAATCAACCGTTTATTTTCGCTAGACTTGGGCTTAAAGGGTGAGAAAATAGCTCGGAACGTCACGAAAGTTGGCGTGCGCATTTGTCTACCAACGGGACATCCAAATCTATGCTCAATTTTCTATTCCGAGAGTTTGTCAAATTTGAAACTCGATCGTGCGTTTTCGCCAGACTTGGGCTTAAAGGGTGTGAAATAGCTCGGAACGTCACGAAAGTTGGCGTGGACGCTCGTCTAACAATGTGACATCCAAATCTATTCGCAAATTTAAATTCCGAGAAGGTGGTCAAAGTTGAAAATCGACCTTGCATTTTCGCTACACTTCGGCTTAAAGGGTGAGAAAATAGCTCGAAACATCACGAAAGTTGGCGTGCGCATTTGTCTACCAACGGAACATCCAAATCTATGCTCAATTTTCAATTTCGAGAAGTTGGTCAAATTCGAAACTCGACCGTGCGTTTTCGCTAGACTTGGGCTTAAAGGGGGAGAAAATAGCTCCAAACGTCACGAAGTTGGTGTGGACGCTTGTCTACCAATGGGACATCCAAAACTATTGTCAAATTTTAATTCCGAGAAGTTGGTCAAAGTTGAAACTTGACCGTGCGTTTTCGCTAGACTTGGCCTTAAATGGGGAGAAAATAGCTCGGAATGTCACGAAAGTTGGTGTGGACGCTTGTCTACCAATGGGACATCCAAAACTATTCTCAAATTTCAATTCCGAGAAGTTGGTCAAAGTTGAAACTCGATCGTGCGTTTTCGCTAGACTTGGGCTTAAAGGGTGTGAAAATAGCTCGGAATGTCACGCAAGTTGGCGTGGATGCTCGTCTACCAATGTGACATCCAAATCTATTCTCAAATTTATATTCCGAGAATTTGGTCAAAGTTGAAAATCGACCGTGCATTTTCGCTAGAATTGGGCTTAAAGGGTGAGAAAATAGCTCGGAATGTCACGAAAGTTGGTGTGGACGCTTGTTTACCAATGGGACATCCAAAACTATTCTCAAATTTCAATTCCGAGAAGTTCGTGAAAGTTGAAACTCGATCGTGCGTTTTCGCTAGTCTTGGGCTTAAAGGTTGTGAAAATAGCTCGGAACGTCACGAAAGTTGGCGTGGATGCTCGTCTACCAATGTGAAATCCAAATCTATTCGCAAATTTAAATTCCGAGAAGTTGGTCAAAGTTGAAAATCGACCGTGCATTTTCGCTACACTTAGGCTTAAAGGGTGAGAAAATAGCTCAGAACGTCACGAAAGTTGGTGTGCACATTTGTCTACCAACGGGACATCCAAATCTATGCTCAATTTTCAATTCTGAGAAGTTGGTCATTTTGAAACGCGACCGTGTGTTTTCGCTAGACTTGGGCTTAAAGGGGGAGAAAATAGCTCGGAACGTCACGAAAGTTGGCATGCACATTTGTCTACCAATGGGACATCCAAATCTATGCTCGATTTTCAATTCCGAGAATTTGGTCAAATTTGAAACTCGACCGTGCGTTTTCGCTAGACTTGGGCTTAAAGGGGGAGAAAATAGTTCGGAACGTCACGAAAGTTGGTGTGGACGCTTGTCTAGCAATGGGACATCCAAAACTATTCTCAAATTTCAATTCCGAGAAGTTAATCAAAGTTGAAACTCGATCGTGCGTTTTCGCTAGACTTGGGCTTGAAGGGTGTGAAAATAGCTTGTGACATCCAAATCTATTGTCAAATTTATATTCCGAGAAGTTGGTCAAAGACGAAAATTGACCGTGCATTTTCGCTAGACTTGGGCTTAAAGGGTGAGAAAATAGCTCGGAACGTCACGAAAGTTGGCGTGCGCATTTGTCTACCAACGGGACATCCAAATCTATGCTCAATTTTCAATTCCGAGAAGTTGGTCAAATTTGAAACTCGACCGTGTGTTTTCGCTAGACTTGGGCTTAAAGGGGGAGAAAATAGCTCGGAACGTCACGAAAGTTGGTGTGGACGCTTGTCTACCAATGGGACATCCAAAACTATTCTCAAATTTCAATTCCGAGAAGTTGGTCAAAGTTGAAACTCGATCATGCGTTTTTCGCCAGACTTGGGCTTAAAGGGTGTGAAAATAGCTCGGAACGTCACGAAAGTAGCTGTGGACGCTTGTCTACCAGTGGGACATCCAAAACTATTCTCAAATTTCAATTCTCAGAAGTTGGTCAAAGTTCAAACTCGATCGTGCGTTTTCGCTAGACTTGGGCTTAAAGGGTGTGAAAATAGATTGGAACGTCACGAAAGTTGGCGTGGACGCTCATCTACCAATGTGACATCCAAAACTATTGTCAAATTTATATTCCGAGAAGTTGGTCAAAGACGAAAATCGACCGTTTATTTTCGCTAGACTTGGGCTTAAAGGGTGAGAAAATAGCTCGGAACGTCACGAAAGTTGGCGTGCGCATTTGTCTACCAACGGGACATCCAAATCTATGCTCAATTTTTTATTCCGAGAAGTTGGTCAAATTTGAAACTCGACTGTGCGTTTTCGCTAGACTTTGGCTTAAAGGGGGAGAAAATAGCTCGGAGCATCACGAAAGTTGGTGTGGACATCCAAAACTATTCTCAAATTTCAATTCCAAGAAATTGGTCAAAGTCGAAATGCCACCATGCGTTTTCTTTAGACTTGGGATTAAAATGTGTGAAATTAGTTCGTAAAATCACGAATGTTGTAGAGCGCATTTGTCTACCAATGGGACATCCTAATCTATGCTCAATTTTTAATTCCTAGAAGTTGGTCAAATTCGAAACTCGACCGTGTGTTTTCGCTAGACTTAGGCTTAAAGAGTGAGAAAATAGCTCAGAACATCACGAAAGTTTGCGTGCGCATTTGTCTACCAACGGGACATCCAAATCTATGCTCAATTTTCAATTCCGAGAAGTTGGTCAAATTCGAAACTCGACCGTGCGTTTTCGCTAGGATTGGGCTTAAAGGGGGAGAAAATAGCTCGGAATGTCACGAAAGTTGGTGTGGATGCTTGTCTACAAGTGGGACATTCAAAACTATTCTCAAATTTCAATTAAGAGAAGTTAATCAAAGTTGAAACTCGATCGTGCGTTTTCGCTAGACTTGGGCTTAAAGGGTGAGAAAATAGCTCGGAACGTCACGAAAGTTGGCGTGGACGCTCGTCTACCAATGTGACATCCAAAACTATTGTCAAATTTCAATTTAGAGAAGTTGGTCAAAGTTGAAACTCGATCGTGCATTTTCGCTAGACGTGGGCTTAAAGGGGGAGAAAATAGCTCGGAACGTCAGGAAAGTTGGTGTGGAGGCTTGTCTTCCAATGGGACATCCAAAACTATTCTCAAATTACAATTCCGAGAAGTTGGTCAAAGTTGAAACTCGATCGTGCATTTTCGCTAGACTTGGGCTTAAAGGGTGTGAAATAGCTCGGTACGTCACGAAAGTTGGCGTGGACGCTCGTCTACCAATGTGACATCCAAATCTATTCGCAAATTTAAATTCCGAGAAGGTGGTCAAAGTTGAAAATCAACAGTGCATTTTCGCTACACTTCGGCTTAAAGGGTGAGAAAATAGCTCAGAACGTCACGAAAGTTGGCGTGCGCATTTGTCTACCAACGGAACATCCAAATCTATGCTCAATTTTCAATTCCGAGAAGTTGGTCAAATTCGAAACTCGACCATGCGTTTTCGCTAGACTTGGGCTTAAAGGGGGAGAAAATAGCTCCAAACGTCACGAAGTTGGTGTGGACGCTTGTCTACCAATGGGACATCCAAAACTATTGTCAAATTTTAATTCAGAGAAGTTCATCAAAGTTGAAACTCGATCGTGCATTTTCGCTAGACTTGGGCTTAAAGGGTGGGAAAATAGCTCCGAACGTCACGAAAGTTGGCGTGCGTACTTCTCTACCAATGGGACATACAAAACTATGCTCAATCTTCAATTACGAGAAGTTGGTGAAAGTTGAAACTCGACCGTACGTTTTCGGTAGAGGACAAAATAGCTTGGAACGTCACGAAACCTGGTGTGGCTGCTTGTCTACCAATGGGACATCCAAAACTATTCTCAAATTGCAATTCCAAAAAATTGGTCAAAGTCGAAACGCCACCATGCGTTTTCTCTAGACTTGGGATTAAAGTGTGTGAAATTAGTTCGTAAAATCACGAAAGTTGTAGTGCGCACATGTCTACAAATGTGACATCCAAATCTATTCTCAAATTTAAATTGTGAGAAGTTGGTCAAAGTTGAAAATCGACCGTGCGTTTTCCGTAGATTTGGGCTTAAAGGGTGTGAAATTAGTTTGGAACGTCACGAAAGTTGGCGTGCGCAATTGTCTACCAACGGGCCATCGAAATCTATGCTCAATTTTCAATTCCGGGAGTTTTTGTCAAAGTCGAAACTCGATCGTGCATTTTCCCTAAATGGGATGAAAATAGCTCGGAATGTCACGAAAGTTGGCGTGCGCATTTCTCTACCAACGGGACATCCAAATATATGCTCAATTTTCAATTCCAAGAAGTTGGTCAAAAGTTGAAAATCGACTGTGCATTTTCACTAGACTTGGGCTTAAAGGGGGAGAAAATAGCTCGGAACGTCACGAAAGTTGGTGTGGGCGCTTGTCTACCAATGGGACATCCAAAACTATTCTCAAATTTCAATTCCGAGAAGTTGGTCAAAGTTGAAACTTGATCGTGCGTTTTCGCTAGTCTTGGGCTTAAAGGGAGAGAAAATAGCTCGGAACGTCACGAAAGTTGGCGTGGATGACCGTCTACCAATGTGACATCCAAATCTATTCTCAAATTTATATTCCGAGAAGTTGGTCAAAGTTGAAAATCGACAATGCATTTTCGCTAGACTTGGGCTTAAAGGGTGAGAAAATAGCTCGGAATGTCACGAAAGTTGGCGTGCGCATTTGTCTACCAACGGGACATCCAAATCTATGGTCAATTTTTAATTCCGAGAAGTTGGTCAAATTTGAAACTCGACCGTGCGTTTTCGCTAGACTTAGGCTTAAAGCGTGAGAAAATAGCTCGGAACGTCACGAAAGTTGGCGTGCACATTTGTCTACCAACGGGACATCCAAATCTATGCTCGATTTTCAATTCCGAGAATTTGGTCAAATTTGAAACTCGACCGTGCGTTTTCGCTAGACTTGGGCTTAAAGGGGGAGAAAATAGTTCGGAACGTCACGAAAGTTGGTGTGGACGCTTGTCTATCAATGGGACATCCAAAACTATTCTCAAATTTAAATTCCGAGAAGTTAATCAAAGTTGAAACTCGATCGTGCGTTTTCGCTAGACTTGGGCTTAAAGGGTGTGAAAACAGATTGGAACGTCACGAAAGTTGGCGTGGACGCTCATCTACCAATGTGACATCCAAATCCATTTTCAAATTTAAATTCCGAGAAGCTGGTCAAAGTTGAAAATCGACCGTGCATTTTCGCTAGACTTAGGCTTAAAGGGTGAGAAAATAGCTCAGAACGTCACGAAAGTTGGCGTGCGCATTTGTCTACCCACGGGACATCCAAATCTATGCTCAATTTTGAATTCCGAGAAGTTGGTCTAATTCGAAACTCGACCGTGCGTTTTCGCTAGACTTGGGCTTAAAGGGGGAGAAAATAGCTCGGAACGTCACGAAAGTTGGTGTGGACGCTTGTCTACCAATGGGACATCCAAAACTATTCTCAAATTTCAATTCCGAGAAGTTGGTCGAAGTTGAAACTCGATCGTGCGTTTTCGCTAGACTTGGGCTTAAAGGGGGAGAAAATAGCTCGGAACGTCATGAAAGTTGGTGTGGAGGCTTGTCTTCCAATGGGACATCCAAAACTATTCTCAAATTACAATTCCGAGAAGTTGGTCAAAGTTGAAACTCGATCGTGCGTTTTCGCTAGACTTGGGCTTAAAGGGTGTGAAAATAGCTCGAAACGTCACGAAAGTTGGCGTGGATGCTCGTCTACCAATGTGACATCCAAATCTATTCGCAAATTTAAATTCCGAGAAGTTGGTCAAAGACGAAAATCGACCGTTTATTTTCTCTAGACTTGGGCTTAAAGGGTGAGAAAATAGCTCGGAACGTCACGAAAGTTGGCATGCGCATTTGTCTACCAACGGGACATCCAAATTTATGCTCAATTTTCTATTCCGAGAAGTTGGTCAAATTTGAAACTCGATTGTGCGTTTTCGCTAGACTTGGGCTTAAAGGGGGAGAAAATAGCTCGGAACGTCATGAAAGTTGGTGTGGAGGCTTGTCTTCCAATGGGACATCCAAAACTATTCTCAAATTACAATTCCGAGAAGTTGGTCAAAGTTGAAACTCGATCGTGCTTTTTCGCTAGACTTTGGCTTAAAGGGTGTGAAATAGCTCGGAACGTCACGAAAGTTGGCGTGGACGCTCGTCTACCAATGTGACATCCAAATCTATTCGCAAATTTAAATTCTGAGAAGGTGGTCAAAGTTGAAAATCGACCTTGCATTTGCGCTACACTTCGGCTTAAAGGGTGAGAAAATAGCTCGAAACGTCACGAAAGTTGGCGTGCGCATTTGTCTACCAACGGAACATCCAAATCTATGCTCAATTTTCAATTTCGAGAAGTTGGTCAAATTCGAAACTCGGCCGTGCGTTTTCGCTAGACATGGGCTTAAAGGGGGAGAAAATAGCTCCAAACGTCACGAAGTTGGTGTGGACGCTTGTCTACCAATGGGACATCCAAAACTATTGTCAAATTTTAATTCAGAGAAGTTCGTCAGAGTTGAAACTCGATCGTGCATTTTCGCTAGACGTGGGCTTAAAGGGTGGGAAAATAGCTCCGAACGTCACGAAAGTTGCCGTGCGTACTTGTCTACAAATGGGACATACAAAACTATGCTCAATCTTCAATTACGAGAAGTTGTTGAAAGTTGAAACTCGTCCGTACGTTTTCGGTAGAGGAGAAAATAGCTTGGAACGTCACGAAAGTTGGTGTGGCTGCTTGTCTACCAATGGGACATCCAAAACTATTCTCAAATATCAATTCCAAGAAATTGGTCTAAGTCGAAACGCCACCATACGTTTTCTCTAGACTTGGGATTAAAGTGTGTGAAATTAGTTCGTAAAATCACGAAAGTTGTAGTGCGCACATGTCTACAAATGTGACATCCAAATCTATTCTCAAATTTAAATTGTGAGAAGTTTGGTCAAAGTTGAAAATCGACCATGCGTTTTCAGTAGACTTGGGCTAAAAGGGTGTGAAATTAGTTCGGAACGTCACAAACATTGGCGTGCGCACTTGTCTACCAACGGGACATCCAAATCTATGCTCAATTTTCAATTCCGGGAATTTGGTCAAAGTCGAAACTCGATCGTGCATTTTCCCTAAATGGGATGAAAATAGCTCGGAATGTCACGAAAGTTGGTGTGGACGCTCTTATACCAATGGGACATCCAAATCTATTCTGAAAATTAAATTCCGAGAGGTTTGTCAAAGTTGAAACTCGATCGTGCGTTTTCGCTAGACTTGGGCATAAAGGGGGAGAAAATAGCTCGAAACGTCACGAAAGTTGGTGTGGACGCTTGTCTACAATTGGGACATCCAAAACTATTCTCAAATTTCAATTCCGAGAAGTTGGTCAAAGTTGAAACTCAATCGTGCGTTTTCGCTAGACTTGGGCTTAAAGGGTGAGAAAATAGCTTAGAACATCACGAAAGTTGGCGTGCACATTTGTCTACCAACGGGACATCCAAATCTATGCTCAATTCTCAATTCTGAGAAGTTGGTCGATTTTGAAACTCGACCGTGCGTTTTCGCTAGACTTGGGCTTAAAGGGGGAGAAAATAGCTCGGAACGTCACGAAAGTTGGTGTGGACGCTTGTCTACCAATGGGACATCCAAAACTATTCTCAAATTTCAATTCCGAGAAGTTGGTCAAAGTTGAAACTCGATCGTGCGTTTTCGCTAGACTTGGGCTTAAAGGGTGTGAAAATAGCTCGGAACGTCACGAAAGTTGTTGTGGACGCTTGTCTACCAGTGGGACATCCAAAACTATTCTCAAATTTCAGTTCTGAGAAGTTCGTCAAAGTTGAAACTCGATCGTGCGTTTTCGCTAGACTTGGGCTTAAAGGGTGTGAAAATAGATTGGAACGTCACGAAAGTTGGCGTGGACGCTCATCTACCAATGTGACATCCAAATCTATTCTCAAATTTATATTCCGAGAATTTGGTCAAAGACGAAAATCGATCGTTTATTTTCGCTAGACTTGGGCTTAAAGGGTGAGAAAATAGCTCTGAACGTCACGAAAGTTGGCGTGCGCATTTGTCTACCAACGGGACATCCAAATCTATGCTCAATTTTCTATTCCGAGAGTTTGTCAAATTTGAAACTCGATCGTGCGTTTTCGCCAGACTTGGGCTTAAAGGGTGTGAAATAGCTCGGAACGTCACGAAAGTTGGCGTGGACGCTCGTCTAACAATGTGACATCCAAATCTATTCGCAAATTTAAATTCCGAGAAGGTGGTCAAAGTTGAAAATCGACCTTGAATTTTCACTACGCTTCGGCTTAAAGGGTGAGAAAATAGCTCGAAACATCATGAAAGTTGGCGTGCGCATTTGTCTACCAACGGAACATCCAAATCTATGCTCAATTTTCAATTTCGAGAAGTTGGTCAAATTCGAAACTCGACCGTGCGTTTTCGAGAAGTTGGTCAAATTCGAAATTCGAAATTCGAGAAGTTGGTCAAATTCGAAATTCGAAATTTCGAGAAGTTGGTCAAATTCGAAATTCGAAATTCGAAACTTGACCGTGCGTTTTCGCTAGACTTGGGCTTAAATGGGGAGAAAATAGCTCGGAATGTCACGAAAGTTGGTGTGGACGCTTGTCTACCAATGGGACATCCAAAATTATTCTCAAATTTCAATTCCGAGAAGTTGGTCAAAGTTGAAACTCGATCATGCGTTTTCGCTAGACTTGGGCTTAAAGGGTGTGAAAATAGCTCGAAATGTCACGCAAGTTGGCGTGGATGCTCGTCTACCAATGTGACATCCAAATCTATTCTCAAATTTATATTCCGAGAATTTGGTCAAAGTTGAAAATCGACCGTGCATTTTCGCTAGAATTGGGCTTAAAGGGTGAGAAAATAGCTCGGAATGTCACGAAAGTTGGTGTGGACGCTTGTTTACCAATGGGACATCCAAAACTATTCTCAAATTTCAATTCCGAGAAGTTCGTGAAAGTTGAAACTCGATCGTGCGTTTTCGCTAGTCTTGGGCTTAAAGGGTGTGAAAATAGCTCGGAACGTCACGAAAGTTGGCGTGGATGCTCATCTACCAATGTGACATCCAAATCTATTTGCAAATTTAAATTCTGAGAAGGTGGTCAAAGTTGAAAATCGACCGTGCATTTTCGCTACACTTAGGCTTAAAGGGTGAGAAAATAGCTCAGAACGTCACGAAAGTTGGTGTGCACATTTGTCTACCAACGGGACATCCAAATCTATGCTCAATTTTCAATTCTGAGAAGTTGGTCATTTTGAAACGCGACCGTGTGTTTTCGCTAGACTTGGGCTTAAAGGGGGAGAAAATAGCTCGGAACGTCATGAAAGTTGGTGTGGACGCTTAGCGTCTATCAATGGGACATCCAAAACTATTCTCAAATTTCAATTCCGAGAAGTTGGTCAAAGTTGAAACTCGATCGTGCGTTTTCGCTAGAATTGGGCTTAAAGCGTGTGCGTCACGAAAGTTGGCGTGCGCATTTGTCTACCAACGGGACATCCAAATCTATGCTCAATTTTTAATTCCGAGAAGTTGGTCAAATTCGAAACTCGACCGTGCATTTTCAGTAGACTTAGGCTTAAAGGGTGAGAAAATAGCTCGGAACGTCACGAAAGTTGGTGTGCGCATATTTCTACCAACGGGACATCCAAATCTATGCTCAATTTTCAATTCCGAGAAGTTGGTCAAATTCGAAACTCGACCGTGCGTTTTCGCTAGAATTGGGCTTAAAGGGGGAGAAAATAGCTTGGAATGTCACGAAAGTTGGTGTGGATGCTTGTCTACAAGTGGGACATCCAAAACTATTCTCAAATTTCAATTAAGAGAAGTTAATCAAAGTTGAAACTCGATCGTGCGTTTTCGCTAGACTTGGGCTTAAAGGGTGAGAAAATAGCTCGGAACGTCACGAAAGTTGGCGTGGACGCTCGTCTACCAATGTGACATCCAAAACTATTGTCAAATTTCAATTCAGAGAAGTTGGTCAAAGTTGAAACTCGATCGTGCATTTTCGCTAGACATGGGCTTAAAGGGTGGGAAAATAGCTCCGAACGTCACGAAAGTTGGCGTGCGTACTTGTCTACCAACGGGACATCCAAATCTATTCTCTTATTTCAATTCCGAGAAGTTGGTCAAAGTCGAAATGCCACCATGCGTTTTCGCTAGACTTGAGCTTAAGGGGTGTTACATTAGCTCGTAATGTGATGAAAGTAGTTGTGCGCGAATGTCTACAAATGGGACATCCAAATCTATGCTCAATTTTCAATTCCGAGAAGTTGGTGAAAGTCGTAACTCGACCGTACGTTTTTGCTACACTTGGGCTTAAAGGGTGAGAAAATAGCTCGGAACGTCACGAAACTTGGCTTGGACGCTCGTCTACCAATGTGACATCCAAATCTATTCTCAAATTTATATTCCGAGAAGTTGGTCAAAGTTGAAAATCGACCGTGCATTTTCGCTAGACATGGGCTTAAAGGGTGAGAAAATAGCTCGGAATGTCACGAAACTTGGCGTGCGCATTTATCTAACAACGGGACATCCAAATCTATTCTCATATTTCAATTCCGAGCAGTTGGTCAAATTCGAAACTTGACCGTGCGTTTTCGCTAGACTTAGGCTTAAAGGGTGAGAAAATAGCTCGGAACGTCACGGAAACTGGTGTGCGCATTTGTCTACCAACGGGACATCCAAATCTATGCTCAATTTTCAATTCCGAGAAGTTGGTCAAATTCAAAACTCGACCGTGCGTTTTCGCTCGACTTGAGCTTAAAGGGTGTGAAATTAGCTCGGAACGTTACGAAAGTTGGCGTGGAAAGTCGTCTACCAATGTGACATCCAAATCCATTTTCAAATTTAAATTTCGAGAAGCTGGTCAAAGTTGAAAATCGACCGTGCGTTTTCGCTAGACTTAGGCTTAAAGGGTGAGAAAATAGCTCAGAACGTCACGAAAGTTGGCGTGCGCATTTGTCTACCAATGGGACATCCAAATCTATGCTCAATTTTCAATTCCGAGAAGTTGGTCTAATTCGAAACTCGACCGTGTGTTTTCGCTAGACTTGGGCTTAAAGGGGGAGAAAATAGCTCGGAACGTCACGAAAGTTGGTGTGCACGCCTGTCTACCAATGGGACATCCAAAACTATTCTCAAATTTCAATTCTGAGAAGTTGGTCAAAGTTGAAACTCGATCGTGCGTTTTCGCTAGACTTGGGCTTAAAGGGGGAGAAAATAGCTCGGAACGTCATGAAAGTTGGTGTGGAGGCTTGTCTTCCAATGGGACATCGAAAACTATTCTTATATTACAATTCCGAGAAGTTGGTCAAAGTTGAAACTCGATCGTGCATTTTCGCTAGACTTGGGCTTAAAGGGTGTGAAATAGCTCGGTACGTCACGAAAGTTGGCGTGGACGCTCGTCTACCAATGTGACATCCAAATCTATTCGCAAATTTATATTCCGAGAAGGTGGTCAAAGTTGAAAATCCACCGTGCATTTTCGCTACACTTCGGCTTAAAGGGTGAGAAAATAGCTCAGAACGTCACGAAAGTTGGCGTGCGCATTTGTCTACCAACGGAACATCCAAATCTATGCTCAATTTTCAATTCCGAGAAGTTGGTCAAATTCGAAACTCGACCATGCGTTTTCGCTAGACTTGGGCTTAAAGGGGGAGAAAATAGCTCCAAACGTCACGAAGTTGGTGTGGACGCTTGTCTACCAATGGGACATTAAAAACTATTGTCAAATTTTAATTCAGAGAAGTTCATCAAAGTTGAAACTCGATCGTGCATTTTCGCTAGACTTGGGCTTAAAGGGTGGGAAAATAGCTCCGAACGTCACGAAAGTTGGCGTGCGTACTTCTCTACCAATGGGACATACAAAACTATGCTCAATCTTCAATTACGAGAAGTTGGTGAAACTTGAAACTCGACCGTACGTTTTCGGTAGAGGAGAAAATAGCTTGGAACGTCACGAAAGCTGGTGTGGCTGCTTGTCTACCAATGGGACATCCAAAACTATTGTCAAATTTTAATTCAGAGAAGTTCATCAAAGTTGAAACTCGACCGTTGCGTTTTCGCTAGACTTGGGCTTAAAGGGGGAGAAAATAGCTCGGAACGTCACGAAAGTTGGTGTGGACGCTTGTCTACCAATGGGACATCCAAAACTATTCTCAAGTTTCAATTCCGAGAAGTTGGTCAAAGTTGAAACTCGATCGTGCATTTTCGCTAGACTTGGGCTTAAAGGGGGAGAAAATAGCTCGGAACGTCATGAAAGTTGGTGTGGAGGCTTGTCTTCCAATGGGACATCCAAAACTATTCTCAAATTACAATTCCGAGAAGTTGGTCAAAGTTGAAACTCGATCGTGCGTTTTCGCTATACTTGGGCTTAAAGGGTGTGAAAATAGCTCGAAACGTCACGAAAGTTGGCATGGATGCTCGTCTACCAATGTGACATCCAAATCTATTCGCAAATTTAAATTCCGAGAAGTTGGTCAAAGACGAAAATCGACCGTTTATTTTCTCTAGACTTGGGCTTAAAGGGTGAGAAAATAGCTCGGAACGTCACGAAAGTTGGCGTGCGCATTTGTCTACCAACGGGACATCCAAATCTATGCTCAATTTTCTATTCCGAGAAGTTGGTCAAATTTGAAACTCCACTGTGCGTTTTCGCTAGACTTGGGCTTAAAGGGGGAGAAAATAGCTCGGAACGTCATGAAAGTTGGTGTGGAGGCTTGTCTTCCAATGGGACATCCAAAACTATTCTCAAATTACAATTCCGAGAAGTTGGTCAAAGTTGAAACTCGATCGTGCTTTTTCGCTAGACTTTGGCTTAAAGGGTGTGAAATAGCTCAGAACATCACGAAAGTTGGCGTGGACGCTCGTCTACCAATGTGACATCCAAATCTATTCGCAAATTTAAATTCCGAGAAGGTGGTCAAAGTTGAAAATCGACCTTGCATTTGCGCTACACTTCGGCTTAAAGGGTGAGAAAATAGCTCGAAACGTCACGAAAGTTGGCGTGCGCATTTGTCTACCAACGGGACATCCAAATCTATGCTCAATTTTCTATTCCGAGAGTTTGTCAAATTTGAAACTCGATCGTGCGTTTTCGCCAGACTTGGGCTTAAAGGGTGTGAAATAGCTCGGAACGTCACGAAAGTTGGCGTGGACGCTCGTCTAACAATGTGACATCCAAATCTATTCGCAAATTTAAATTCCGAGAAGGTGGTCAAAGTTGAAAATCGACCTTGCATTTTCGCTACGCTTCGGCTTAAAGGGTGAGACAATAGCTCGAAACATCACGAAAGTTGGCGTGCGCATTTGTCTACCAACGGAACATCCGAATCTATGCTCAATTTTCAATTTCGAGAAGTTGGTCAAATTCGAAACTCGACCGTGCGTTTTCGCTAGACTTGGGCTTAAAGGGGGAGAAAATAGTTCCAAACGTCACGAAGTTGGTGTGGACGCTTGTCTACCAATGGGACATCCAAAACTATTGTCAAATTTTAATTCCGAGAAGTTGGTCAAAGTTGAAAATCGACCGTTCATTTTCGCTAGAATTGGGCTTAAAGGGTGAGAAAATAGCTCGGAATGTCACGAAAGTTGGTGTGGACGCTTGTTTACCAATGGGACATCCAAAACTATTCTCAAATTTCAATTCCGAGAAGTTCGTGAAAGTTGGTCAAAGTTGAAACTCGATCGTGCGTTTTCGCTAGAATTGGGCTTAAAGGGTGTGCGTCACGAAAGTTGGCGTGCGCTTTTTCAGTTCCGAGAAGTTGGTCAAAGTTGAAAATGGACCGTGTATTTTCGCTAGACTTAGGCTTAAAGGATGAGAAAATAGCTCAGAATGTGACGAAAGTTGGCGTGCGCATTTGTCTACCAACGGGACATCCAAATCTATGCTCAATTTTTAATTCCGAGAAGTTGGTTAAATTCGAAACTCGACCGAGCGTTTTTGCTAGACTTAGGCTTAAAGGGTGAGAAAATAGCTCGGAACGTCACGAAATTTGGTGTGGATGATTGTGTACCAATGGGACATCCAAAACTATTCTCAAATTTCAATTCTGAGAAGTTGGTCAAACTTGAAACTTGATCGTGCGTTTTCGCTAGACTTGGGCTTAAAGGAGGAGAAAATAGCTCGGAACGTCATGAAAGTTGGTGTGGACGCTTGTCTTCCAATGGGACATCCAAAACTATTCTCAAATTTAAATTCCGAGAAGTTGGTCAAAGTTGAAAATTTACCGTGCGTTTTCGCTAGACTTGGGCTTAAAGGGCGAGAAAATAGCTTGGAATGTCACGAAAGTTTGCGTGCCCACTTGTCTACCAACGGGACATCCAAATCTATTCTAAAATTTCAATTCCGAGAAGTTGGTCAAAGTCGAAACGCCATCATGCGTTTTCGCTAGACTTGAGCTTAAAGGGTGTGAAATTAGCTCGTAACATCACGAAAGTTACTGTGCACGCATGTCTACAAATGGGACATCCAAATCTATGCTCAATTTTGAATTCCGAGAAGTTGGTTAAAGTCGAAACTCGACCGTACGTTTTCGCTAGACTTCCGCTTAAAGGGGGAGAAAATAGCTCGGAACGTCACGAAAGTTGGTGTGGACGGTTGTCTACCAATGGGACATCCAAAAATATTCTCAAATTTCAATTCCGAGAAGGTCGTCAAAGTTGAAACTCGATCGTGCGTTTTCGCTAGACTTGGGCTTAAAGGGTGTGAAAATAGATCGGAACGTCACGAAAGTTGGCGTGCGCATTTGTCTACCAACGAAACATCCAAATCTATGCTCAATTTTCAATTCCGAGAAGTTGGTCAAATTCGAAACTCGACCGTGCGTTTTCGCTAGACTTGGGCTTAAAGGGTGAGAAAATAGCTCGGAACGTCACGAACGTTGGCGTGGACGCTTGTCTACCAAAGTGACATCCAAATCTATTCTCAAATTTATATTCCGAGAAGTTGGTCAAAGTTGAAAATCGACCGTGCATTTTCGCTAGACTTGGGCTTAAAGGGTGAGAAAATAGCTCGGAATGTCACGAAAGTTGGCGTGCGCATTTGTCTACCAACGGGACATCCAAATCTATGCTCAATTTTTAATTCCGAGAAGTTGGTCAAATTCGAAACTCAACCGTGCGTTTTCGCTAGACTTAGGCTTAAAGGGTGAGAAAATAGCTCGGAACGTCACGAAAGTTGGTTTGCGCATTTGTCTACCAACGGGACATCCAAATCTATGCTCATGTTTTAATTCCGAGAAGTTGGTCAAATTCGAAACTCGACCGTGCGTTTTTTGTTGACTTAGGCTTAAAGGGTGAGAAAATAGCTCGGAACGTCACGAAAGTTGGTGTGGACGCTTTTCTACCAATGGGACATCCAAAACTATTCTCAAATTTCAATTCCGAGAAGTTAATCAAAGTTGAAACTCGATCGTGCGTTTTCGCTAGTCTTGGGCTTAAAGGGTGTGAAAATAGCTCGGAACGTTATGAACGTTGGCGTGTACGCTCGTCTACCAATGGGACATCCAAATCTATTCTCAAATTTAAATTCCGAGAAGTTGGTCAAAGTTGAAAATTGACCATGCGTTTTCGCTAGACTTGGGCTTAAAGGGCGAAAAAATAGCTTGGAACGTCACGAAACTTGGCGTACGCACTTGTCTACCAATGGGACATCCAAATCTATTCTCAAATTTATATTCTGAGAAGTTGGTCAAAGTTTAAAATCAACCCTGCATTTTCGCTAGACTTGGGCTTAAAGGGTGAGAAAATAGCTCGGAATGTCACGAAAGTTGGCGTGCGCATTTGTGTACCAATGGGACATCTAATTCTATGCTCAATTTTTAATTTCGAGAAGTTGGTCAAATTCGAAACTCGACCGTGCGTTTTCACTAGACTTGGGCTTAAAGGGCGAGAAAATAGCTTGGAATGTCACGAAACTTGGCGTGCGCCCTTGTCTACTAATGGGACATCCAAATCTATTCTCAAATTTCAATTCCATGAAGTTGGTCAAAGCCGAAACGCCACCGTGCGTTTTCGCTAAACTTGAGCTTAAAGGGTGTAAAATTAGCTCGGAACGTCATGAAAGTTGCTGTGCACGCATGTCTAGAAATGGGACATCCAAATCTATTCCGAGAAGTTGGTCAAATTCGAAACTCGACCGTGCGTTTTCGCTCGACTTGAGCTTAAAGGGTGTGAAATTAGCTCGTAATGTGATGAAAGTTGGCGTGCGCATTTGTCTACCAATGAGACATCCAAATCTATGCTCAATTTTTAATTCCGAGAAGTTGGTCAAATTCGAAACTCGACCGTGCGTTTTCACTAGACTTGGGCTTAAAGGGGGAGAAAATAGTTCGGAACGTCACGAAAGTTGGTGTCGACGCTTGTCTACCAATGGGACATCCAAAACTATTCTCAAATTTCAATTCCGAGAAGTTGGTCAAAGTTGAAACTCGATCGTGCGTTTTCGCTAGACTTGGGCTTGAAGGGTGTGAAAATAGCTTGTGACATCCAAATCTATTCTCAAATTTATATTCCGAGAAGTTGGTCAAAGACGAAAATTGACCGTGCATTTTCGCTAGACTTGGGCTTAAAGGGTGTAAAATTAGCTCGGAACGTCATGAAAGTTGCTGTGCACGCATGTCTAGAAATGGGACATCCAAATCTATTCCGAGAAGTTGGTCAAATTCGAAACTCGACCGTGCGTTTTCGCTCGACTTGAGCTTAAAGGGTGTGAAATTAGCTCGTAATGTGATGAAAGTTGGCGTGCGCATTTGTCTACCAATGAGACATCCAAATCTATGCTCAATTTTTAATTCCGAGAAGTTGGTCAAATTCGAAACTCGACCGTGCGTTTTCACTAGACTTGGGCTTAAAGGGTGTAAAATTAGCTCGGAACGTCACGAAAGTTGGCGTGCGCATTTGTCTACCAACGGGACATCCAAATCTATGCTCAATTTTCAATTCCGAGAAGTTGGTCAAATTTGAAACTCGACCGTGTGTTTTCGCTAGACTTGGGCTTAAAGGGGGAGAAAATAGCTCGGAACGTCACGAAAGTTGGTGTGGACGCTTGTCTACCAATGGGACATCCAAAACTATTCTCAAATTTCAATTCCGAGAAGTTGGTCAAAGTTGAAACTCGATCATACGTTTTCGCCAGACTTGGGCTTAAAGGGTGTGAAAATAGCTCGGAACGTCACGAAAGTAGCTGTGGACGCTTGTCTACCAGTGGGACATCCAAAACTATTCTCAAATTTCAATTCTGAGAAGTTGGTCAAAGTTGAAACTCGATCGTGCGTTTTCGCTAGACTTGGGCTTAAAGGGTGTGAAAATAGATTGGAACGTCACGAAAGTTGGCGTGGACGCTCATCTACCAATGTGACATCCAAATCTATTCTCAAATTTATATTCCGAGAAGTTGGTCAAAGACGAAAATCGACCGTTTATTTTCGCTAGACTTGGGCTTAAAGGGTGAGAAAATAGCTCGGAACGTCACGAAAGTTGGCGTGCGCATTTGTCTACCAACGGGACATCCAAATCTATGCTCAATTTTCTATTCCGAGAGTTTGTCAAATTTGAAACTCGATCGTGCGTTTTCGCCAGACTTGGGCTTAAAGGGTGTGAAATAGCTCGGAACGTCACGAAAGTTGGCGTGGACGCTCGTCTAACAATGTGACATCCAAATCTATTCGCAAATTTAAATTCCGAGAAGGTGGTCAAAGTTGAAAATCGACCTTGCATTTTCGCTACGCTTCGGCTTAAAGGGTGAGAAAATAGCTCGAAACATCACGAAAGTTGGCGTGCACATTTGTCTACCAACGGAACATCCGAATCTATGCTCAATTTTCAATTTCTAGAAGTTGGTCAAATTCGAAACTCGACCGTGCGTTTTCGCTAGACTTGGGCTTAAAGGGGGAGAAAATAGTTCCAAACGTCACGAAGTTGGTGTGGACGCTTGTCTACCAATGGGACATCCAAAACTATTGTCAAATTTTAATTCCGAGAAGTTGGTCAAAGTTGAAAATCTACCGTGCATTTTCGCTAGAATTGGGCTTAAAGGGTGAGAAAATAGCTCGGAATGTCACGAAAGTTGGTGTGGACGCTTGTTTACCAATGGGACATCCAAAACTATTCTCAAATTTCAATTCTGAGAAGTTCGTGAAAGTTGGTCAAAGTTGAAACTCGATCGTGCGTTTTCGCTAGAATTGGGCTTAAAGGGTGTGCGTCACGAAAGTTGGCGTGCGCTTTTTCAGTTCCGAGAAGTTGGTCAAAGTTGAAAATGGACCGTGCATTTTCGCTAGACTTAGGCTTAAAGGATGAGAAAATAGCTCGGAATGTGACGAAAGTTGGCGTGCGCATTTGTCTACCAACGGGACATCCAAATCTATGCTCAATTTTTAATTCCGAGAAGTTGGTTAAATTCGAAACTCGACCGAGCGTTTTTGCTAGACTTAGGCTTAAAGGGTGAGAAAATAGCTCGGAACGTCACGAAAGTTGGTGTGCACATTTTTCTACCAACGGGACATCCAAATATATGCTCAATTTTCAATTCCGAGAAGTTGGTCAAATTTGAAACTCGACCGTGCGTTTTCGCTAGACCTGGGCTTAAAGGGGGAGAAAATAGCTCGGAACGTCACGAAAGTTGGTGTGGATGCTTGTCTACCAATGGGACATCCAAAACTATTCCCAAATTTCAATTTCGAGAAGTTGGTCAAAGTTGAAACTCGATCGTGCGTTTTCGCTAGACTTGGGCTTAAAGGGTGTGAAAATAGCTCGGAACGTCACGAACGTTGGTGTGGACGATTGTCTACCAATGGGACATCCAAAACTATTCTCAAATTTCAATTCTGAGAAGTTGGTCAAACTTGAAACTTGATCGTGCGTTTTCGCTAGACTTGGGCTTAAAGGAGGAGAAAATAGCTCGGAACGTCATGAAAGTTGGTGTGGACGCTTGTCTTCCAATGGGACATCCAAAACTATTCTCAAATTTAAATTCCGAGAAGTTGGTCAAAGTTGAAAATTTACCGTGCGTTTTCGCTAGACTTGGGCTTAAAGGGCGAGAAAATAGCTTGGAATGTCACGAAAGTTTGCGTGCCCACTTGTCTACCAACGGGACATCCAAATCTATTCTAAAATTTCAATTCCGAGAAGTTGGTCAAAGTCGAAACGCCACCATGCGTTTTCGCTAGACTTGAGCTTAAAGGGTGTGAAATTAGCTCGTAACATCACGAAAGTTACTGTGCACGCATGTCTACAAATGGGACATCCAAATCTATGCTCAATTTTGAATTCCGAGAAGTTGGTTAAAGTCGAAACTCGACCGTACGTTTTCGCTAGACTTCCGCTTAAAGGGGGAGAAAATAGCTCAGAACGTCACGAAAGTTGGTGTGGACGGTTGTCTACCAATGGGACATCCAAAACTATTCTCAAATTTCAATTCCGAGAAGGTCGTCAAAGTTGAAACTCGATCGTGCGTTTTCGCTAGACTTGGGCTTAAAGGGTGTGAAAATAGATCGGAACGTCACGAAAGTTGGCGTGCGCATTTGTCTACCAACGAAACATCCAAATCTATGCTCAATTTTCAATTCCGAGAAGTTGGTCAAATTCGAAACTCGACCGTGCGTTTTCGCTAGACTTGGGCTTAAAGGGTGAGAAAATAGCTCGGAACGTCACGAAAGTTGGCATGGACGCTTGTCTACCAAAGTGACATCCAAATCTATTCTCAAATTTATATTCCCAGAAGTTGGTCAAAGTTGAAAATCGACCGTGCATTTTCGCTAGACTTGGGCTTAAAGGGTGAGAAAATAGCTCGGAATGTCACGAAAGTTGGCATGCGCATTTGTCTACCAACGGGACATCCAAATCTATGCTCAATTTTTAATTCCGAGAAGTTGGTCAAATTCGAAACTCGACCGTGCGTTTTCGCTAGACTTAGGCTTAAAGGGTGAGAAAATAGCTCGGAACGTCACGAAAGTTGGTTTGCGCATTTGTCTACCAACGGGACATCCAAATCTATGCTCATGTTTTAATTCCGAGAAGTTGGTCAAATTCGAAACTCGACCGTGCGTTTTTTGTTGACTTAGGCTTAAAGGGTGAGAAAATAGCTCGGAACGTCACGAAAGTTGGTGTGGACGCTTGTCTACCAATGGGACATCCAAAACTATTCTCAAATTTCAATTCCGAGAAGTTAATCAAAGTTGAAACTCGATCGTGCGTTTTCGCTAGTCTTGGGCTTAAAGGGTGTGAAAATAGCTCGGAACGTTACGAACGTTGGCGTGTACGCTCGTCTACCAATGGGACATCCAAATCTATTCTCAAATTTAAATTCCGAGAAGTTGGTCAAAGTTGAAAATTGACCATGCGTTTTTGCTAGACTTGGGCTTAAAGGGCGAAAAAATAGCTTGGAACGTCACGAAACTTGGCGTACGCACTTGTCTACCAATGGGACATCCAAATCTATTCTCAAATTTATATTCTGAGAAGTTGGTCAAAGTTTAAAATCAACCCTGCATTTTCGCTAGACTTGGGCTTAAAGGGTGAGAAAATAGCTCGGAATGTCACGAAAGTTGGCGTGCGCATTTGTGTACCAATGGGACATCTAATTCTATGCTCAATTTTTAATTTCGAGAAGTTGGTCAAATTCGAAACTCGACCGTGCGTTTTCGCTAGACTTGGGCTTAAAGGGCGAGAAAATAGCTTGGAATGTCACGAAACTTGGCGTGCGCCCTTGTCTACCAATGGGACATCCAAATCTATTCTCAAATTTCAATTCCAAGAAGTTGGTCAAAGCCGAAACGCCACCGTGCGTTTTCGCTAAACTTGAGCTTAAAGGGTGTAAAATTAGCTCGGAACGTCATGAAAGTTGCTGTGCACGCATGTCTAGAAATGGGACATCCAAATCTATTCTCAATTTTCATTTCCGAGAAGTAGGTCAAATCCGAAACACCATTGTGCGTTTTCTCTGGAGTTGGGCTTAAAGGGGAAGAAAATAGCTCGGAACGTCACGAAAGTTGGCGTGTGCACTTATCTACCAACGGGACATCCAAATCCATTCTCAAATTTAAATTATGAGAAGTTGGTCAAAGTTGAAAATCGACCGTGCATTTTCGCTAGACTTAGGCTTAAATCGTGAGAAAATAGCTCAGAACGTCACGAAAGTTGGCGTGCGCATTTGTCTACCAAGGGGACATCCAAATCTATGCTCAATTTTCAATTCCAAGAAGTTGGTCAAATTCGAAACTCGACCGTGCGTTTTCGCTAGACTTGGGATTAAAGGGGGAGAAAATAGCTCGGAACGTCACGAAAGTTGGTATGGATGCTTGTCTACCAATGGGACATCAAAAACTATTCTCAAATTTCAATTCTGAGAAGTTGGTCAAAGTTGAAAGTCAACTGTGCATTTTCGCTAGACTTAGGCTTAAAGCGTGAGAAAATAGCTCAGAACGTCACGAAAGTTGGCGTGCGCTTTTGTCTACCAATGGGACATCCAAATCTATGCTAAATTTTCAATTCCGAGAAGTTGGTCAAATTCGAAACTCGACCGTGCGTTTTCGCTAGACTTGGGCTTAAAGGGGGAGAAAATAGCTCGGAATGTCATGAAAGTTAGTGTGCGCATTTGTATACCAATGGGACATCCAAAACTATTCTTAAATTTCAATTTCGAGAAGTTCGTCGAAGTTGAAACTTGATCGTGCGTTTTCGCTAGACTTGGGCTTAAAGGGTGTGAAAATAGCTCGGAACATTACGAAAGTTGGCGTGGACGCTCGTCTACCAATGCGACATCCAAATCCATTCTCAAATTTAAATTCCGAGAAGTTGGTCAAAGTTGAAAATCGACCGTGCATTTTCGCTAGACTTAGGCTTAAAGGGTGTGAAAACAGCTCGGAACGTCACGAAAGTTGGCGTGGATGCTCGTCGACCAATGTGACATCCAAATCTATTCTCAAATTTATATTCCAAGAGTTGGTCAAAGTTGAAAATTGACCGTCCGTTTTCGCTCGACTTGGGCTTAAAGGGTGAGAAAATAGCTCGGAATGTCATGAAAGTTGGCGTGCGCATTTGTCTACCAACGGGACATCCAAATCTATGCTCAATTTTTAATTCTGAGAAGTTGGTCAAATTCGAAACTCGACCGTGCGTTTTCGCTAGACTTTTTCTTAAAGGGTGAGAAAATAGCTCGGAACGTCACGAAAGTTGGCGTGCGCATTTATATACCAACGGGACATCCAAATCTATGCTCAATTTTCAATTCCGAGAAGTTGGTCAAATTCGAAACTCGACCGTGCATTTTCGGTAGACTTATGCTTAAAGGGTGAGAAAATAGCTCGGAACGTCACGAAAGTTGGCGTGCGCATTTATCTACCAACGGGACATCCAAATCTATGCTCAATTTTCAATTCCGGGAAGTTGGTCAAATTCGAAACTCGACCGTGCGTTTTCGCTAGACTTGGGCTTAAAGGCGGAGAAAATAGCTTAGAACGTCACGAAAGTTGGTGTGGACGCTTGTCTACCAATGGGACATCCAAAACTATTCTCAAATTTAAATTCCGAGAAGTTGGTCAAAGTTGAAAGTCGATCGTGCGTTTTCGCTTGACTTGGGCTTAAAGGTGTGAAAATAGCTCGAAACGTCACGAAAGTTGGCGTGGAAGTCTACCAATGTGACATCCAAATCTATTCTCAAATTTAAATTCCGAGAAGTTGGTCAATGTTGAAAATCGACCGTGCATTTTCGCTACACTTCGGCTTAAAGGGTGAGAAAATAGCTCAGAACGTCATGAAAGTTGGCGTGCGCATTTGTCTACCAACGGGACATCCAAATCTATGCTCAATTTTCAATTCCGAGAAGTTGGTCAAATTCGAAACTCAACCGTGCGTTTTCGCTAGACTTGGGCTTAAATGGGGAGAAAATAGCTCGGAACGTCACGAAAGTTGGTGTGGACGCTTGTCTACCAATGGGACATCCAAAACTATTCTCGAATTTCAATTTCGAGAAGTTGGTCAAAGTTGAAACTCGATCGTGCGTTTTTGCTAGACTTGGGCTTAAAGGGTGTGAAATTAGCTCGTAATGTCACGAAAGATGCTGTGCGTGCATGTGTACAAATGGGACATCCAAATCTATTCTCAATTTTCATTTCCGAGAAGTTGGTCAAAGATGAAACGCGACCGTGCGTTTTCGCTAGATTTGGGCTTAAAGGGCGAGAAAATAGCTTGGAACGTCACAAAAATTGGCGTTCGCTCTTGTCTACCAACGGGACATCCAAATCTATTCTCAAATTTCAATTCCGAGAAGTTGGTCAAAGTCGAAACGCGACTATGCGTTTTCGCTAGACTTGAGCTTAAAGGGTGTTAAATTAGCTCGTAACATCACGAAAGTTGCTGTGCACGCATGTCTACAAATGGGACATCCAAATCTATGCTCAATTTTGAATTCCGAGAAGTTGGTGAAAGTCGAAACTCGACCGTACATTTTCGCTAGAGTTGGGCTTGAAGGGGGAGAAAATAGCTCGGAATGTCACGAAAGTTGGTGTGGACGCTCTTCTACCAACGGGACATCCAAAACTATTCTGAAATTTCAATTCCGAGAAGTTTGTCAAAGTTGAAATTCGATCGTGCGTTTTCGCTACACTTGGGCTTAAAGGGTGTGAAATTAGCTCGGAATCTCACGAAAGTTGTTGTACGCAAATGTCTACAAATGTGACATCCAAATCTATTCTCAAATTTAAATTGTGAGAAGTTGGTCAAAGTTGAAAATCGACCATGCGTTTTCCGTAGATTTGGGCTTAAAGGGTGTGAAATTAGTTCGGAACGTCACGAACGTTGGCGTGCACACTGGTCTACCAACGGGACATCCAAATCTATGCTCAATTTTGAATTCCGGGAATTTGGTCAAAGTCGAAACTCGATCGTGCATTTTCCCTAAATGGGAAGAAAATAGCTCGGAATGTCACGAAACTTGGTGTGGATGCTTGTCTACCAATGGGACATCCAAAACTATTCTCAAATTTCAATTCCAAGAAGTTCGTCAAAGTTGAAACTCGATCGTGTGTTTTCACTAAACTTGGGCTTAAAGGGTGTGAAAATAGCTCGGAACGTCACGAAAGTTGGCGTGGATGCTTGTCTACCAATGCGACATCCAAATCTATTCTCAAATTTATATTCCGAGAAGTTGGTCAAATCTGAAAATCGAGCGTGCATTTTCGCTAGACTTAGGCTTAAAGGGAGAGAAAATAGCTCGGAATGTCACGAAAGTTGGCGTGCGCATTTGTCTACCAATGGGACATCCAAATCTATGCTCAATTTTTAATTCCGAGAAGTTGGTCAAATTCGAAACTCGACCGAGCATTTTCGCTAGACTTAGGCTTAAAGAATGAGAAAATAGCTCGGAACGTCACGAAAGTTAGCGTGTGCATTTGTCTACCAACGGGACATCCAAATCTATGCTCAATTTTCAATTCCGAGAAGTTGGTCAAATTCGAAACTCGACCGTGCGTTTTCGCTAGACTTGGGCTTAAAGGGGGAGAAAATAGCTCGTAACGTCACGAAAGTTGGTATGGATGCTTGTCTACCAATGGGACATCCAAAACTATTCTCAAATTTCAATTCCGAGAAGTTAATCAAAGTTGAAACTCGATCGAGCGTTTTCGCTAGACTTGGGCTTAAAGGGGGAGAAAATAGCTCGGAATGTCACGGAAGTTGGTGTGGACGCTTGTCTACCAATGGGACATCCAAAACTATTCTCAAATTTCAATTATGAGAAGTTGGTCAAAGTTGAAACTCGATCGTGCATTTTCGCTAGACGTGGGCTTAAAGGGTGTGAAAATAGCTCGGAATGTCACGAAAGTTGGTGTGGACGCTTGTCTACCAATGGGACATCGAAATGCCACCATGGATTTTCACTAGACTTGGGGATAAAGGGCGTGAAATTAGCTCGTAACGTCATGAAAGTTGCTGTGCGCACATGTGTACAAATAGGAGATCCAAATCTATTCTCAATTTTCAATTCCGAGAAGTTCGTCAAAGAGGAAACGCTACCGTGCGTTTACTCTAGAGTTGGGCTTAAATGGGATAAAAATAGCTCAAAATGTCACGAAAGTTGGTGTGGAAGCTTGTCTACGAATGGGACATCCAAAACTATTCTCAAATTTCAATTCCGAGAGGTTGGTCAAAGTTGAAACTCGATCGTGCGTTTTTGCAAGACTTGGGCTTAAAGGGTGTGAAATTAGCTCGTAACGTCACGAAAGTTGGTGTGGATGCTTGTCTACAAATGGGACATCCAAATCTATTCTCAAATTTCATTTCTGAGAAGTTGGTCAAAGATGAAACGCGACCGTGCGTTTTCTTTAGAGTAGGGCTTAAATGGGAAGAAAATAGCTCGGAATGTAACGAAAGTTGGTGTGGACGCTTGTCTACCAATGGGACATCCAAATCTATTCTCAAATTTAAATTCCCAGAAATTGGTCAAAGTTGAAAATTTACCGTGTGTTTTCGCTAGATTTGGGCTTCAAGGGCGAGAAAATAGCTTGGGACGTCACGAAAGTTGGCGTTCGCACTTGTCTACCAACGGGACATCCAAATCTATTCTCAAATTTCAATTCCGAGAAGTTGGTCAAAGTCGAAACGCCACCATGCGTTTTCGCTAGACTTGAGCTTCAAGGGTGTTAAATTAGCTCGTAACATTACAAAAGTTGCTGTGCACGCATGTCTACAAATGGGACATCCAAATCTATGCTCAATTTTGAATTCCGAGAAGTTGGTGAAAGTCGAAACTCGACCGTACGTTTTCGCTAGAGTTGGGCTTGAAGGGGGAGAAAATAGCTCGGAATGTCACGAAAGTTGGTTTGGACGCTTGTCTACCAATGGGACATCCAAAACTATTCTCAAATTTCAATTCCGAGAAGTTGGTCAAAGTTGAAACTCGATCGTGCATTTTCGCTAGACTTGGGCTTAAAGGGTGGGAAAATAGCTCCGAACGTCACGAAAGTTGGCGTGCGTACTTGTCTACCAACGGGACATCCAAATCTATTCTCATATTTCAATTCTGAGAAGTTGGTCAAAGTCGAAATGCCACCATGCGTTTTCGCTAGACTTGAGCTTAAAGAGTGTTAAATTAGCTCGTAATGTGACGAAAGTTGTTGTGCGCGAATGTCTACAAATGGGAAATCCAAATCTATGCTCAATTTTCAATTCCAAGAAGTTGGTGAAAGTCGTAACTCGACCGTACATTTTCGCTACACTTGGGCTTAAAGGGGGAGAAAATAGCTCAGAATGTAACAGATGTTGGTGTGGATGCTTGTCTACCAATGGGACATCCAAAACTATTCTCAAATTTCAATTCCGAGAAGTTTGTCAAAGTTGAAACTCGATCGTGCGTTTTAGCTAGACTTGGGCTTAAAGGGTGTGAAATTAGCTAGGAATCTCACGAAAGTTGTTGTGCGCAAATGTCTACGAATGGGACATCCAAAACTATGCTCAATATTCAATTACGAGAAGTTGGTGAAAGTTGAAACTCGACCGTACGTTTTCGGTAGAGGAGAAAATAGCTTGGAACGTCACGAAAGTTGGTGTGGCTGCTTGTCTACCAATGGGACATCCAAAACTATTCTCAAATTTCAATTCCAAGAAATTGGTCAAAGTCGAAACGCCACCATGCGTTTTCTCTAGACTTGGGATTAAAGTGTGTGAAATTAGTTCGTAAAATCACGAAAGTTGCAGTGCGCACATGTCTACAAATGTGACATCCAAATCTATTCTCAAATTTAAATTGTGAGAAGTTGGTCAAAGTTGAAAATCGACCGTGCGTTTTCCGTGGACTTGGGCTTAAAGGGTGTGAAGTTAGTTCGGAACGTCACAAACATTGGCGTGCGCACTTGTCTACGAACGGCACATCCAAATCTATGCTCAATTTTCAATTGCGGGAATTTGGTCCAAGTTGAAACTCGATTGTGCATTTTCCCTAAATGGGATGAAAATAGCTCGGAATGTCACGAAAGCTGGTGTGGACGCTTGTCTACCAATGGGACATCCAAATCTATTCTCAAAATTAAATTCCGAGAGGTTGGTCAAAGTTGAAACTCGATCGTGCGTTTTCGCTAGACTTGGGCTTAAAGGGGGAGAAAATAGCTTGGAACGTAACGAAAGTTGGCGTGGACGCTCGTCTACCAATGTGACATCCAAATCTATTCTCAAATTTATATTCCGAGAAGTTGGTCAAAGTTGAAAATCGACTGTGCATTTTCGCTAGACTTGGGCTTAAAGGGTGAGAAAATAGCTCGGAATGTCACGAAAGTTGGTGTGGACGCTTGTCTACCAATGGGACATCCAAAACTATTCTCAAATTTCAATTCCGAGAAGTTAGTCAAAGTTGAAACTCGATCGTGCGTTTTCGCTAGACTTGGGCTTAAAGGGTGCGAAAATAGCTCGGAACATCACGAAAGTTGGCGTGGACGATCGTCTACCAATGAGACATCCAAATCTATTCGCAAATTTAAATTTTGAGAAGTTGGTCAAAGTTGAAACTCGATCGTGCGTTTTCGCTAGACTTGGGCTTAAAGGGTGAGAAAATAGCTCTGAATGTCACGAAAGTTGGTGTGGATGATTGTCTACCAATGGGACATCCAAAACTATTCTCAAATTTCAATTCCGAGAAGTTGGTCAAAGTTGAAACTCGATCGTGCGTTTTCGCTAGACTTGGGCTTAAAGGGTGTGAAAATAGCTCAGAACGTCATGAAAGTTGGCATGGACTCTCGTCTACCAATGTGACATCCAAATCTATTCGCAAATTTAAATTCCGAGAAGTTGGTCAAAGTTGAAAATGGACCGTGCGTTTTCGCTAGACTTGGGCTTAAATGGAGAGAAAATAGCTTGGAACGTCACGAAACTTGGCGTGCGCACTTGTCTACCAATGGGACATCCAAATCTATCCTCAATTTTCAATTCCGAAAAGTTGGTAAAATTCGAAACTCGACCGTGCGTTTTCACTAGACTTGGGCTTAAAGGGGGAGAAAATAGCTTGGAACATCACGAAAGTTGGTGTGGACGCTTGTCTACCAATGGGACATCCAAAACTATTCTCAAATTTCAATTCCGAGAAGTTAATCAAAGTTGAAACTCGATCGTGCGTTTTCGCTAGTCTTGGGCTTAAAGGGTGTGAAAATAGCTCGGAACGTTACGAAAGTGGGCGTGGACGCTCATCTACCAATGTGACATCCAAATCTATTCTCAAATTTAAATTCCGAGAAGTTGGTCAAAGTTGAAAATTGACCGTGCGTTTTCGCTAGACTTGGGCTTAAAGGGCGAGAAAATAGCTTGGAACGTCACGAAACTTGGCGTGCGCACTTGTCTACCAATGGGACATCCAAATCTATTCTCAATTTTCATTTCCGAGAAGTAGGTCAAAGCCGAAACACGATTGTGCATTTTCTCTGGAGTTGGGCTTAAAGGGGAAGAAAATAGCTCGGAACGTCACGAAAGTTGGCATGTGCACTTATCTACCAACGGGACATCCAAATCCATTCTCAAATTTAAATTCCGAGAAGTTGGTAAAAGTTGAAAATTGACCGTGCGTTTTCGCTAGACATGGGCTAAAAGGGAGAGAAAATAGCTTGGAACGTCACGAAAGATGGCGTGCGCACTTGTCTACCAATGGGACATCCAAATCTATTCTCAAATTTATATTCCGAGAAGTTGGTCAAAGTTGAAAATCGACCGTGCAATTTCGCTAGACTTGGGCTTAAAGGGTGAGAAAATAGCTCAGAATGTCACGAAAGTTGGCGTGCGCATTTGTGTACCAACGGGACATCCAAATCTATGCTCAATTTTTAATTCCGAGAAGTTGGTCAAATTCGAAACTCGACCGTGCGTTTTCGCTAGACTTAGGCTTAAAGGGTGTGAAGTTAGTTCGGAACGTCATGAACATTGGCGTGCGCACTTGTCTACGAACGGCACATCCAAATCTATGCTCAATTTTCAATTACGGGAATTTGGTCAAATTTGAAACTCGATGGTGCATTTTCCCTAAATGGGATGAAAATAGCTCGGAATGTCACGAAAGCTGGTGTGGACGCTTGTCTACCAATGGGACATCCAAATCTATTCTCAAAATTAAATTCCGAGAGGTTGGTCAAAGTTGAAAATCGATCGTGCGTTTTCGCTAGACTTGGGCTTAAAGGGGGAGAAAATAGCTTGGAACGTAACGAAAGTTGGCGTGGACGCTCGTCTACGAATGTGACATCCAAATCTATTCTCAAATTTATATTCCGAGAAGTTGGTCAAAGTTGAAAATCGACTGTGCATTTTCGCTAGACTTGGGCTTAAAGGGTGAGAAAATAGCTCGGAATGTCACGAAAGTTGGTGTGGACGCTTGTCTACCAATGGGACATCCAAAACTATTCTCAAATTTCAATTCCGAGAAGTTGGTCAAAGTTGAAACTCGATCGTGCGTTTTCGCTAGACTTGGGCTTAAAGGGTGCGAAAATAGCTCGGAACGTCACGAAAGTTGGCGTGGACGCTCGTCTACCAATGAGACATCCAAATCTATTCGCAAATTTAAATTCCGAGAAGTTGGTCAAAGTTGAAACTCGATCGTGCGTTTTCGCTAGACTTGGGCTTAAAGGGTGAGAAAATAGCTCTGAATGTCACGAAAGTTGGTGTGGATGATTGTCTACCAATGGGACATCCAAAACTATTCTCAAATTTCAATTCCGAGAAGTTGGTCAAAGTTGAAACTCGATCGTGCGTTTTCGCTAGACTTGGGCTTAAAGGGTGTGAAAATAGCTCGGAACGTCATGAAAGTTGGCATGGACTCTCGTCTACCAATGTGACATCCAAATCTATTCGCAAATTTAAATTCCGAGAAGTTGGTCAAAGTTGAAAATGGACCGTGCGTTTTCGCTAGACTTGGGCTTAAAGGGAGAGAAAATAGCTTGGAACGTCACGAAACTTGGCGTGCGCACTTGTCTACCAATGGGACATCCAAATCTATCCTCAATTTTCAATTCCGAAAAGTTGGTAAAATTCGAAACTCGACCGTGCGTTTTCACTAGACTTGGGCTTCAAGGGGGAGAAAATAGCTTGGAACATCACGAAAGTTGGTGTGGACGCTTGTCTACCAATGGGACATCCAAAACTATTCTCAAATTTCAATTCCGAGAAGTTAATCAAAGTTGAAACTCGATCGTGCGTTTTCGCTAGTCTTGGGCTTAAAGGGTGTGAAAATAGCTCGGAACGTTACGAAAGTTGGCGTGGACGCTCATCTACCAATGTGACATCCAAATCTATTCTCAAATTTAAATTCCGAGAAGTTGGTCAAAGTTGAAAATTGACCGTGCGTTTTCGCTAGACTTGGGCTTAAAGGGTGAGAAAATAGCTTGGAACGTCACGAAACTTGGCGTGCGCACTTGTCTACCAATGGGACATCCAAATCTATTCTCAATTTTCATTTCCGAGAAGTAGGTCAAAGCCGAAACACGATTGTGCATTTTCTCTGGAGTTGGGCTTAAAGGGGAAGAAAATAGCTCGGAACGTCACGAAAGTTGGCATGTGCACTTATCTACCAACGGGACATCCAAATCCATTCTCAAATTTAAATTCCGAGAAGTTGGTAAAAGTTGAAAATTGACCGTGCGTTTTCGCTAGACATGGGCTTAAAGGGAGAGAAAATAGCTTGGAACGTCACGAAACATGGCGTGCGCACTTGTCTACCAATGGGACATCCAAATCTATTCTCAAATTTATATTCCGAGAAGTTGGTCAAAGTTGAAAATCGACCGTGCGTTTTCGCTAGACTTAGGCTTAAAGGGTGTGAAGTTAGTTCGGAACGTCACGAACATTGGCGTGCGCACATGTCTACTAACGGCACATCCAAATCTATGCTCAATTTTCAATTGCGGGAATTTGGTCAAAGTTGAAACTCGATTGTGCATTTTCCCTAAATGGGATGAAAATAGCTCGGAATGTCACGAAAGCTGGTGTGGACGCTTGTCTACCAATGGGACATCCAAATCTATTCTCAAAATTAAATTCCGAGAGGTTGGTCAAAGTTGAAACTCGATCGTGAGTTTTCGCTAGACTTGGGCTTAAAGGGGGAGAAAATAGCTTGGAACGTAACGAAAGTTGGCGTGGACGCTCGTCTACCAATGTGACATCCAAATCTATTCTCAAATTTATATTCCGAGAAGTTGGTCAAAGTTGAAAATCGACTGTGCATTTTCGCTAGACTTGGGCTTAAAGGGTGAGAAAATAGCTCGGAATGTCACGAAAGTTGGTGTGGACGCTTGTCTACCAATGGGACATCCAAAACTATTCTCAAATATCAATTCCGAGAAGTTGGTCAAAGTTGAAACTCGATCGTACGTTTTCGCTACACTTGGGCTTAAAGGGGGAGAAAATAGCTCAGAACGTCACGAAAGTTGGCGTGGACGCTCGTCTACTAATGTGACATCCAAATCTATTTTCAAATTTATATTCCGAGAAGTTGGTCAAAGTTGAAAATCGACCGTGCATTTTCGCTAGACTTGGGCTTAAAGGGTGAGAAAATACCTCGGAATGTCACGAAAGTTGGCGTGCGCATTTGTGTATCAACGGGACATCCAAATCTATGCTCAATTTTTAATTCCGAGAAGTTGGTCAAATTCGAAACTCGACCGTGCGTTTTCGCTAGACTTAGGCTTAAAGGGGTTGAAAATAGCTCGGAACGTCATGAAAGTTGGTGTGCGCATTTGTCTACCAACAGGACATCCAAATCTATGCTCAATTCTCAATTCCGAAAAGTTGGTAAAATTCGAAACTCGACCGTGCGTTTTCGCTAGACTTGGGCTTAAAGGGGGAGAAAATAGCTCGGAACATCACGAAAGTTGGTGTGCACGCTCGTCTACCAATGGGACATCCAAAACTATTCTCAAACTTCAATTCCGAGAAGTTGGTCAAAGTTAAAACTCGATCGTGCGCTTTCGCTACACTTGGGCTTAAAGGGGGAGAAAATAGCTCAGAACGTCACGAAAGTTGGCGTGGACACTCGTCTACCAATGTGACATCCAAATCTATTTTCAAATTTATATTCCGAGAAGTTGGTCAAAGTTGAAAATCGACCGTGCATTTTCGCTAGACTTGGGCTTAAAGGGTGAGAAAATAGCTCGGAATGTCAGGAAAGTTGGCGTGCGCATTTGTCTACCAACGGGACATCCAAATCTATTCTCATATTTCAATTCCGAGAAGTTGGTCAAATTCGAAACTTGACCGTGCGTTTTCGCTAGACTCAGGCTTAAAGGGCGAGAAAATAGCTCGGAACGTCACGAAAGTTGGTGTGCACATTTGTCTACCAATAGGACATCCAAATCTATGCTCAATTTTCAATTCTGAGAAGTTGGTCAAATTCGAAACTCGACCGTGCGTTTTCGCTAGACTTAGGCTTAAAGGGTGAGAAAATAGCTCGGAACGTCACGAAAGTTGGTGTGCGCATTTGTCTACCAACGGGACATCGAAATCTATGCTCAAATTTTAATTCCGAGAAGTTGGTCCATTCCGAAACTCGACCGTGCGTTTTCGCTCGACTTGAGCTTAAAGGGTGTGAAATTAGCTCGTAATGTGACGAAAGTTGGCGTGCGCATTTGTCTACCAACGGGACATCCAAATCTATGCTCAATTTTTAATTCCGAGAAGTTGGTCAAATTCGAAACTCGACCATTCGTTTTCGCTAGAATTAGGCTTAAAGGGTGAGAAAATAGCTCGGAACGTCACAAAAGTTGGCGTGCGCATTTGTCTACCAACAAGACATCCAAATCTATCCTCAATTTTTAATTCCGAGAAGTTGGTCCAATTCGAAACTCGACCGTGCGTTTTCGCTAGACTTGGGCTTAAAGGGGGAGAAAACAGCTCGGATCGTCACGAAAGTTGGTGTGGACACTTGTCTACCAATGGGACATCCAAAACTATTCTCAAATTTCAATTCTGAGAATTTGGTCAAAGTTGAAACTCGATCGTGCGTTTTCGTTAGACTTGGGCTTAAAGGGTGTGAAAATAGCTCGGAACGTCATGAAAGTTGGCATGGACACTCGTCTACCAATGCGACATCCAAATCTATTCTCAAATTTATATTCTGAGAAGTTGGTCAAAGTTGAAACTCGACCGTGTGTTTTCGCTAGACTTAGGCTTATAGGGTGAGAAAATAGCTCGGAACGTCACGAAAGTTGGTGTGCGCATTTGTCTACCAACGGGACATCCAAATCTATGCTCAATTTTTAATTCTGAGAAGTTGGTCAAATTCGAAGCTCGACCGTGCGTTTTCGCTAGACTTAGGCTTAAAGGGTGAGAAAATAGCTCGGAACGTCAGGAAAGTTGGCGTGCACATTTGTCTACCAACGGTACATCCAAATCTATGCTCAATTTTCAATTCTGAGAAGTTGGTCGAATTTGAAACTCGACTGTGCGTTTTCGCTAGACTTGGCTTTAAAGGGGGAGAAAATAGCTCAGAACGTCACGAAAGTTGGTGTGGACGCTTGTCTACCAATGGGACATCCAAAACTATTCTCAAATATCAATTCCGAGAAGTTGGTCAAAGTTGAAACTCGATCGAGCGTTTTCGCTAGACTTGGGCTTAAAGGGTGTGAAAATAGATCGGAACGTCACGAAAGTTGGTGTGGACGCTTGTCTACCAATGGGACATCCAAAACTATTCTCAAATATCAATTCCGAGAAGTTGGTCAAAGTTGAAACTCGATCGAGCGTTTTCGCTAGACTTGGGCTTAAAGGGTGTGAAAATAGATCGGAACGTCACGAAAGTTGGTGTGGACGCTTGTCTACCAATGGGACATGCAAAACTATTCTCAAATTTCAATTCCGAGAAGTTGGTCAAAGTTGAAACTCGATCGTGCGTTTTCGCTAGACTTGGGCTTAAAGGGGGAGAAAATAGCTCGGAATCTCACGAAAGTTGGCGTGCACATTTGTCTACCAACGAGACATCCAAATCTATGCTCAATTTTTAATTCCGAGAAGTTGGTCAAATTCGAAACTCGACCGTGCTTTTTCGCTAGACTTAGGCTTAAAGGGTGAGAAAATAGCTCGGAACATCACGAAAGTTGGTGTGCGCATTTGTCTACCAATGGGACATCGAAATCTATGCTCAAATTTCAATTCCGAGAAGTTGGTCAAATTCGAAACTCGACCGTGCGTTTTCGCTCGACTTGAGCTTAAAGGGTGTGAAATTAGATCGTAATGTGATGAAAGTTGGTGTGCGCATATGTCTACCAACGGGACATCCAAATCTATGCTCAATTTTTAATTCCGAGAAGTTGGTCAAATTCGAAACTCAACCGTGCGTTTTCTCTAGGCTTGGGCTTAAAGGGCAATAAAATAGCTTGGAACGTCACGAAACTTGGCGCGCGCACTTGTCTACCAATGGGACATCGAAATCTATTCTCAAATTTCAATTCCAAGAAGTTGGTCAAAGCCGAAACGCCACCGTGCGTTTTCGCTAAACTTGAGCTTAAAGGGTGTAAAATTAGCTCGTAACGTCACAAAAGTTGCTGTGCACGCATGTATAGAAATGGGACATCTAAATCTATTCTCAATTTTCATTTTCGAGAAGCAGGTCAAAGCCGAAACATGATTGTGCGTTTTCTCTAGAGTTGGGCTTAAAGGGGAAGAAAATAGCTCGAAACGTCACGAAAGTTGGCGTGTGCACTTATCTACCAACAGGACATCCAAATCTATTCTCATATTTCAATTCCGAGAAGTTGGTCCAATTCGAAACTTGACCGTGCGTTTTCGCTAGACTTAGGCTTAAATGGCGAGAAAATAGCTCGGAACGTCACGAAAGTTGGTGTGCGCATATGTCTACCAACGGGACATCCAAATCTATGCTCAATTTTCAATTCCGAGAAGTTGGTCAAATTCGAAACTCGACCGTGCGTTTTCTCTCGACTTGAGCTTAAAGGGTGTGAAATTAGCTCGTAATGTGACGAAAGTTGGCGTGCGCATTTGTCTACCAACGGGACATCCAAATCTATGCTCAATTTTTAATTCCGAGAAGTTGGTCAAATTCGAAACTCAGCCGTGCGTTTTTGCTAGGCTTGGGCTTAAAGGGCGATAAAATAGCTTGGAACGTCACGAAACTTGGCGTGCGCACTTGTCTACCAATGGGACATCCAAATCTATTCTCAAATTTCAATTCCAAGAAGTTGGTCAAAGCCGAAACGCCATCGTGCGTTTTCGCTAAACTTGAGCTTAAAGGGTGTAAAATTAGCTCGTAACGTCACAAAAGTTGCTGTGCACGCATGTATAGAAATGGGACATCTAAATCTATTCTCAATTTTCATTTCCGAGAAGCAGGTCAAAGCCGAAACACGACTGTGCGTTTTCTCTAGAGTTGGGCTTAAAGGGGAAGAAAATAGCTCGGAACGTCACGAAAGTTGGTGTGTGCACTTATCTACCAACGGGACATCCAAATCCATTCTCAAATTTATATTCCGAGAAGTTGGTCAAATTCGAAACTCGACCGTGCATTTTCACTCGACTTGATCTTAAAGGGTGTGAAATTAGCTCGTAATGTGACGAAAGTTGGCGTTCGCATTTTTCTACCAACGAGACATCCAAATCTATGCTCAATTTTTAATTCCGAGAAGTTGGTCAAATTCGAAACTCAACCGTGCGTTTTTGCTAGGCTTGGGCTTAAAGGGCGATAAAATAGCTTGGAACGTCACGAAACTTGGCGTGCGCACTTGTCTACCAATGGGACATCCAAATCTATTCTCAAATTTCAATTCCAAGAAGTTAGTCAAAGCCGAAACACGATTGTGCGTTTTCGCTAGAGTTGGGCTTAAAGGGGAAGAAAATAGCTCGGAACGTCACGAAAGTTGGCCTGGACGGTCGTCTACCAATGTGACATCCAAATCTATTCTCAAATTTATATTCTGAGAAGTTGGTCAAAGTTGAAAATCGACCGTGCGTTTTCGCTAGACTTGGGCTTAAAGGGTGTGAAATTAGCTCGGAATCTCACGAAAGTTGTTGTGCGCAAATGTCTACAAACGGGACAACCAAATCTATGCTCAATTTTTAATTCCGAGAAGTTGGTCAAATTCGAAACTCGACCGTGCGTTTTCGCTAGACTTAGGCTTAAAGGGTGAGAAAATAGCTCGGAACGTTACGAAAGTTGGTGTGCGCATTTGTCTACCAACGGGACATCGAAATCTATGCTCAAATTTCAATTCCGAGAAGTTGGTCAAATTCGAAACTCGACCGTGCGTTTTCGCTTGACTTGAGCTTAAAGGGTGTGAAATTATCTCGTAATGTGATGAAAGTTAGTGTGCGCATATGTCTACCAACGAGACATCCAAATCTATGCTCAATTTTTAATTCCGAGAAGTTGGTCAAATTCGAAACTCGACCGTGTGTTTTCGCTAGACTTGGGCTTAAAGGGGGAGAAAACAGCTCGGAACGTCATGAAAGTTGGTGTGGACGCTTGTCTACCAATGGGACATCAAAAACTATTCTCAAATTTCAATTCCGAGAAGTTAGTCAAAGTTGAAACTCGATCATGCGTTTTTGCTAGACTTGGGCTTAAAGGGGGAGAAAATAGCTTGAAACGTCACGAACGTTTGTGTGGACGCTTGTCTACCAGTGGGACATCCAAAACTATTCTCAAATTTCAATTCCGAGAAGTTGGTCAAAGTTGAAATTGGATCGTGCGTTTTCGCTAGACTTGGGCTTAAAGGGGGAGAAAATAGCTCGGAACGTCATGAAAGTTGGTGTGGACGCTTGTCTTCCAATGGGACATCCAAATCTATTCTCATATTTCAATTTCGAGAAGTTGGTGAAAGTCGTAACTCAACCGTACGTTTTCGCTACACTTGGGCTTAAAGGGGGAGAAAATAGCTCGGAACGTCACGAAAGTTGGCGTGGACGCTCTTCTACCAATGTGACATCCAAATCTATTCTCATATTTCAATTCCGAGAAGTTGGACAAAGTTGAAAATCGACCGTGCATTTTCGCTAGACTTGAGCTTAACGGGTGCTCGGAATGTTACGAAACTTGGCGTGCGCATTTGTCTACCAACGGGACATCCAAATCTATGCTCAATTTTCAATTCCGAGAAGTTGGACAAATTCGAAACTCGACTGTGCGTTTTCAGTAGACTTAGGCTTAAAGGGTGAGAAAATAGCTCGGAACGTCACGAAAGTTGGTGTGCGCATTTGTCTACCAACGGGACATCCAAATCTATGCTCAATTTTCAATTCTGAGAAGTTGGTCAAATTCGAAACTCGACCGTGCGTTTTCACTAGATTTAGGCTTAAAGGGTGAGAAAATAGCTCGGAACGTCACGAAAGTTGGTGTGCTCATTTGTCTACCAACAGGACATCCAAATCTATGCTCAATTTTCAATTCTGAGAAGTTGGTCGATTTTGAAACTCGACCGTGCGTTTTTGCTAGACTTGGGCTTAAAGGGAGAGAAAATAGCTCGGAACGTAATGAAAGTTGGTGTGGACGCTTGTCTTCCAATGGGACATCCAAATCTATTCTCATATTTCAATTTCGAGAAGTTGGTGAAAGTCGTAACTCAGAACGTCACGAAAGTTGGCGTGCGCACTTATCTACCAACGGGACATCCAAATCCATTCTCAAATTTATATTCCGAGAAGTTTGTCAAATTCGAAACTCGACCGTGCGTTTTCACTAGACTTAGGCTTAAAGGGTGAGAAAATAGCTCGGAACGTCACGAAAGTTGGTGTGCGCATTTGTCTACCAACGGGACATCCAAATCTATGCTCAATTTTCAATTCCGAGAAGTTGGTCAAATTCGAAACTCGACCGTGCGTTTTCGCTCGACTTGAGCTTAAAGGGTGTGAAATTAGCTCGTAATGTGACGAAAGTTGGCGTGCGCATTTGTCTACCAACGAGACATCCAAATCTATGCTCAATTTTTAATTCCGAGAAGTTGGTCAAATTCGAAACTCAACCGTGCGTTTTCGCTAGGCTTGGGCTTAAAGGGCGATAAAATAGCTTGGAACGTCACGAAACTTGGCGTGCGCACTTGTCTACCAATGGGACATCCAAATCTATTCTCAAATTTCAATTCCAAGAAGTTGGTCAAAGCTGAAACGCCACCGTGCGTTTTCGCTAAACTTGAGCTTAAAGGGTGTAAAATTAGCTCGTAACGTCACAAAAGTTGCTGTGCACGCATGTCTAGAAATGGGACATCCAAATCTATTCTCAATTTTCATATCCGAGAAGTAGGCCAAAGCCGAAACACGATTGTGCATTTTCTCTAGAGTTGGGCTTAAAGGGGAAGAAAATAGCTCGGAACGTCACGAAGGTTGGCGTGTGCACTTATCTACCAATGGGACATCCAAATCCATTCTCAAATTTATATTCTGAGAAGTTGGTCAAAGTGGAAAATCGACCGTGCGTTTTTGCTAGACTTGGGCTTAAAGGGTGTGAAAATAGCTCGGAACGACACGAAAGTTGGCGTGGACGCTCGTCTACCAATGTGACATCCAAATCTATTCTCAAATTTATATTCTGAGAAGTTGGTCAAAGTTGAAAATCGACCGTGCGTTTTCGCTAGTCTTGGGCTTAAAGGGTGTGAAATTAGCTCGTAATCTCACGAAAGTTGTTGTGCGCAAATGTCTACAAATGGGACATCCAAAACTATGTTCAATCTTCAATTACGAGAAGTTGGTGAAAGTTGAAACTCGACCGTACGTTTTCGGTAGAGGAGAAAATAGCTTGGAACGTCACGAAAGTTGGTGTGGATGCTTGTCTGCCAATGGGACATCCAAATCTATTCTCAAATTTCAATTCCAAAAAATTGGTCAAAGTCGAAACGCCACCATGCGTTTTCTCTAGACTTGGGCTTAAAGGGGGAGAAAATAGCTCGGAACATCACGAAAGTTAGCGTGGACGCCTGTCTACCAATGTGACATCCAAATCTATTCTCAAATTTATATTCCGAGAAGTTGGTCAAAGTTGAAAATCGACAGTGCATTTTCACTAGACTTGGGCTTAAACGGTGAGAAAATATCTCGGAATGTCACGAAAGTTGGCGTGCGCATTTGTCTACCAACGGGACATCCAAATCTATGGTCAATTTTTAATTCTGAGAGGTTGGTCAAAGTTGAAACTCGATCGTGCGTTTTCGCTAGACTTGGGCTTAAAGGGGGATAAAATAGCTCGAAACGTCACGAAAGTTGGTGTGGACGCTTGTCTACCAATGGGACATCCAAAACTATTCTCAAATTTTAATTCCGAGAAGTTGGTCAAAGTTGAAACTCGATCGTGCGTTTTCGTTAGACTTGGGCTTAAAGGGTGTGAAAATAGCTCGGAATGTCACGAAAGTTGGCGTGGACGCTCGTCTACCAATGTGACATCCAAATCCATTTTCAAATTTAAATTCCGAGAAGCTGGTCAAAGTTGAAAATCGAACGTGCGTTTTCGCTAGACTTAGGCTTAAAGGGTGAGAAAATAGCTCAGAACGTCACGAAAGTTGGCGTGCACATTTTTCTACCAACGGGACATCCAAATCTATGCTCAATTTTCAATTCCGAGAAGTTGGTCTAATTTGAAACTCGACCGTGCGTTTTCGCTAGACTTGGGCTTAAAGGGGGAGAAAATAGCTCGGAACGTCACGAAAGTTGGTGTGGACGCTTGTCTACCAATGGGACATCCAAAACTATTCTCAAATTTCAATTCCAAGAAGTTGGTCAAAGTTGAAACTCGATCGTGCGTTTTCGCTAGACTTGGGCTTAAAGGGGGAGAAAATAGCTCGGAACGTCATGAAAGTTGGTGTGGAGGCTTGTCTTCCAATGGGACATCCAAAACTATTCTCGAATTACAATTCCGAGAAGTTGGTCAAAGTTGAAACTCGATCGTGCGTTTTCGCTAGACTTGGGCTTAAAGGGTGCGAAAATAGCTCGGAACGTCACGAAAGTTGGCGTGGACGCTCGTCTACCAATGAGACATCCAAATCTATTCGCAAATTTAAATTCCGAGAAGGCGGTCAAAGTTGAAAATCGACCGTGCATTTTCGCTACACTTCGGCTTAAAGGGTGAGAAAATAGCTCGGAACGTCACGAAAGTTGGCGTGCGCATTTGTCTACCAACGGAACATCCAAATCTATGCTCAATTTTCAATTCCGAGAAGTTGGTCAAATTTGAAACTCGACCGTGTGTTTTCACTAGACTTGGGCTTAAAGGGGGAGAAAATAGCTCCAAACGTCATGAAGTTGGTGTGGACGCTTGTCTACCAATGGGACATCCAAAACTATTGTCAAATTTTAATTCAGAGAAGTTCGTCAAAGTTGAAACTCGATCGTGCATTTTCGCTAGACTTGGGCTTAAAGGGTGGGAAAATAGCTCCGAACGTCACGAAAGTTGGCGTGCGTACTTGTCTACCAATGGGACATACAAAACTATGTTCAATCTTCAATTACGAGAAGTTGGTCAAAGTTGAAACTCGACTGTACGTTTTCGGTAGAGGAGAAAATAGCTTGGAACGTCATGAAAGTTGGTGTGGCTGCTTGTCTACCAATGGGACATCCAAAACTATTCTCAAATTTCAATTCCAAGAAGTTGGTCAAAGTCGAAACACCACCATGCGTTTTCTCTAGACTTGGGATTAAAGTGTGTGAAATTAGTTCGTAAAATCACGAAAGTTGTAGTGCGCACATGTCTACAAATGTGACATCCAAATCTATTCTCAAATTTAAATTGTGAGAAGTTGGTCAAAGTTGAAAATCGACCGTGCGTTTTCCGTAGACTTGGGCTTAAAGGGTTTGAAATTAGTTCAGAACGTCACAAACATTGGCGTGCGCACTTGTCTACCAACGGGACATCCAAATCTATGCTCAATTTTCAATTCCGGGAATTTGGTCAAAGTCGAAACTCGATCGTGCATTTTCCCTAAATGGGATGAAAATAGCTCGGAATGTCACGAAAGTTGGTGTGGACGCTTGTATACCAATGGGACATCCAAAACTATTCTCAAATTTCAATTCCGAGAAGTTCGTCAAAGTTTAAACTCGATCGTGCGTATTCGCTAGTCTTGGGCTTAAAGGGTGTGAAAATAGCTCGGAACGTCACGAAAGTTGGTGTGGATGCTAGTCTACCAATGTGACATCCAAATCTATTCGCAAATTTAAATTACGAGAAGTTGGCAAAGTTGAAAATCGACCGTGCTTTTTCGCTACACTTAGGCTTAAAGGGTGAGAAAATAGCTCAGAACGTCACGAAAGTTGGTGTGCACATTTGTCTACCAACGGGACATCCAAATCTATGCTCAATTTTCAATTCTGAGAAGTTGGTCGATTTTGAAACTCGACCGTGCGTTTTCGCTAGACTTGGGCTTAAAGGGGGAGAAAATAGCTCGAAACGTCACGAAAGTTGGTGTGGACGCTTGTCTACCAATGGGACATCCAAAACTATTCTCAAATTTCAATTCCGAGAAGTTGGTCAAAGTTGAAACTCGCTCGTGCGTTTTTGCTAGACTTGGGCTTAAAGGGTGTGAAAATAGCTCGGAACGTCACGAAAGTTGGCGTGCGCATTTGTCTACCAACGGGACATCCAAATCTATGCTCAATTTTCAATTCGGAGAAGTTGGTCAAATTCGACACTCGACCGTGCGTTTTCGCTAGGCTTGGGCTTAAATTCGAAGCTCGACCGTGCGTTTTCGCTAGACTTAGGCTTAAAGGGTGAGAAAATAGCTCGAAACGTCAGGAAAGTTGGCGTGCGCATTTGTCTACCAACGGGACATCCAAATCTATGCTCAATTTTCAATTCTGAGAAGTTGGTCGAATTTGAAACTCGAACGTGCGTTTTCGCTTGACTTGGCCTTAAAGGGGGAGAAAATAGCTCGGAACGTCACGAACGTTGGTGTGGATGCCTGTCTACCAATGGGACATCCAAAACTATTCTCAAATTTCAATTCCGAGAAGTTGGTCAAAGTTGAATCTCGATCGAGCATTTTCGCTAGACTTGGGCTTAAAGGGTGTGAAAATAGATCGGAACGTCACGAAAGTTGGTGTGGACGCTTGTCTACCAATGGGACATGCAAAACTATTCTCAAATTTCAATTCCGAGAAGTTGGTCAAAGTTGAAACTCGATCGTGCGTTTTCGCTAGACTTGGGCTTAAAGGGGGAGAAAATAGCTCGGAATGTCACAAAAGTTGGCGTGCGCATTTGTCTACCAATGGGACATCCAAATCTATGCTCAATTTTTAATTCCGAGAAGTTGGTCAAATTCGAAACTCGACCGTGCGTTTTCGCTAGACTTGGACTTAAAGGGGGAGAAAACAGCTCGGAACGTCATGAAAGTTGGTGTGGACGCTTGTCTACCAATGGGACATCAAAAACTATTCTCAAATTTCAATTCCGAGAAGTTGGTCAAAGTTGAAACTCGATCGTGCGTTTTCGCTAGACTTGGGCTTAAAGGGTGTGAAAATAGCTCGGAACGTCACAAAAGTTGGCGTGGACGCTCGTCTACCAATGTGACATCCAAATCTATTCTCGAATTTATATTCCGAGAAGTTGGTCAAAGTTGAAAATCGACCGTGCGTTTTCCTTCGACTTGGGCTTAAAGGGTGAGAAAATAGCTCGGAATATCATGAAAGTTGGCGTGCGCATTTGTCTACCAACGGGACATCCAAATCTATGCTCAATTTTTAATTCCGAGAAGTTGGTCAAATTTGAAAATCGACCGTGCGTTTTCGCTTGACTTGAGCTTAAAGGGTGTGAAATTATCTCGTAATGTGATGAAAGTTAGTGTGCGCATATGTCTACCAACGAGACATCCAAATCTATGCTCAATTTTTAATTCCGAGAAGTTGGTCAAATTCGAAACTCGACCGTGCGTTTTCGCTAGACTTGGGCTTAAAGGGGGAGAAAATAGCTCGGAACGTCATGAAAGTTGGTGTGGACGCTTGTCTACCAATGGGACATCCAAAACTATTCTCAAATTTCAATTCCGAGAAGTTGGTCAAAGTTGAAACTCGATCGTGCGTTTTCGCTAGACTTGGGCTTAACGGGGGAGAAAATAGCTCGGAACGTCACGAAAGTTGGTGTGGACGCTTGTCTACCAATGGGACATCCAAAACTATTCTCAAATTTCAATTCCGAGAAGTTGGTCAAAGTTGAAACTCGATCGTGCGTTTTCGCTAGACTTGGGGTTAAAGGGTGTGAAAATAGCTCGGAACGTCACGAAAGTTGGCGTGGACGCTTGTCCTCCAATGGGACATCCAAATCTATTCTCAATTTTCAATTCTGAGAAGTTGGTCAAAGATGAAACGCGACCGGTGCGTTTTCTCTAGAGTTGGGCTTAAATGGGATGAAAATAGCTCGGAATGTCACGAAAGTTGGTGTGGACGCTTGTCTACCAATGGGACATCCAAAACTATTGTCAAATTTTAATTCAGAAAATTTCGTCAAAGTTGAAACTCGATCGTGCATTTTCGCTAGACTTGGGCTTAAAGGGTGGGAAAATAGCTCCGAACGTCACAAAAGTTGGTGTGGACGCTCTTCTGCCAATGTGACATCCAAATCTTCTCTTAAATTTAAATTCCGAGAAGTTGGTGTGGCACGCTTGTCTACCAATGGGACATCCAAAAGTATTCTCAAATTTCAATTCCAAGAGGTTGGTCAAAGTTGAAACTCGATCGTGCGTTTTCGCTAGACTTGGGCCTTAAAAGGGGCGAAAATAGCTCGGAACGTCACGAAAGTTGGTGTGGACGCTCATCTACCAATGTGACATCCAAATCCATTCTCAAATTTAAATTCCGAGAAGCTAGTCAAAGTTGAAAATCGACCCGTAGCATTTTCACTAGACTTAGGCTTAAAGGGTGAGAAAATAGCTCGGAAACGTCACGAAAGTTGGCGTGGACGCTCGTCTACCAATGTGACATCCAAATCCATGTTCAAATTTAAATTCCGAGAAGCTGGTCAAAGTTGAAAATTGACCGTTGCATTTTCGCTAGACTTGGGCTTAAAGGGAGAGAAAATAGCTCAGAACGTCACGAAAGTTGGTGTGGACGCTTGTCTACCAATGGGACATCCAAAACTATTCTCAAATTTCAATTCCGAGAAGTTGGTCAAAGTTGAAACTCGATCGTGCGTTTTCGCTAGACTTGGGCTTAAAGGGGGAGAAAATAGCTCGGAACGTCATGAAAGTTGGTGTGGAGGCTTGTCTTCCAATGGGACATCCAAAACTATTCTCAAATATCAATTCCGAGAAGTTGGTCAAAGTTGAAAACTTGATCGTCGCGTTTTCGCTAGACTTGTGCTTAAAGGGTGTGAAAATAGCTCGGAACGACATGAAAGTTGGCGTGGACGCTCGTCTGCCAATGCGACATCCAAATCTATTCTCAAATTTATATTCCGATAAGTTGGTCAAAGTTGAAAATCGACCGTCGCGTTTTCGTTTGACATGGGCTTAAAGGGTGAGAAAATAGCTCGGAATGTCCATGAAAGTTGGCGTGCGCATTTGTCTACCAACGGGACATCCAAATCTATGCTCAATTTTTTAATTCCGAGAAGTTGGTCAAATTTGAAACTCGACCGTGCATTTTCACTAGACTTGGGCTTAAAGGGGGAGAAAATAACTCGGAACGTCACGAGAGTTGGTGTGCGCATTTGTCTACCAATGGGACATCCAAAACTATTCTCAAATTTCAATTCAGAGAAGTTGGTCAAAGTTTGAAACTCGATCGTGCGTTTTCGCTAGACTTGGGCTTAAAGGGAGTGAAAAATAGCTCGAAACGTTACGAAAGTTGGCGTGGACGCTCGTCTGCACATGTGACATCCAAATCTATTCTCAAATTTAAATTCTAAGAAGTTGGTGTGCACGCTTGTCTACCAATGGGGACATCCAAAAGTATTCTCAAATTTTCAATTCCAAGAGGTTGGTCAAAGTTGAAACTCGATCGTCGCGTTTTCGCTAGACTTGGGCTTAAAGGGTGTGAAAATAGCTCGGAACGTCACGAAAGTTGGTGTGGACGCTTGCCTACCAATGGGACATCCAAAAACTATTCTCAAATTTCAATTCCGAGAGGTTGGTCAAAGTTGAAACTCGATCGTGCGTTTTCGCTAGACTTGGGCTTAAAGGGTGTGAAAATAGCTCGGAACGTTACAAAAAGTTGGCGTGGACGCTCATCCTGCCAATGTGACATCCAAATCTATTCTCAAATTTAAATTCCGAGAAGTTGGTGTGCACGCTTGTGTACCAATGGGACATCCAAAAGTATTCTCAAATTTCAATTCCAAGAGGTCGGTCAAAGTTGAAACTCGACCGTGCGTTTTCGCTAGACTTGGGCCTAAAGGGTGTGAAAATAGCTCGGAACGTCACGAAAGTTGGTGTGGGTGCTCGTCTACCAATGTGACATCCAAATCCATTCTCAAATTTAAATTCCGAGAAGCTCGTCAAAGTTGAAAATCGACTGTGCATTTTTGCTAGACTTAGGCTTAAAGGGTGAGAAAATAGCTCGGAACGCCACGAAAGTTGGGGTGGACGTTCGTCTACCAATGTGACATCCAAATCTATTCGTAAATTTAAATTCCAAGAAGTTGGTCAAAGTTGAAAATCGACCGTGCATTTTCGCTAGACTTAGGCTTAAAGGGTGAGAAAATAGCTCGGAACGTCACGAAAGTTGGCGTGCGCATTTGTCTACCAACGGGACATCCAAATCTATGCTCAATTTTCAATTCCGAGAAGTTGGTCAAATCCGAAACTCGACCGTGTGTTTTCGCTAGACTTAGGCTTAAAGGGTGAGAAAATAGCTCAGAACGTCAAGAAAGTTGGCGTGCACGCTTGTCTACCAATGGGACATCCAAATCTATTTTCAAATTTCAATTCCCAGAAGTTGGTCAAAGTCGAAATGCCACCATGAGTTTTCACTAGACTTGGGAATAAAGGGCGTGAAATTAGTTCGTAACGTCATTAAAGTTGCTGTGCGCGCATGTGTACAAATAGGACATCCAAATCTATTCTCAATTTTCAATTTCGAGAAGTTGGTCAAAGATGAAACGTGACCGTGCGTTTTCTCTAGAGTTGGGCTTAAATGGGATGAAAATAGCTCGGAATGTCACGAAAGTTGGTGTGGACGCTTGTCTACCAATGCGACATCCAAATCTATTCTCAAATTTAAATTCCAAGAGGTTGGTCAAAGTTGAAACTCGATCGTGCGTTTTCGCTAGGCTGGGGCTTAAAGGGTGTGAAATTAACTCGTAATGTCACGAAAGTTGCTGTGCGTGCATGTCTACAAATGGGACATCCAAATCTATTCTCAATTTTCATTTCCGAGAAGTTGGTCAAAGATGAAACGCGACCATGCGTTTTCTCTAGAGTTGGGCTTAAATGGGAAGAAAATAGCTCGGAATGTCACGAAAGTTGGTGTGGACTCTTGTCTACCAATGCGACATCCAAATCTATTCTCAAATTTAAATTCCAAAAAGTTGGTCAAAGTTGAAAATTTACCGTGCGTTTTCGCTAGACTAAGGCTTAAAGGGTGAGAAAATAGCTTGGAACGTCACGAAAGTTTGCGTGCGCACTTGTCTACCAATGGGACATCCAAATCTATTCTCAAATTTCAATTCCGAGAAGTTGGTCAAAGTCGAAACGCCACCATGCGTTTTCGCTAGACTTGAGCTTAAAGGGTGTGAAATTAGCTTGTAACATCACGAAAGTTGCTGTGCACGCATGTCTACAAATGGGACATCCAAATCTATGCTCAATTTTGAATTCCGAGAAGTTGGTGAAAGTCGAAACTCGAACGTACGTTTTCGCTAGAGTTGGGCTTGAAGGAGGATAAAATAGCTCGGAATACCACGAAAGTTGGGTAGTGGACGCTTGTCTACCAATGGTACATCCAAAACTATTCTCAAATTTTAATTCCGAAATGTTTGTCAAAGTTGAAACTCGACCGTGCGGTTTTCGCTAGACTTGGGCTTAAAGGGGGAGGAAAATAGCTCAGAACGTCACGAAAGTTGATGTTGGACGCTTGTCTACCAATGGGAGATCCAAAGCTATTCTCAAATTTCAATTTCGAGAAGTTGGGTCAAAGTTGAAACTCAACTGTGCGTTTTCTCTAAAGTTGGGCTTAAATGGGATGAAAATAGCTCAGAATGTCATGAAAGTTGGTGTGGACGCTTGTCTACGAATGGGGCATCCAAATCTATTCTCAAATTTAAATTCGGAAAGTTGGTCAAAGTTGAAAAATTGACCGTGCGTTTTCGCTAGACTTGGGCTTAAAGGGCGAGAAAATAGCTTGGAGCGTCACGAAAGTTGCGCGGTGCGCACTTGTCTACCAAATGGGACATCCAAATCTATTCTGAAATTTCAATTCCAAGAAGTTGGTCAAAGCCGAAACGCCACCGTGCGTTTTCGCTAGACTTGAGCTTTAAAGGGTGTTAAATTAGCTCGTAATGTCACGGAAGTTGGTGTGGGACGCCCTTGGGCTTATAGGGGTAGAAAATAGCTCGGAACGTCACGAAAGTTGGCTGTGCACGCTTGGTCTACCAATGGGACATCCAAATCTATTTCTCAAATTTAAATTCCGAGAAGTTGGTCAAAGTTGCAAATTTACCGTGCGTTTTCGCTTGACTTGGGCTTAAAGGGCGAGAAAAATAGCTTGGAATGTCACGAAAGTTGGCGTGGACGCTCGTCTACCTAATGTGACATCCAAATCCATTCTCAAATTTAAATTCCGAGAAGCTAGTCAAAGTTGAAAATCGACCGTGCATTTTCGCTAAAACTTAGGCTTAAAGGGTGAGAAAATAGCTCGGAACCTCACAAAAGTTGGCTGGTGCGCATTTGTCTACCAACGGAACATCCAAATCTATCCTCCATTTTCAATTCCGAGAAGTTGGTCAAATTCGAAACTCGACCGTGCATTTTCGCTCGACTTGAGCTTAAAGGGGTGTGAAATTAGCTCGTAGGGTGTGAAAATAGCTCGAAACGTCACGAAAGTTGGCGTGGACGCTCGTCCGACAATGTGAAATCCAAAATCTATTCTCAAATTTATATTCTAAGAAGTTGGTCAAAGTTGAAAATCGACCGTGCATTTTCGCTAGACTTAGGCTTAAAAGGGTGAGAAAATAGCTCTGAACTGTCACGAAAGTTTGGCGTGCGCATTTGTCTACCAACGGGACATCCAAATCTATGCTGAATTTTTAATTCCGAGAAGTTGGTCAAATTCGAAACTCGACCGAGCGTTTTCGCTAGACTTAGGCTTAAAGAAAGAGAATTATAGCTCGGAACGTCACGAAAGTTAGTGTGCGCATTTGTCTACCAACGGGACATCCAAATTCTATGCTCAAATTTTCAATTCCGAGAAGTTGGTCAAATTCGAAACTCGACCGTGCGTTTTCGATAGACTTGGGGCTTAAAGGGGGGAGAAAATAGCTCGGAACGTCACAGAACGTTGGTATGGACGCTCTTCTAAAAGTTGAAACTCGACCGTGCGTTTTCGCTAGACTTGGGCTTAAAGGGGGAGAAAATAGCTCAGAACGTCACGAAAGTTGGTATGGACGCTTGTCTACCAATGGGACATCCAAAACTATTCTCAAATTTCAATTCCAAGAAATTGGTCAAAGTCGAAACGCCACCATGCGTTTTCTCTAGACTTGGGATTAAAGTATGTGAAATTAGTTCGTAAAATCACGAAACTTGTAGTGCGCAGATGTCTACAAATGCGACATCCAAATCTATTCTCAAATTTAAATTGTGAGAAGTTGGTCAAAGTTGAAAATCGACCGTGCGTTTTCCGTAGACTGGGGCTTAAAGGGTGTGAAATTAGTTCGGAACGTCACGATCGTGCGTTTGGGATTAAAGGGGGAGAAAATAGCTCGGAACGTCACGAAAGTTGGTGTGGACGCTTGTCTACCAATGGGACATCCAAAACTATTCTCAAATTTCAATTCCGAGAAGTTGGTCAAAGTTGAAACCTCGATCGTGCGTTTTCGCTAGACTCGGGCTTAAAGGGTGAGAAAATAGCTCGGAACGTCATGAAAGTTGGCGTGGACGGTTGTCTACCAATTGTGACATCCAAATCTATTCTCAAATTTATATTCCGAGAAGTTGGTCAAAGTTGAAAATCGACGGTGCGTTTTCGCTCGATTTGGGCTTAAAGGGTGAGAAAATAGCTTGAAATGTCACGAAAGTTGGCGTGCGCATTTGTCTACCAACGGGACATCCAAATCTATGCTGAATTTTTAATTCCGAGAAGTTGGTCAAATTCGAAACTCGACCGAACGTTTTCGCTAGACTTAGGCTTAAAGAAAGAGAAAATAGCTCGGAACGTCACGAAAGTTAGCGTGCGCATTTGTCTACCAACTTAACATCCAAATCTATGCTCAATTTTCAATTCCGAGAAGTTGGTCAAATTCGAAACTCGACCGTGCGTTTTCGCTAGACTTGGGCTTAAAGGGGGAGAAAATAGCTCGAAATGTCACGAAGTTGGTGTGGACGCTTGTCTATCAACGGGACATCCAAAAACTATTGTCAAATTTTAATTAAGAGAAGTTTGTCAAAGTTGAAACTCGATCGTGCGTTTTCGCTAGACTTGGCTTAAAGGGTGTGAAATTAGCTCGAAATCTCACGAAAGTTGTTGTGCGCAAATGTCTACAAATGAGAAATCCAAAACTATGCTCAATCTTCAATTACAAGAAGTTGGTGAAAGTTGAAACTCGACCGTACGTTTTCGGTAGAGGAGAAAATAGCTTGGAACGTCACAAAAGTTGGTGTGGATGCTTGTCTCCCAATGGGACATCCAAATCTATTCTCAAATTTCAATTCCAAAAAATTGGTCAAAGTCGAAACGCCACCATGCGTTTTCTCTAGACTTGGGCTTAAAGGGGGAGAAAATAGCTCGGAACATCACGAAAGTTAGCGTGGACTCCTGTCTACCAATGTGACATCCAAATCTATTCTCAAATTTATATTCCGAGAAGTTGGTCAAAGTTGAAAATCGACAGTGCATTTTCACTAGACTTGGGCTTAAACGGTGAGAAAATATCTCGGAATGTCACGAAAGTTGGCGTGCGCATTTGTCTACCAACGGGACATCCAAATCTATGGTCAATTTTTAATTCTGAGAGGTTGGTCAAAGTGTGAAACTCGATCGTGCGTTTTTCGCTAGACTTGGGCTTAAAGGGTGTGAAATTAGCTCGAAATCTCACGAAAGTTGTTGTGCGCAAATGTCTACAAATGAGAAATCCAAAACTATGCTCAATCTTCAATTACAAGAAGTTGGTGAAAGTTGAAACTCGACCGTACGTTTTCGGTAGAGGAGAAAATAGCTTGGAACGTCACAAAAGTTGGTGTGGATGCTTGTCTCCCAATGGGACATCCAAAGCTATTCTCAAATTTCAATTCCAAGAAATTGGTCAAAGTCGAAACGCCACCATGTGTTTTCTATAGACTTGGGATTAAAGTGTGTGAAATTAGTTCGTAAAATCACGAAAGTTGTAGTGCGCACATGTCAACAAATGTGACATCCAAATCTATTCTCAAATTTAAATTGTGAGAAGTTGGTCAAAGTTGAAAATCGACCGTGCGTTTTCCGTAGACTTGAGCTTAAAGGGTGTGAAATTAGTTCGGAACGTCACAAACGTTGGTGTGCGCACTTGTCTACCAATGGGACATCCAAATCTATGCTCAATTTTCAATTCCGGGAATTTGGTCAAAGTCGAAACTCGATCGTGCATTTTCCCCTAAATGGGATGAAAATAGCTCGGGAATGTCACGAAAGTTGGTGTGGACGCTTGTATACCAATGGGACATCCAAATCTATTCTCAAAATTAAATTTCTAGAGGTTGGTCAAAGTTGAAACTCAATCGTGCGTTTTTGCTAGACTTGGGCTTAAAGGGGGAGAAAATAGCTTGGAACGTCACGAAAGTTGGCATGCGCATTTGTCTACCAACGGGACATCCAAATCTATGGTCAATTTTTAATTCCGAGAAGTTGGTCAAATTTGAAACTCGACCATGCGTTTTCGCTAGACTTAGGCTTAAAGGGTGAGAAAATAGCTCGGAACGTCACGAAAGTTGGCGTGCGCATTTGTCTACCAACGAGACATCCAAATCTATGCTCAATTTTCAATTCCGAGAAGTTGGTCAAATTCGAAACTCGACCGTGCGTTTTCGCTAGACTTGGGCTTAAATGGGGGAGAAAATAGCTCGAACGTCACGAAAGTTGGCGTGCGCATTTGTCTACCAACGGGACATCCAAATCTATGGTCAATTTTTAATTCCGAGAAGTTGGTCAAATTTGAAACTCGACCATGCGTTTTCGCTAGACTTAGGATTAAAGGGTGAGAAAATAGCTCGGAACGTCACGAAAGTTGGCGTGCGCATTTATCTACCAACGAGACATCCAAATCTTATGCTCAATTTTTCAATTCCGAGAAGTTGGTCAAATTCAAAACTCGACCGTGCGTTTTCGCTAGACTTGGGATTAAAGGGGGAGAAAATAGCTCGGAACGTCACGAAAGTATGTGTGGACGCTTGTCTACCAGTGGGACATCCAAAACTATTCTCAAATTTCAATTCCGAGAAGTTGGTCAAACTTGAAACTCGATCGTGCGTTTTCGCTAGACTTGGGCTTAAAGGGGGAGAAAATAGCTCGGAACGTCATGAAAGTTGGTGTGGACGCTTGTCTTCCAATGGGACATCCAAAACTATTCTCAAATTACAATTCCGAGAAGTTGGTCAAAGTTGAAACTTGATCATGCGTTTTCGCTAGACTTGGGCTTAAAGGGTGTGAAAATAGCTCGAAATGTTACGAAAGTTGGCGTGGATGCTCGTCTACCAATGCGACATCCAAATCCATTCTCAAATTTAAATTCAGAGAAGTTGGTCAAAGTTGAAAATCGACCGTGCATTTTCGCTAGACTTAGGCTTAAAGGGTGTGAAAACAGCTCGAAACGTCACGAAAGTTGGCGTGGACGCTCATCTACCAATGTGACATCCAAATCTATTCTCAAATTTATATTTCGAGAGTTGGTCAAAGTTTGAAAATCGACCGTGCGTTTTTCGCTCGACTTGGGCTTAAAGGGTGAGAAAATAGCTCGGAATGTCATGAAAGTTTTGCGTGCGCATTTGTCTACCAACGGGACATCCAAATCTATGCTCAATTTTTAATTTCGAGAAGTTGGTAATTCGAAACTCGACCGTGCGTTTTCGCTAGACTTAGGCTTAAAGGGTGAGAAAATAGCTCGGCAACGTCACGGAAGTTGGCGTGCGCATTTGTCTACCAACGGACATCCAAATCTATGCTCAATTTTCAATTCCGAGAAGTTGGTCAAATTCGAAACTCGAGCATGCGTTTTCGATAGACTTGGGCTTAAAGGGGGAGAAAATAGCTCAGAACGTCATGAAAGTTGGTGTGGACGCTTGTCTACCAATGGGACATCCTAAACTATTCTCAAATTTCAATTCCGAGAAGATGGTCAAAGTTGAAACTCGATCATGCTTTTTCGCTTGACTTGGGCTTAAAGGGTGTGAAAATAGCTCGGAACGTCACAAAAGTTGGCGTGGACGTCTACCAATGTGACATCCAAATCTGTTCTCAAATTTGAATTCCGAGAAGTTGGTCAAAGTTGAAAATCGACCGTGCATTTTCGCTACACTTCGGCTTAAAGGGTGAGAAAATAGCTAGGAACGTCACGAAATTTGGTGTGCGCATTTGTCTACCAACGGGACATCCAAATCTATGCTCAATTTTGAATTCCGAGAAGTTGGTCAAATTCGAAACTCGACCGTGCGTTTTCGCTAGACTTGGGCTTAAATGGGGAGAAAATAGCTCGGAACGTCATGAAAGTTGGTGTGGACGCTTGTCTACCAATGGGACATCCAAAACTATTCTCAAATTTCAATTCCGAGAAGTTGATCAAAGTTGAAACTCGATCGTGCGTTTTCGCTAGAATTGGGCTTAAAGGATGTGAAAGTAGCTCGTAATGTCACGAAAGTTGCTGTGTGCACATGTCTACAAATGGGACATACAAATCTATTCTCAATTTTCAATTCCGAGAAGTTGGTCAAAGATGAAACGCGACCGTGCTTTTTCTCTAGAGTTGGGCTTAAATGGGAAGAAAATAGATCGGAACGTCACGAAAGTTGGCGTGTTCACTTATCTACCAACGGGACATCCAAATCTATTCTCAAATTTAAATTCTGAGAAGTTGGTCAAAGTTGAAAATCGACCGTGCATTTTCGCTAGACTTATTCTTAAAGCGTGAGAAAATAGCTCAGAACGTCACGAAAGTTGGCGTGCGCATTTGTCTACCAATGGGACATCCAAATCTATGCTCAATTTTGAATTCCGAGAAGTTGGTCAAATTCAAAACTCGACTGTGCGTTTTTGCTAGACTTGGGCTTAAAGGGGGAGAAAATAGCTCGGAACGTCACGAAAATTGGTGTGCGCATTTGTCTACCAACGAGACATCCAAATCTATGCTCAATTTTCAATTCTGAGAAGTTGGTCAAATTCGAAACTAGACCGTGCGTTTTCTCTAGTCTTGGGCTTAAAGGGGGAGAAAATAGCCCGGAACGTCACGAAAGTTGGTGTGGACGCTTGTCTACCAACGAGACATCCAAATCTATGCTCAATTTTCAATTCCGAGAAGTTGGTCAAATTCGAAACTAGACCGTGCATTTTCGCTAGACTTGGGCTTAAAGGGGGAGAAAATAGCCCGGAACGTCACGAAAGTTGGTGTGGACGCTTGTCTACCAATGGGACATCCAAAACTATTCTCAAATTTTAATTCCGAGAAGTTGGTCAAAGTTGAAACTCGATCGTGCGTTTTCGCTAGACTTGGGCTTAAAGGGGGGGGGAATAGCTCAGAACTTCACGAAAGTTGGTGTGGACACTTGTCTATCAATGGGACATCCAAAACTATTCTCAAATTTCAATTCCGAGAAGTTCGTCAAAGTTGAAACTTGATCGTGCATTTTCGCTAGACTTGGGCTTAAAGGGTGTGAAAATAGCTCGGAACGTTACGAAAGTTGGTGTGGACGCTCGTCTACCAATGCGACATCCAAATCCATTCTCAAATTTAAATTGCGAGAGGTTGGTCAAAGTTGAAACTCGATCGTGCGTTTTCGCTAGACTTGGGCTTAAAGGGTGTGAAAATACCTCGGAACGTCACGAAAGTTGGCATGGACGCTCGTCTACCAATGTGACATCCAAAACTATTCTCAAATTTCAATTTCAAGAAGGTGGTCAAAGTTGAAACTCAATCGTGCGTTTTTTCTAGACTTAGGCTTAAAGGGTGTGAAATTAGCTCGTAATGTCACGAAAGTTGATGTGGACGCTTGTCTACCAATGGGAGATCCAAAGCTATTCTCAAATTTAAATTCGGAGAAGTTGGTCAAAGTTGAAAATTGACCGTGCGTTTTCGCTAGACTTTGGCTTAAAGGGCGAGAAAATAGCTTGGAGCGTCATGAAAGTTGGCGTGCGCACTTGTCTACCAATGGGACATCCAAATCTATTCTGAAATTTCAATTCCAAGAAGTTGGTCAAAGCCGAAACGCCACCGTGCGTTTTCGCTAGACTTGAGCTTAAAGGGTGTTAAATTAGCTTGTAATGTCACGCAAGTTGGTGTGGACGCCCTTGGGCTTAAAGGGGCAGAAAAGTTGGCGTGCGCACTTGTCTACCAATGGGACATCCAAATCTATTCTCAAATTTCAATTCCGAGAAGTTGGTCAAAGTCGAAACGCCACCATGCGTTTTCGCTAGACTTGAGCTTAAAGGGTGTGAAATTAGCTTGTAACATCACGAAAGTTGCTGTGCACGCATGTCTACAAATGGGATATCCAAATCTATGCTCAATTTTGAATTCCGAGAAGTTGGTGAAAGTCGAAACTCGAACGTACGTTTTCGCTAGAGTTGGGCTTGAAGGAGGATAAAATAGCTCGGAATGTCACGAAAGTTGGTGTGGACGCTTGTCTACAATTGGTACATCCAAAACTATTCTCAAATTTTAATTCCGAAATGTTTGTCAAAGTTGAAACTCGACCGTGCGTTTTCGCTAGACTTGGGCTTAAAGGGGGAGAAAATAGCTCGGAACGTCACGAAAGTTGATGTGGACGCACTTGTCTACCAATGGGACATCCAAATCTATTCTCAAATTTCAATTCCGAGAAGTTGGTCAAAGTCGAAACGCCACCATGCGTTTTCGCTAGACTTGAGCTTAAAGGGTGTGAAATTAGCTTGTAACATCACGAAAGTTGCTGTGCACGCATGTCTACAAATGGGACATCCAAATCTATGCTCAATTTTGAATTCCAAGAAGTTGGTGAAAGTCGAAACTCGAATGTATGTTTTCGCTAGAGTTGGGCTTGAAGGAGGATAAAATAGCTCGAAATGTCACGAAAGTTGGTGTGGACGCTTGTCTACCAATGGTACATCCAAAACTATTCTCAAATTTTAATTCCGAAATGTTTGTCAAAGTTGAAACTCGACCGTGCGTTTTCGCTAGACTTGGGCTTAAAGGGGGAGAAAATAGCTCGGAACGTCACGAAAGTTGATGTGGACGCTTGTGACACCAATGGGAGATCCAAAGCTATTCTCAAATTTCAATTCCGAGAAGTTAGTCAAAGTTGAAACTCGACCGTGCGTTTTCTCTAAAGTTGGGCTTAAATGGGATGAAAATAGCTCGGAATGTCACGAAAGTTGGTGTGGACGCTTGTCTACCAATGGGGCATCCAAATCTATTCTCAAATTTAAATTCGGAGAAGTTGGTCAAAGTTGAAAATTGACCGTGCGTTTTCGCTAGACTTGGGCTTAAAGGGTGAGAAAATAGCTTGGAGCGTCACGAAAGTTGGCGTGCGCACTTGTCTACCAATGGGAGATCCAAATCTATTCTGAAATTTCAATTCCAAGAAGTTGGTCAATGCCGAAACGCCACTGTGCGTTTTCGCTAGACTTGAGCTTAAAGGGTGTTAAATTAGCTCGTAATGTTACGCAAGTTGGTGTGGACTCCCTTGGGCTTAAAGGGGCAGAAAATAGCTCGGAACGTCACGAAAGTTCGCGTGCACGCTTGTCTACCAATTGGACATCCAAATCTATTCTCAAATTTAAATTCCGAGAAGTTGGTCAAAGTTGCAAATTTACCGTGCATTTTCGCTTGACTTGGGCTTAAAGGGCGAGAAAATAGCTTGGAATGTCACAAAAGTTGGCGTGGACGCTCGTTTACCAATGTGACATCCAAATCCATTCTCAAATTTAAATTCCGAGAAGCTAGTCAAAGTTGAAAATTGACCGTGCATTTTCGCTAGACTTAGGCTTAAAGGGTGAGAAAATAGCTCGGAACGTCACAAAAGTTGGCGTGCGCATTTGTCTACCAACGGAACATCCAAATCTATCCTCAATTTTCAATTCCGAGAAGTTGGTCAAATTCGAAACTCGACCGTGCGTTTTCGCTCGACTTGAGCTTAAAGGGTGTGAAATTAGCTCGTAAGGGTGTGAAAATAGCTCGAAGCGTCACGAAAGTTGGCGTGGACGCTCGTCTGACAATGTGAAATCCAAATCTATTCTCAAATTTATATTCCGAGAAGTTGGTCAAAGTTGAAAATTGACCGTGCATTTTCACTAGACTTAGACTTAAAGGGTGAGAAAATAGCTCAGAATGTCACGAAAGTTAGCGTGCGCATTTGTCTACCAACGGGACATCCAAATCTATGCTGAATTTTTAATTCCGAGAAGTTGGTCAAATTCGAAACTCGACCGAGCGTTTTCGCTAGACTTAGGCTTAAAGAAAGAGAAAATAGCTCGGAACGTCACGAAAGTTAGCGTGCGCATTTCTCTACCAACGGGACATCCAAATCTATGCTCAATTTTCAATTCCGAGAAGTTGGTCAACTTCGAAACTCGACCGTGCGTTTTCGCTAGACTTGGGCTTAAAGGGGGAGAAAATAGCTCGGAACGTCACGAAAGTTGGTATGGACGCTTGTCTACCAATGGGACATCCAAAACTATTCTCAAATTTCTATTCCGAGAAGTTAATAAAAGTTGAAACTCGACCGTGCGTTTTCACTAGACTTGGGCTTAAAGGGGGCGAAAATAGCTCAGAACGTCACGAAAGTTGGTATGGACGCCTGTCTACCAATGGGACATCCAAAACTATTCTCAAATTTCAATTCCGAGAAGTTAATCAAAGTTGAAACTCGATCATGCGTTTTCGCTAGACTTGGGCTTAAAGGGGGAGAAAATAGCTCGGAACGTCACGAAAGTTGGTGTGGACGCTTGTCTACCAATGGGACATCCAAAACTATTCTCAAATTTCAATTCCGAGAACTTAATCAAAGTTGAAACTCGATCGTGCGTTTTCGCTAGACTTGGGCTTAAAGGGGGAGAAAATAGCTCGGAATGTCACGAAAGTTGGTGTGGACGCTTGTCTACCAATGGGACATCCAAAACTATTCTCAAATTTCAATTCCAAGAAATTGGTCAAAGTCGAAACGCCACCATGCGTTTTCTCTAGACTTGGGATTAAAGTGTGTGAAATTAGTTCGTAAAATCACAAAAGTTGTAGTGCGCACATGTCTACAAATGCGACATCCAAATCTATTCTCAAATTTAAATTGTGAGAAGTTGGTCAAAGTTGAAAATCGACCGTTCTTTTTTCGTAGACTTGGGCTTAAAGGGTGTGAAGTTAGTTCGGAACGTCACAAACGTTGGTGTGCGCACTTGTCTACCAACGGGACATCCAAATCTATGCTCAATTTTCAATTCCGGGAATTTGGTCAAAGTCGAAACTCGATCGTGCATTTTCCCTAAATGGGATGAAAATAGCTCGGAATGTCACGAAAGTTGGTGTGGACGCTTGTATACCAATGGGACATCCAAATCTATTCTCAAAATTAAATTCCGAGAGGTTGGTCAAAGTTGAAATTCGATCGTGCGTTTTCACTAGACTTGGGCTTAAAGGGGGAGAAAATGGCTCGGAACGTCACGAAAGTTGGTGTGGACGCTTGTCTACCAATGGGACATCCAAAACTATTCTCAAATTTCAATTCCGAGAAGTTGTTCAAAGTTGAAACTCGATCGTGCGTTTTCGCTAGACTCGGGCTTAAAGGGGGAGAAAATAGCTCGGAACGTCATGAAAGTTGGTGTGGACGGTTGTCTACCAATGTGACATCCAAATCTATTCTCAAATTTATGTTCCGAGAAGTTGGTCAAAGTTGAAACTCGATCGTGCGTTTTCTCTAGACTCGGGCTTAAAGGGTGAGAAAATAGCTCGGAACATCACGAAAGTTGGCGTGGACGGTTGTCTACCAATGTGACATCCAAATCTATTCTCAAATTTATATTCCGAGAAGTTGGTCAAAGTTGAAAATCGACCGTACGTTTTCGCTCGACTTGGGCTTAAAGGGTGAGAAAATAGCTCGGAATGTCACAAAAGTTGGCGTGCGCATTTGTCTACCAACGGGACATCCAAATCTATGCTCAATTTTTAATTCCGAGAAGTTGGTCAAATTCGAAACTCGACCGTGCGTTTTCGCTAGACTTAGGCTTAAGGGGTGAGAAAATAGCTCGGAACGTCACGAAAGTCGAAACTCGACCGTACGTTTTCGCTAGAGTTGGGCTTGAAGGGGGAGAAAATAGCTCGGAATGTCACGAAAGTTGGTGTGGACGCTTGTCTACCAATGGGACATCCAAATCTATTCTCAAATTTCAATTCCGAGAAGATGGTCAAAGTTGAAAATTTACCGTGCGTTTTCGCTAGACTTGGGCTTAAAGGGCGAGAAAATAGCTTGGAACGTCACGAAAGTTGGCGTGCGCACTTGTCTACCAACGGGACATCCAAATCTATTCTCAAATTTCCATTCCGAGAAGTTGGTCAAATTCGAAACTTGACCGTGCGTTTTCGCTAGACTTGGGCTTAAAGGGTGTGAAAATAGTTCAGAACGTCACGAAAGTTGGCATGGATGCTCGTCTACCAATGTGACATCCAAATCTATTGTCAAATTTATATTCCGAGAAGTTGGTCAAAGTTGAAAATCGACCGTGCATTTTCGCTAGACTTGGGCTTAAAGGGTGAGAAAATAGCTCAGAATGTCAGGAAAGTTGGCGTGCGCATTTGTCTACCAACGGGACATCCAAATCTATGCTCAATTTTCAATTCAGAGAAGTTGGTCAAATTCGAAACTCGACCGTGCGTTTTCGCCCGACTTAGGCTTAAAGGGTGAGAAAATAGCTCAGAACGTCACAAAAGTTGGCGTGCGCATTTGTCTACCAACGGGACATCCAAATCTATGCTCAATTTTCAATTCCGAGAAGTTGGTCAAATTCGAAACTAGACCGTGCGTTTTCGCTAGACTTGGGCTCAAATGGGAAGAATATAGCTCAGAAACGTCACGAAGTTGGTGTGGACGCTTGTCTACCAATGGGACATCCAAAACTATTGTCAAATTTTAATTCAGAGAAGTTGGTCAAAGTTGAAACTCGATCGTGCATTTTCGCTAGACTTGGGCTTAAAGGGTGGAAAATAACTCCGAACGTCACGAAAGTTGGCGTGCGTACTTGTCTACCAACGGGACATCCAAATCTATTCTCATATTTCAATTCCGAGAAGTTTGTCAAAGTTGAAACTCGATCGTGCGTTTTCGCTAGACTTGGGCTTAAAGGGTGTGAAAATAGCTCGGAACGTTACGAAAGTTGGCGTGGACGCTTGTCTACCAATGTGACATCCAAATCCATTCTCAAATTTAAATTGCGAGAGGTTGGTCAAAGTTGAAACTCGATCGTGCGTTTTCGCTAGACTTGGGCTTAAAGGGTGTGAAAATAGCTCGGAACGTCACGAAAGTTGGCGTGGATGCTCGTCTACCAATGTGACATCCAAATCTATTCTCAAATTAATATTCCGAGAAGTTGGTCAAAGTTGAAAATTGACCGTGCGTTTTCGCTCGAATTGGGCTTAAAGGGTGAGAAAATAGCTCGGAATGTCATGAACGTTGGCGTGCGCATTTGTCTACCAACGGGACATCCAAATCTATGCTCAATTTTCAATTCCAAGAAGTTGGTCAAATTCGAAACTCGACCGTGCGTTTTCGCTAGACTTGGGCTTAAAGGGGGAGAAAATAGCTCAGAACATCACGAAAGTTGGTGTGGACGCTTGTCTACCAATGGCACATGCAAAACTATTCTCAAATTTCAATTCCGAGAAGTTGGTCAAATTCAAAACTCGACCGTGCGTTTTCGCTAGACTTGGGCTTAAAGGGGGAGAAAATAGCTCGGAACATCACAAATGTTGGCGTGCACGCTATTCTACCAATGGGACATCCAAATCTATTTTCAAATTTCAATTCCCAGAAGTTGGTCATAGTCGAAATGCCACCATGGGTTTTCACTAGATTTGGGAATAAAGGACGTGAAATTAGCTCGTAACGTCATGAAAGTTGCTGTGCGCGCATGTGTACAAATGGAACATCCAAATCTATTCTCAATTTTCAATTCCGAGAAGTTGGTCAAAGATGAAACGCGACCGTGCGTTTTCTCTAGAGTTGGGCTTAAGTGGGAAGAAAATAGCTCGGAATGTCACGAAAGTTGGTGTGGACGCTTGTCTACCAATGGGACATCCAAATCTATTCTCAAATTTAAATTCCAAGAAGTTGGTCAAAGTTGAAAATTTACCGTGCGTTTTCGCTAGACTTGGGGTTAAAGGGCGAGAAAATAGCTTGGAACGTCACGAAAGTTGGCGTGCGCACTTGTTTACCAACGGGACATCCAAATCTATTCTCATATTTCAATTCCGAGAAGTTGGTCAAAGTCGAAATGCCACCATGTGTTTTCGCTAGACTTGAGCTTAAAGGGTGTGAAATTAGCTCGTAACATCACGAAAGATGCTGTGCATGCATGTCTACAAATGAGACATCCAAATCTATGCTCAATTTTGAATTCTGAGAAGTTGGTGAAAGTCGAAACTCGACCGTACGTTTTCGCTAGAGTTGGGCTTAAAGGGGGATAAAATAGCTCGAAATGTCACGAAAGTTGGTGTGGACGCTTGTCTACCAATGGTATATCCAAAACTATTCTCAAATTTTAATTTCGAAATGTTTTTCAAAGTTGAAACTCGACCGTGCGTTTTCGCTAGACTTGGGCTTAAAGGAGCAGAAAATAGCTCGGAACGTCACGAAGGTTGGCGTGCACGCTTGTCTACCAATGGGACATCCAAATCTATTTTCAAATTTCAATTCCCAGAAGTTGGTCAAAGTCAAAACGCCACCATGGGTTTTCACTAGACTTGGGAATAAAGGGCGTGAAATTAGCTCGTAACGTCATGAATGTTGCTGTGCACGCATGTCTCAAATTTAAATTCTGAGAAGTTGGTCAAAGTTGAAAATTGACCGTGCGTTTTCGCTAGACTTGGGCTTAAAGGGCGAGAAAATAGCTTGGAACGTCACGAAAGTCGGCGTGCGCACTTGTCTGCCAACGGGACATCCAAATCTATTCTCAAATTTCAATTCCGAGAATTTGGTCAAAGTCGAAACGCCACCATGCGTTTTCGCTAGACTTGAGCTTAAAGGGTGTGAAATTAGCTTGTAACATCACGAAAGTTGCTGTGCACGCATGTCTACAAATGGGACATCCAAATCTATGCTCAATTTTGAATTCCATGAAGTTGGTGAAAGTCAAAACTCGACCGTACATTTTCGCTAGAGTTGGGCTTGAAGGGGGAGAAAATAGCTCAGAATGTCACGAAAGTTGGTGTGGACGCTTGTCTACCAATGGTACATCCAAAACTATTCTCAAATTTTAATTCCGAAATGTTTGTCAAAGTTGAAACTCGATCGTGCGTTTTCGCTTGACTTGGGCTTAAAGGGTAAGAAAATAGCTCGGAATGTCACGAAAGTTGGTGTGGACGCTTGTCTACCAATGGGACATCCAAATCTATTCTCAAATTTAAATTCCGAAATGTTTGTGAAAGTGGAAACTCGACCGTGCGTTTTCGCTAGACTTGGGCCTAAAGGTGCAGAAAATAGCTCAGAACGTCACGAATGTTGGCGTGCACGCTTGTCTACCAATGGGACATCCAAATCTATTTTCAAATTTCAATTCCCAGAAGTTGGTCAAAGTCGAAATGCCACCATGGGTTTTCACTAGACTTGGGAATAAAGGGCATGAAAATAGCTCGTAACGTCATGAAAGTTGTTGTGCGCGCATGTCTACAAATGGGACATCCAAATCTATTCTCAATTTTCACTTATGAGAAGTTGGTCAAAGATGAAACGCGACCGTGCGTTATCTCTAGAGTTGGGCTTAAATGGGATGAAAATAGCTCGGAATGTCACGAAAGTTGGTGTGGACACTTGTCTACAAGTGGGACATCCAAAACTATTCTCAAATTTCAATTCCGAGAAGTTGGTCAAAGTTGAATCTCGATCGTGCGTTTTCACTAGACTTGGGCTTAAAGGGTGTGAAAATAGCTCGGAATGTCACAAAAGTTGGTGTGGACGCTACCAATGGGACATCCAAATCTATTCTCAAGTTTAAATTCTGAGAAGTTGGTCAAAGTTGAAAATTTACCGTGCATTTTCGCTAGACTTGGGCTTAAAGGGCGAGAAAATAGCTTGGAACGTCACGAAAGTTGGCATGCGCACTTGTCTACCAACGGGACATCCAAATCTATTCTCTAATTTCAATTCCGAGAAGTTGGTCAAAGTCAAAATGCCACCATGCGTTTTCACTAGACTTGAGCTTAAAGGGTGTTAAATTAGCTCGTAATGTGACGAAAGTTGTTGTGTGCGAATGTCTACAAATGCGACATCCAAATCTATGCTCAATTTTCCATTCCGAGAAGTTGGTGAAAGTCGTAACTCGACCGTACGTTTTCGCTACACTTGGGCTTAAAGGGGGAGAAAATAGCTCGGAACGTAACGAATGTTGGTGTGGATGCTTGTCTACCAATGGGACATCCAAAACTATTCTCAAATTTCATTTCCGAGAAGCTGGTCAAAGTTGAAACTCGATCGTGCGTTTTTGCTAGACTTGGGCTTAAAGGGTGAGAAAATAGCTCGAAATGTCACAAAAGTTGGCGTGCGCATTTGTCTACCAACGGAACATCAAAATCTATGCTCAATTTTCAATTGCGAGAAGTTGGTCAAATTCGAAACTCAACCGTGCGTTTTCGCTAGACTTGGGCTTAAAGTGGGAGAAAATAGCTCGGAACGTCATGAAAGTTGGTGTGGACGCTTGTCTACCAATGGGACATCCAAATCTATGCTCAATTTTCAATTCCGAGAAGTTGGTGAAAGTCTTAACTCGAACGTATGTTTTCGCTACAGTTGGGCTTAAAGGGGTAGAAAATAGCTCGGAACGTAACGAATGTTGGTGTGGATGCTTCTCTACCAATGGGACATCCAAATCTAATTTCAAATTTCAATTCCCAGAAGTTGGTCAAAGTCGAAATGCTACCATGGGTTTTCACTAGACTTGGGAATAAAGGGCGTGAAATTAGCTTGTAACGTCGTGAAAGTTGCTGTGCGCGCATGTCTACAAATGGGACATCCAAATCTATTCTCAATTTTCAATTTCGAGAAGTTGGTCAAATTCGAAACTCAACCGTACATTTTCGCTAGACTTGGGCTTAAATGGGATGAAAATAGCTCGGAACGTCACGAAAGTTGGCGTGCGCATTTGTCTACCAACGGAACATCCAAATCTATGCTCAATTTTCAATTCCGAGAAGTTGGTCAAATTCGAAACTCGACCGTGCGTTTTCGCTAGACTTGGGCTTAAAGGGGGAGAAAATAGCTCGGAACGTCACGAAAGTTGGTGTGGACGCTTGTCTTCCAATGGGACATCCAAAACTATTCTCAAATTTCAATTCTGAGAAGTTGGTCAAAGTTGAAAATAGACCGTGCATTTTCGCTAGACTTAGGCTTAAAGCGTGAGAAAATAGCTCAGAACGTCACGAAAGTTGGCTTGCGCATTTGTCTACCAAGGGGACATCCAAATCTATGCTCAATTTTCAATTCCAAGAAGTTGGTCAAATTCGAAACTCGACCGTGCGTTTTCGCTAAACTTGGGCTTAAAGGGGGAGAAAATAGCTCGGAACATCACGAACGTTGGTGTGGACGCTTTTCTACCAATGGGACATCCAAAACTATTCTCAAATTTCAATTCCGAGAAGTTGGTGAAAGTTGAAAATCGACTGTGCATTTTCGCTAGACTTAGGCTTAAAGCGTGAGAAAATAGCTCAGAACGTCACGAAAGTTGGCGTGCGCTTTTGTCTACCAATGGGACATCCAAATCTATGCTCAATTTTCAATTCCGAGAAGTTGGTCAAATTCGAAACTCGACCGTGCGTTTTCGCTAGACTTGGGCTTAAAGGGGGAGAAAATAGCTCGGAATGTCATGAAAGTTAGCGTGCGCATTTGTCTACCAATGGGACATCCAAAACTATTCTTAAATTTCAATTTCGAGAAGTTCGTCGAAGTTGAAACTTGATCGTGCGTTTTCGCTAGACTTGGGCTTAAAGGGTGTGAAAATAGCTCGGAACATTACGAAAGTTGGCGTGGACGCTCGTCTACCAATGCGACATCCAAATCCATTCTCAAATTTAAATTCCGAGAAGTTGGTCAAAGTTGAAAATCGACCGTGCATTTTCGCTAGACTTAGGCTTAAAGGGTGTGAAAACAGCTCGGAACGTCACGAAAGTTGGCGATGACGCTCGTCGACCAATGTGACATCCAAATCTATTCTCAAATTTATATTCCAAGAGTTGGTCAAAGTTGAAAATCGACCGTCCGTTCGCTCGACTTGGGCTTAAAGGGTGAGAAAATAGCTCGGAATGTCATGAAAGTTGGCGTGCGCATTTGTCTACCAACGGGACATCCAAATCTATGCTCAATTTTTAATACTGAGAAGTTGGTCAAATTCGAAACTCGATCGTGCGTTTTCGCTAGACATATGCTTAAAGGGTGAGAAAATAGCTCGGAACGTCACGAAAGTTGGCGTGCGCATTTATCTACCAACGAGACATCCAAATCTATGCTCAATTTTCAATTCCGAGAAGTTGGTCAAATTCGAAACTCGACCGTGCGTTTTCGCTAGACTTATGCTTAAAGGGTGAGAAAATAGCTCGGAACGTCACGAAAGTTGGCGTGCGCATTTATCTACCAACGGGACATCCAAATCTATGCTCAATTTTCAATTACGAGAAGTTGGTCAAATTCGAAACTCGACCGTGCGTTTTCGCTAGACTTAGGCTTAAAGAGTGAGAAAATAGCTCGGAATATCACGAAAGTTTGCGTGCGCATTTGTCTACCAACGGGACATCCAAATCTATGCTCAACTTTCAATTCCGAGAAGTTGGTCAAATTCGAAACTCGACTGTGCGTTTTCGCTAGGCTTGGGCTTAAAGGGGGAGAAAATAGCTTGGAATGTCACGAAAGTTGGTGTGGACGCTTGTCTACCAGTTGGACATCCAAAACTATTCTGAAATTTCAATTAAGAGAAGTTAATCAAAGTTGAAACTCGATCGTGCGTTTTCGCTAGACTTGGGCTTAAAGGGGGAGAAAATAACTCGGAACGTCACGAAAGTTGGCGTGGATGCTCGTCTACCAATGCGACATCCAAAAATATTTGTCTACCAATAGGACATCCAAATCTATGCTCAATTTTCAATTCGGAGAAGTTGGTCAAATTCGAAACTTGACCGTGCGTTTTCGCTCGACTTGAGCTTAAAGGGTGTGAAATTAGCTCTTAATGTGACGAAAGTTGGCGTGCGCATTTGTCTACCAACGGGACATCCAAATCTATGCTCAATTTTCAATTCCGAGAAGTTGGTCAAATTCGAAACTCGACCGTGCGTTTTCACTAGACTTAGGGTTAAAGGGTGAGAAAATAGCTCGGAACGTCACGAAAGTTGGTGTGCGCATTTGTCTACCAATGGGACATCCAAATCTATGCTCAATTTTCAATTCCGAGAAGTTGGTCAAATTCGAAACTCGACCGTGCGTTTTCACTAGACTTAGGCTTAAAGGGTGAGAAAATAGCTCGGAACGTCACGAAAGTTGGTGTGCGCATTTGTCTACCAACGGGACATCCAAATCTATGCTCAATTTTCAATTCTGAGAAGTTGGTCGAATTTGAAACTCGATCGTGCGTTTTCGCTAGACTTGGCCTGAAAGGGGGAGAAAATAGCTCGTAACGTCACGAAAGTTGGTGTGGACGCTTGTCTACCAGTGGGACATCCAAAACTATTCTCAAATTTCAATTCCGAGAAGTTGGTCAAAGTTGAAACTCGATCGTGCGTTTTCGCTAGACTTGGCCTTAAAGGGTGTGAAAATAGCTCGGAACGTCACGAAAGTT
>BSBM01002217.1:0-291770 GCA_027924585.1 Larix kaempferi | reverse complement strand
GTGGGTCATGTATTTGTATTTGTATCAGGTGGATCATGTATGATGATATGTATCAGGTAGATACTTGGTAATGCATTAGGTAGATGCATGATATGATCAAAATGATAATGGATGACGAGCTTCAGGATGTTGCTCCAGATGACTTGCAGCAGGATGTTGCAGTGATGATGATCAGGATGATCATGTATACATCAGGATGATGTATGGTGAGTATCAGGTTGATACTTTATGGTCGTGGATCAGGTTGAGCAGATGAGCATATAATTTGGCCCTGGGATATTTGCAGATAGTCTTTCGAGGTTTTGCTTATGGCATATAATTTGGCCCTAGGATATCAGGCAAATGCTCTTTCAAGGTTTTACTATGGGAGGACATATAATTTGGCCCTGGGAGATCTGCAGGTAGTCTTTCAAGGTTTTGCCTATGGCATATAATCTAGCTCTGGGATATCTGGCAGATGCTCTTTCGAGGTTTTGTCCTATGGCATATAATCTGTACGTGGGAGATCCTATAGTTAGAGTTGTGTGCTCGTAATAGCCTAGGATGCTCTTGTGAGTTTTTTCCATGACCACATATAATATGTCCTTGGGAGATCCTATAGGTAGAGCTGTGTGCTCGAAACAGCCTGGGATGCTCTTGCGAGGTTTTGTGGTGACCACATACAATCTGTCCCTGGGAGATCCTATAGGTAGAGTTGTGTGCTTGTAACAGCCTGGGATGCTCTTGCAAGGTTTTGTGGTGAGCTCACATATAATATGGCCCTGGGAGATCCTATAGGTATAGCCTTGTGCTTGTAACAACTTCAGATGATTTTTCAAGGTTTTGTGACGCACGTAATAAGTCCTGATGATTCCACAGTATGGCCAAAGTGATGATGAAGACCTGTGGGTGGTGGGCCTACATCTAGTATGAAAAAGGACTGGCTCTGTAGAACTTCCTATGATGAGTAGATTCAAAGATTGATTGAGATAGCAGTAGTAGTGACGATGACGATTATCCAGTGACGATGATCCAGAGAAGAAGACTTGTGCTAGAAGACGTGTGTGTCAAGAAATACCTTCCTAGTTAAGAGGGAGTGTTGATGTATATGTAACTTCGGAATGTATTTCACATATATGTATATTGTATTCCTATAGATATGTTATTATTCCTGTATACGGAAGTGGTTGTATTCCTATAGAGATGTTATTATTTCTCTATACGAAAGTGTCGTCATTTATATTGTAAGTGTTGTAACTTATACTTTATGGGTTATTAGACCACCTTGTTGGGGTCGACCCTGTATAAGTCATGTGGTTCAAAGGGTTATTATACCACCCTATTGGGGGTCGTCCATGTGGGTCAAAGGGTTATTAGACCACCCTAGTGGGGGTCGAGCTAGTCAGCATTCTTGTTAAGTGGTTAAGTTGAGGCCGAACTAGTTGAGTCAAGGTCAAGTCAAGTTAGTGTATAAATAGAGAGTGTGTCTCTCTCATTTTACACGTTCTATTCTCTCACTCACACTTGGGAGAGTGGCGCACTTGTGGAGGAGGAGGCTCTGCTACTAGGAGAAGACTATCTCTTGTATTCTGGTTGTATCATTGCTCTATCTATCTCTGAGGAAGTTATTGGGGTTTTTCACCTTTGTGGTTTTCCCCAAGTAAACTCTGTGTCTCTTGTGTGCTTGCATTATTGTGTCCATGATTGATATGCTCTAGATTTGTTGTACATTTTCTTGTCTTAGTTAAGATCCTGGATCAAATTGAATTAAATTTTGAAAATTTAACAGACACCTAACCCCCACCCCTCTCTCTCTTCTCTATACCCCTAATTCCCCCCTCTCTCACAAAAACTCTCAACACCCCTAACCCATCCTCTCTCCCAAACCCTAGAAATATTCTCCCTAAGAATCTCTTTCACCCTAATACTCCTCCCCCTAGCACTAACACCCCTTTCTCCTCTCTCTCTATCTCTCCCCTCTTCTAGGTAGCCCATACTATCCCACTCTCTAACTCTTTATCTAACCTAATCCTCCATGTAAACCTAAAACTTAGCCCTCTCTCTCTAGTCCAAACTCTAATGCCCCCCTGTTGGCACTTTGATTCAGTTGTCATTGATGCTTGGAAAGCAGACAAGGCAGGTGACTCAGACCATACAAAGTTCAGTTTACTAAAGCTGCAACTGAGATTGAAATACAAGATAAGAATGTTGTTAGACAAGCTATCACTCAGTCTACTGCAACTCATACGACTGTGACTTAGACGACTGTGACTTAGACGACTGCAACTCAGACGACCATGACTCAGATGGATGAGACTCAGACGATCGTGATTTAGAAATCCGTGACTCAGAGGGACGTGACTTAGACAGCCGTGACTCAGACAGCTACGACTTAAACAGCCGTGACTCAAACGGCTGAGACTCAGATGGCCATGACTCAGACAACTGCAACTCAGATGGCTAAGACTCATATGGCCTTGACTTAGACAGCCGCGACTCAGACAAGCTGTGACTCACAAATGTTTATTTATGTATTAATTAGTCAGTTACAACGTGTAAGTTCTGGAAGTCAAAGAGACAGTTCAATTTTCGAATTCGGAGTTAAAGAGACAGTTTCAGTTTTAGAATTAAAATATATGGAAGTTCAAGAGACCGAGGCATAGAAATTCAACATCTATAGAAAACAATCGATGAGAGAAAAATCATTGTGAGAATTGAGAGGATGAAGAGGAGTGGTTGCGAATGAACCTATGATTCGAAGAAAACAATTCAGAACAAAATATATGGCTTGATTTAATGAAGAACAAAATGCCCAGAAACTCAAGCTGTAGCAACAGAGAACAAAAATGAAAAGGGTATGTACTGATATATATGAACCATTGTGATATAATTGACTGAAAAATTCTTAACAATTCAAAAAAAAAATTGAGTGACCCGATTTAATGGAAAATAGAATGCCCAAAAATCCAAGCTAAAGCAGCACAGAACAAAAAATGGAAAAAGTATGTAATGATATATTTGAAGCAGTGTGATATAATCGACTGAAAAATTCTTGCTAGGGTGGAAGGGAGGTTCTAGGGAGGATTGATTTCCTCTATAAATCAGGTTGATGCCTGAATATTGGGAGTGGATGCTTCACTCTAGTGGCTTCTAGAAAAACATGAGAGTTGATGCTCTCAACAAGTTGTAGCTTGTTAAACAGAGGTTGTAGCATCATCTTGAGTTGGTTGTAAAAAATAAATGATGTACAGGAGTTAAAAGACTACTTATCATTCTAAGAAGAAGAGGTTTTTTCCCTTTATGGGTTTCCTCATGAATATTTATGTCTGTGTACATCATATGAGTGATTGATGATTACTTATTCTATTGCTTATCTTATTCATTATCTTGAAAATCATTTTTAATGGGACTAAAAGTGTTTAATCATAATACAACTAATTCAATCCGCCCTCTCAGTTGTACTAATAACAGTAACACCCCCTCCATCTCTCATTCTCACCACCCCTAACCTAATCCATCTCTCCCTCCCTAACCCCACTCATACTCTCCCTTAGCCCCTCTTTCTCTCTTCTACTCCTGATCCCCATAGCTGACTCTCTCTCTCTCTCTCTACCCTAATTCCCCCTCCCATTACCACTTACAACCAACCCCTTTCTCTCTACCCAACCTCCTAACATCCCAAATTTTCTCTCTCTCTCTCTCTCATACAAACATGCCCTACTCCTCATGTTAGTACTAACCCCCCCCTCTCTCTCTCTCTCTCAGGCTTATCACCTCTCTCACTCTCTAGAAACCTGACTCCTTCCCCTACCTTCAACCCTCCTTCTCATACTTCTTTCTCTCTCTATATAACCATTACTAACCCCCTCCCTCAGTCTCTCTCTTCGCTACTCCTCCACCTATAGCTAAACCATGCCCCTATCTCTCTAACACTATAAAAATAGCTAACCACCATCTCTCTCTCCCTAACCTCCTTTCTACTCTTCCTTCCAATAACCACCCCTATAATCCACTCCTTATTTCTCTCTCCTACTAACTCTACCCCTAAAACCCCTCTCTCTCTCTCTATGTTTCTCTCTCTCTCTCTCTATTTTTCTCTCTCTATCTCCTAGTCACTCTCCCCTATAACCTACTCCCCAATCTCTCTCTCTCTCTCTCTCTATCTCTCTCCCTCTCCCCACCCTATACACACCTTCTCTCTTACTTCTTGAATATTTCCTAAACCCATTCCCCCATCTTCATTTGTATCTATTTCCCTCGACCAACCGCCTCCTCCCCCTAACCTAATTTCCCACAATGTCCCCCAATCACCCATTGACTCTCTCTCTCTCTCTCTCTCTCTCTCTCTCTCTCTCTCTCTCTCTCTTACACACACACACCTCTCTACTCCTCCAACTATAATCAACCCCCAACCCCCTCTCTCTCTCCCAACCAACTAAAACACCTCGCCCAATACCTTTCTCTCTCTATTTCTCACACAAACACTCCTCTACTCGTACCTCTACAGCTAACCCATTCCTCTCTTTATAACTCTCTTCCCCCTTCTCTTGCTAACCCTAACTATCTTGTTATCTAACTCTCTACCCCGCTGCTCCTCCCCCTACCTTTAACACCTCATCCTCTCTCTCTCTCTCTCTCTCTCTCTCTCTCTCTCTCTCTATCCCTCCCTTGTCTCCCTAACCCTTACTAAGCCCCTCTCTCACTCTCTCTCTCCCCCACTCCTCAACTTACACCTAACATCAACCCCTTTCTTCGACACCCTTACTCCCTCCCTTCTTCTATCTCAGACTTTAAATATGCCTAACACCCCCTCTCTTTCCCTAAACCCACTCACATTGTCCCTATGATATCCTTGACTCTCTCTCTCTCCTAATCCCCATCCCATTGATCCCCTACCTCTCTGTATCTCATAATACCCCTTCCCTCACAACTAATTAACCACCCCCCTCTCCCCCAACCCCTTAAAACCCCCAATTATCTCTCTCTCTCTCTCACACACACACATACCACACCCTTCTTTTTCTCTATCCCTTACTAACCACATCTCTCAATATTTCACAACTATACTCCTCACCACACCTTTAACCCCCATTTCTTTCTCTCTCTCTCTCTCTTATTCCCCAAAACCCTAACTAGCTGCCTCCCTCATGATTCCTACACATACACCTATCCCACAACCCTCACACCCTCCACCAACCACCTAAAACCTCTCTCTCACATTCTCATTACCCCTAACCCACCACTCTCTCTACCTAACCCACCTCCTACACTCCATATCCATAACCACCCCCTTTGATTCTCTCTCTCTCTCTCTCTCTCTCTCTCTCTCTCTCTCTCTCTCTCTCTCTCTCTCTCTCTCTCTCTCCCCTACTCCCCCTTGTCACTCTCCTAATCCCCCTTCCCTAGAACTCACCACCCCCTCTAACTTCCCTATTATTCCCTAAGAACCTCCCCCCCTCCACCAACCACGATTATATATGTTTCATTCCTCAAATCCCCCTCCCCCCCTCCACCAACCACGATTATATATGTTTCACTCCTCAAATCCCTGTCCCCCCCCTTTCCTCTAATCACCCACACCCTTCCCTTCTCTCTCTCTCTCTCTCTCTCTCTCTTTCTCACACACACACACACACACACACACCTCTACTCCATGTACCCCTAACCCACACACACACTTTCTCTCTCTCTCTCTCTAACCCTTCATACAAACCTTTTATCTATACAGGATGTGCTCTGCTAGATCTGACTGCTGCTGATTATGCAGAGAATTGTTAAGGCTACCAACACACAAAAGGATGATGTAAATATGTTAGAATATTAATCCATACTTAGTACCATAGTCCATAACCTTAGTCAATTTTATTGCCACATGTGCATTATTACGCCATAGTTTGGACTAGGTGACTTTAGTTGGTCAAATATCTAGTTTTGAGAGTGTTCACACCTGTTTCTAAGCAAATCAGCTCACCCAAACTCCAGTTTTGTCCACAAATTCCCCCTAATTAAATACAGGAGTGCTCTCATTCCTTGAATTGGGGAGTCACTGTTGACTAGGAGCGCTTGGGTGGATTTTCCCCATTTTTGGCTAGATTTGGAGCATTTATTGCTTCCTTGGACCTCCCACACACCTCTATTTGCTCACCCATGCATGCCTTGGCCTCATTTATGAGCCATCATGCTTCAGCCACCTTCACACTAGAATTCATGACTGTTTGGGATGATTAGGACTGAGTTGGTCCCACCTAGCGGGGATTGAGGCCAAGTTTGGCAATTTAGCTTGTACACTCATCTTGAGCTATCTAATGCTCTCAAATTTATCCATGATGTAATAAAAACCTATTCTAAACATTTTCACACGTTAGACAGACTAATGATGCCAAGTTTCAGTTCAGATTGTGTGTAAATTTTTCTTCTTTTCAAGCTATTTTGCTGGTTATCACAAATTATTCGATTTTGTGAGGTTCTCCATAGCTCCAGGATCTACTGTGAATCAAAATACTCACATGGAATTAGAGCCTTGTGGAGTTAGTGAGTGGGAGATCATTCCTTAATCATTTGAACTGCATTCCAGTGAGGATTTCCAGATAAAAATCGAGTGTTTTTTGCAAGTGTTTCAGCAGTTTTCTCACCAATGCAGCAGTCATGGAAGCCAACCAAATGTTTCTCACTCCCTTCAATTTTTTCGATTGGAAGGATGAGATGGTTATCAAACTGAGATTGAAAGGTCTCTACAGAGAAACCATGGGCACATAGGTAGAACCAAACTCATCTGTAGAGAAATCCAAGTATTACAATCGACTTGATGAGGCATATGGTATGTTGTGCCTGAGCATTTCAAGGGAACTCTTATTTCACACTGAAAGTCTAGCAACTCCCAATGAAGTATGGGTGAAGCTTGAATCACTCTTTGGGAAGACTGGTGAACTAAGAGGCCACCAACTTGAGAACGAGCTCATCAGCATGAGCCCAGCTCACTTTGAAACAATCCAAGAATTCTTCACCAAGTTCAAGTCACTAGTACCTCAGTTGCAGCAATGTGGTATTGTTAAGAAGGAAGAACAACTGATTCTATCAATACTATCAAAGCTAGGGCCAGAGTTCTCTATATTTGTTAGCACATTCCACTCAGCCAAGATGACCCTTCAAAATTGGCAAATGCCATCTCTAGCAACCTTCATGGAGTGTGTCACTCAGGAGCAGGACAAACTAGTTCAGATGGGCACCATAAAATCGAAGGACCAAGCACTGGCAATTAATGTTTCAAATGCTACCAAAGGCAAGCAAAAAGCAAAGGGTTTGAACCAGCCAGAGAAGAGGAAGTTTGATAAAACCAAGCCTGCAGATGGAGGCTTGAATCCTTCAAAGGAGAAGGATAAGAAGGGAAAGGAAAAGACCAAATGCACCTATTCTCATAAGGGATGGCATCCAGAGAGCTCCTGTATGAAGAAAACCATTGACTCAATGGTGTAGCTGTTGGAGAAGAATAACATCCTAGTCCTTGAGGGTGCAAGGAAGAAAGAAAGCACCTCAAATCCTGACAATAAGGAAAAGGGTCATGCTTTGGTAGCATGTATTTCGAATCCCTCATCCTTTATCATTGATTTAGGAGCTTCCAGGAATATGGTTTCATCCAGAGAGATCTTCTCTTGTATGCATTGGAATGATGGCCCAATAGTTCGAATGGGAGATGATTCAGAAATCCAGACCAAGAGGATTCGTAGGATTGACTTGTAGCATGGCTATTTCAGTGATGTTCTCAATGTACCCTCACTGGCTGCAAGTTTGCTATCTCTTTATCAAATGACCCATACAGGAGAAGCCAAGAGAGTAACATTTACTCCATATTTGGTAGAAATCTCAAAAATTTCTTCATCTGGCTGATGCACATTCATATTGGCATCTGCGCAAATGGATATTACTCTGCGCAGTAGCCACAACAACTTTGGAAAATATGGCAAGTTCATTATTCAATCCAAATGGCATCACTATATACCGATATGATCCCCATTCAATAGCAAATATTGTCTTATCCTTGTCTACTTCATCAATCCAGATCTGATGGTAACCAGAAAATCCATCAGTGAATGAGTAGGCCTCATTTCCTCCAACATTGTACAATACTTCATCTTCAAATGGAGTAGGAAATGGGTCATGCAGCAAAGCATCATTCAAATTCCTTAGATCTACACAGATTCTTATTTCACCTTTAGTCTTCTTGTCCTGGATAACCATAGGGCTTATCCACTCAGATTCTTCAATTGGCTCAATGATCCCTACATCAAGCATTTTATCAATTTCTTCCTTCACTCTCTCTTTATATATGGGATTTAATCTATAGGGCCTCTGCTTAATGATCTTTACGCCTGGCTTGAGAGGTATCTTTATAACCCCCAAGTCGCCCAAAATGCCTTTCATTTCGACAAAATTCGTTGGAAACAAATCCTGATACTCATGTAGAAGGTCTGCGATCTGTGCGACCATTTCATCATCCTAGTAATCTCCAATGGATGCGAACTTAGGCTCTTTGCTTGTGCCAATGTTCACTTTTCTTGTCTTTACATGGCCACTCATATCTGGAATTTCTAATGGAGGTCCCTCTACATCACACGCTCCCTCGAATTCAGGTATATTGATGTTGCGTGGATCCTCCTGATCACTTTCTTCTTGTTCTTCTTCATGTTCAGCAAGATTATAACATTCAAGGGCATGTTCTATTTCTCTTTCCCATTCTGGTCATAGGTTCATAGGTACCCTTACATCTTCAAATATCTTTTCTTTGATTTCCTCTAATGCCTCATTTATACTTGGACATTCCTCTTTGAATATCCATTCTTTGATGGTCTTCTAAGCCTCATTTATGTTGGGAGACTCATCTTCAAAGCTGAAGGTTCTTTGAAACTTCACAGTCAACATAGACCAATCAGTGGTTCCTCTATGAAGCTCGATGTCTGTTTACCAATTGCTTGTAATATGCTCCAATGTGTGCACAAACAGATGAACCCATTCTGTCTATGGCCTTTTTATCCATGCTTGTGAACAGACCTATGTGATCCCTCACATTTGTTTGTCCATTATACTTTTCCATTTTCAGTGCGAATTTCTCTGTGAATCTGATTGGCATCATATGTCTACATTGTTCCCATGTGGTCAAATTCTGCTTATGCATGGCCCACCATCTTGCAGGTGTAGTGCACAGTGCTATGTCTAATGCTGGTATGCGATGTTCAGCTACAACGGATACAGCATATTCTTGAATAAATGAATAGATGTTAGTTGAACCATCATACGTGGGGATTGGACTTACCTCTATTCCAATCCAGCATAGTGACTTTGTGATCTGTGTGCATCTTCTTGCAGAAACTTCATGCATTCTGCTTTGCCAATTTTCTACTCCTACGTTGGAATCTGATACGCAAGAACTGTCACATCGCCAACTAAGTGTTCCATCCGCCGTAGGATTGATGTAGTCATCCTGATTCGCAGTCAACTTGTAGATGCGATCAAGATCTTGTGCTCTAAATTCTTCCTGAATTAGCTCACTGTATATTTCTCCTTGCGAAGGGTCCAAGGGCGCAATAACCCTAATATCTTGTCCTTCAAAGATCATCTTCATGGTTTTCAAGTTAATGATTGAGAGGTTATCCATTCCCCAGTCTATACCCAATAGTGCTGGATAAGGTTGAATATCATCCACAATTTCAATAACCTCGAAGTCTGCATGACTTCGCACTCCATCGATGTCAACAATAATATTGGCTAACCTCCCAAAAGGTATGAGTTTCTGCTGGTTGGCCAATCTTAACTGTATGGGTGACCATGACAACTTAGGTTTCCCCATCTATACCCATGTCTGCTTAGTCAAGACATTCACTTAAGATACTAAATCAAGGATTATCTCATCCATCTCATAATCTCCAATATGTGCACTGAGTCTCATTTCTCAGCCTATTTTCTTATGGCTCTTTATCTGATGAACTACGCTCTAGGCAGTATTCTTGGAATTGCATTGTTCGTATTGGTATAGTAAGTTCTGCAATTGCACTAAAGCATCTTCTCTTTTCAGCATCTTCATGCAGCTCCGTAGGAACTACACAATAGAAATCCCCGTTTCTGCTACGGTACTTGTTTGATCATATGCTGCTAGCATATCCTTCGTATGCGTTGTTTCACTTTAAAAAGGGATTGTTGGCGACATAGGTGCTAGATCTTTGAAGATGTCTCGTGCTTCTTCAAAGGCTTCTTTGTTTTTCTCCATATTGAAAACAGGTGTTTTCCTAGTATCTTTTCTGATCCAGACCCCTTCAGCAGGAGTTTTCTTATCTTGGAAATTCCTAGAAGTTGAAGCTTCTGGTTCTTTATCTCCTCCAGTGGTAAGACCACTTCGCGTCATAGCATGAACATTTGGATCCCTAGTCCTTTTTTCTACTGTGATCATTTGAATATTTGGGTTAGGTGCTTCTTGCTTCCTCTTTTGCATTTCTGCTGCTAGCAATGGACATGCCTCAATGACATGGTCAAAATATTTACAATAAATACAAGTAGTACATGCATTGGTACAATCTCTAGACAAGTGACCTGCCTAGCCACAGTTATATCAGATCATTTGGCCTCTTCCTCTTCCTTGTCCTGGGAAAGTATTTCTTCCTCTTCCACGGAATCCTCCACAACCTCTATATGCACCTTGATCATACTGCATGTTATCCTTGTTCTGTAGTGTTTATTCTTGAACTCTGTAAACTCCACTGCGCGTATGCTCTACGTTGTGCTTTCTTTCCAACACGAGCTCATATGCTTGGCAGTTGGAATCATCATGTCCAACGGATTTACAGAATGTGCAATATAAATTCTTAGGTGTTCGCACATATTTATGGATTAAGTAACAATCTTATGGCTGGTGTCCTCTATCTCTACAGATCTCACACCATGTCCCTTGGTTCTGATTCAGTAGATTTGGTGCTCCACTATCTAGGTAATCTTGAAACAAAGCACAACGTTCCTTTGGGTGTCCTTCTCCCTTACATCTGGTGTTGTCATCAGGCCTACTCCAATTAAATTTTTTATATTCTGACAGCGTGTATGTAAAAGAAGAATCCAAGCACACAGTGAAGAAGTTTTAAAGAGCGCCTGAGTCACCAGGTGCCAAATCCTGCAAAGGATGAGTCCACAAACTCATTGATAATGCATGTTGTGTCAAGTAAATTTTGAAAGGGTTTGTATGTGGAATAAATTTCTACTGCATTAATTTAAATTGAATGCCAATGCTTTATGCCAAGTCCAACTTATGGAGTGCACCAAGAACCTGAGTGTAAACCCATGTTTTGAAATGTACCTCTAAATTCTTATCTTGGGGACTATATTCAAACACAGGTGTGAGATCAATGACTTCTACTTCATTTTGTGCTTCTGTGGCCAGTTACAAAATTGAGTATAAGTAGCGTTTGAGGGTTTTGAGAAAGGCGAGGTGTTAACAACCTTTTCATAGATATGAAATTTCCATATGTCAAAATCATTGCCATATATGAATGCACATAAGAATTAGATGCCAACACTAAGAAATAAATGGCAAGAAGAAATGTTCGAGGTAGAGCATTATTGCCTAGAATTGTGCATAGGTGTCGAGTGTGGATGGGAAATATTCCGAGCTCAAATGACAAGTGCAACTACATAAAGCCAAAACCAAGTGTCAAAGAAGCAAGATGGAATCGCTTATTCTCATCTTTAATTCTGTGAACTTATTCATCAATCGAAGACAGTGTTGATGGATGAAAAATAGTAGAGAAGATAGAGTTTTGCGTTCATATAGTTTGTTGATGTTTCAAGGAATTGTGACATGTATTAGTCAAAGGGTCATTTCCAGTATTTTATAGGATGAAAACAATCAACCACAAGTGGTAGAGCATATTCTCAGCTTAAAAATGTATTCTTAGATTTTATGGCAACAATAAAATATATATCCCAAATTTGAAGATAAAAATCGACAGGCAAAATGTTAGTTCTGGATTTTTAAGGCAAGTTTGTAAGTTGAAAGCGGTTAAAGGATTCAATCAAGGAGCAGTTCCAATTTTCCAGCAACTGAATCCAGATTTCATGATAATCTTGGGTTCCAAAAAATCCTGTAGTGGATAATTGATTGGATGGGTATAAATTTTATGTTTGTTAATGTAAAGGAGAGGAGGAGAGTTCCAACCGAGACGGATGAGAGTGTAATATGAGATCAGACTGATATTTTTATTATTTTACAAGCATGTATTTGATTTATTAGTTTTCAAAGAAGTTATCACTAAAAGATGTTCCTTGACTGTAGAAAAATAGGAGCATCGTAAATTTAAGGGAAAAGGAAACAATTCCAAGATTTCAGGTGAGCAGATGAAAGCAGTAATAGAACCAGTAGATGAACATGCCAAAGAACTCGCAGAGGAGTTTACTGTTGCAAATGATGAACTTTCAGAAGTACCTGTTACAAAAATGATAGGAGGAATATTGGTTGAGTCTGTAAAAGAAAGCTTAAAAACCCATGATATTCCCAGGATTGTTATAAAATATACAAGTTTAGAAGAAGTTTAAAAAATAGAACAGGGTGAAACCCTAAAGGCAAAAGACATGGAACCAAGTTTAAAGCCTAGAACCCAATCTAGAAGAAAATTGGAAATGGAAATAAAAGTTGTACATATTCCAAAACTGAAGAGGAGCAAGGTTATGGTCATAGAATATTCTTTTGAGGAGGAGAGCTCCAGTCGAGAGGGATGAGAGTGTAAAAAGAGATCAAACTGATATTTTTATTATTTTACAGGCATGGATTTGATTTTTGGGTTTTCAAAGAGGGCTTTGAAGTGATCGTATTCGAGATTGGCCTGTTCTGTTTTCATTTTGAACTGATAAATATTATATTGTGTCCATGATTCTTTCCAATACTTGGTTTCTTGTGGATGGTTTATATGTTTATCAATGATCTGGATAGAGCTTGTCTTCTCCTTATATGAGTTCATTCTCATGATCTTTCTTCCTTGTTTGAGTTTATACATTCACTATTCAGTATTCTCATCTATTAGCCTGATCTTTGTTATATTCATCTACTTTTCAACTTACAAATCTTGCCATCCTTTCAATAATTTTAAAAATTCACTAGCCATGCTCCTTCTATAGTCAAGGAACATCTTTTAGTGATAAGATCCGGTACACCAAATTTATTATCTTTGTTCTTCTCCCTTCTTAATTTCCTACAACTGTAATGCCAAGGTAGCTAGCTAATTCTGAATCTGGACCATTCCAGTTTTAGTCTCTCCTATAAGTGACCCTTCTAATTTCATTGTGATCTCCAAGGCTTCTTCCTGCGAGGCAACCTTCTATTGCATCAGTGGTACTCTCATATTGGGCAACAACGCAGCTATGAACCATTCTTGGTGCTGTTGCGGTGCTATGTCAAAACTAACCTAGTCTAACAGTGTTTTAAACTTCTGGTCAAATTCCCAGACTGTTTCATTAGGTTTTTTCTTAATCTCCTTTAATTATATTATACATTGGGATTCATACTTTGGCTTCTTGAATTCTCTTAATAGTCCAGCCTTAATATCCACTAAGGTTCTATTATGTCCTTGAGAATACTTCATGAACTAGTTCAAGGCTCTATCTCTTAATGTAGTGATGAGTTGTGCTTGCTTCACAACATCATCCTGAATTGGCTTGATGCTCCACATGACTTCTCATAGAGACCAGTGTTTCTCAGGGTCCTCTAGACCCATCCCTTTGAATATCAGCGGCTTAATATTGCCAGTCATCCTCCTTCTAGGTGGTGCAATGTTTTGCGCAATAGTCTGAGTGGTGTTAGGGATGTTACTGTGAGGAATGTTCAGAATCAAAATATTTTGAGTTGGAATGTTCAAAGTTGGGTTGGTCTGATTCGGGATAATATGAGTACTCACTCCTACGGTGTTAGTGGTATTGACGCTTGGAGGATTAGGAATATTAACAACTGGAGGGTTCTGAACTAGCGGACTCTGTGAAATAGGAGGCACAGTATTGTCAATTGGGGGGTTCTGTAGAGTCAGAGGATGATAGGTGGTTGATGGAGGTGCTGTCTAGCTCTTAGTCTCAACTTCTAACTCAATATCTACGTGGAGTCCATGTTCACTAGGGTTCTTGTAAGTTGTATACTTATATATCTTTCCACTTCTCAAATTGTGTGTATCTTCATTAGAGTCACTATAGAGGTTCTCTACCATTACAGATTCAAAAACTTCTACGAATTTTACTGTATTCTTAAAACTCCTTTCTTAGATAAAAGCATTTTAATGTATAAACTCAGATTGTTAAGATACTTACCTATGAAACCTTTGAAAAAATTTGCTTCTGCTATGCTCTAGGACTTTAGCATGTCCACAGAAAACTCTATCATGAATCCTTCTAAAATATTGTCAACCCAAAAGTCAACTGCTCTTGAGAGTGGACTATTTACTTCTTTATGTTAAATTTTGAGCATTAATTCACAATACTCTAGGATCTTTACTGAGAGAATAACATGTACAGTATATCAATGCTTATCAATCATAACAACCATGACAAGCATCATAAGAATAAAAAGCATGAGAGACAAGAGACACAGAGTTTCCGTGGGGAAAACCCTAAGGTGAAAAACCCCACAACTTCCTCAGAGATAGAGAGAGCAATGGCTCAACCAAAGTACAACCAAAATATACAGAGATAGTCTCCTAGTAGCAAATGATCCTCCTCCTCACTAGTGCACCACTTTCTGAGTGAGAGAAGTGTGAGTTTCTGAGTGATCAAAATAGAGATGTCCTGATCTCTAATTATACTTGTTTGTTTTCCCAATGACCTTATGGGGCCGACTTGTCTGGCTAGGTACATCAACCATATAATATATATTTCAGGGTCGAACCCACACATGGTGGTCTAGTCACCCATCGGCAAGTACACACACTTGCGACACTAGTCAATACACATGACAACATTTCCTTATCAAGGAATAACACATCTTTTATAAGGGTACAACAAAGCAAGACCAATTGGCATATCATGTTATATCCTGCTTTGTGGGCTTATCAAACCGCAGTTAAGACTGCCACCAGGTTCTCACCATTCCAGTTAGTTCATGGTGTGGAGTCACTTTTACCGGTTGAATGTGAGATTCCTTCGGTCAAGCTAGCCATAGAGCTCCTCCCTAATACGATGGAGATTGAGCAACGTTTAGTACACCTTGAGCAACTTGATGAGCACCATCGAGATGCCACTGTGGCCATTGATGTTAACAAGTGTCGTGTCAAGGTTCAATATGATAGGTCTATCCATCCCCGGCAATATGCTGAAGGTGACTTGGTACTCTTGTATGACTAAGCTAAAGAACCCCTGGGGGCAGGCAAGTTCAATCCCATGTGGCACGGTCCTTACATTGTGAGGCGTGTCCTTGAGAAAGGAGCTTATGAATTAGAAGATTACAAGGGAGTTGTTTTGAAGGAGCCTAGAAATGGGCTCTACCTCGAGCGGTATTACGCTTGAACCTTTGGTTCGAGCTGATACTTTTGTACACTATTGTATAGTTTTTTTTGTACATAGTCTAGGTTACATTTTTGGTTGTTGGGTCTGTTGATTAGCCTCTGTTTGATTGACAAATGTCAACGGGATGTCCTACGTTCTTAGGTTTCGCGGATGGTGCTAGACGACATACGCAGCAGCTTGCTTCTGCTGCCTGGGTTATCTTTTCACCTGACCATCTAGTTGTGTCCTCAGGAGGTCTCGATCCTACATTGAACAATGTGGCTGAGTATAGTGCCATTGTTGAGCTACTTCGGGATGCCATTTCACATGACATCTAGTCTTTAGAAGTTCGCCTAGATTCACAACTAGTTGTATCTCAGCTGAATGGGTAGTACCGTGTATGAGGCCCTACATTACTACGGATATTCCTTAAGGTACGACTCTTGGAGAGACATTTTGTTTCCATTACATATATTCATGTTCCAAGAAGTCATAATTATATATCTGATGCATATGCTAACTATGTATTAGATTTGCATTTGTCACATTCATCATGAAGCACATAAATACAAAGACATTCATACATTTGTACCATACACACATATAGTAGAACCGAGAACCAAAGTTGTATATATATATATATATGTCAAAAAATGGTAGGGTCATACAAGACTGGAGCCCGTAGCCCTCAAAAATATACATATCGATACAAAAAGTGATGAGACCCTAGGATATCTACTCCCTCCGAGGAGGTCTAGCTGCCGACTCGACGGGATGTGTCTCATAATAGTACTGTATTGCGTTGGCCATCTACTACAGTAGCCACACCCACTCACAAGGAACACCCACTACCTGGCGCTGCATAGCCTCCGGTAGTCGAGCTACCTCTATCAGTGGTACTCGGGCAACCATCTGTGATATGTTGTGCTGCAACGTCTGTAGTGTGCCCCCTGCTGCAGCATCTACTGCCACCTCATATCTACCCCGACGACCATGTCTTGGGAAGCCCTCAGGTCTCACTGGGCCTTTGTCTATGAGCAAACAGTCACCCATTAGCACATGATATTACCACCAAACAGATTTTTTGCATTCTAACTATCATCAAAAAATCCATAAAAATTTAAAAAACACAAAACCAAAAGAGTACTCACCAATGTCTCCGAAGGCTGCAACTGGTGGGAGCAGCATGTCACGGTCCTGTCTAAAGTCTATCCCCGCATAGGGGTAGTCCTCGATAGAAATCACCTGTCGGTTCCACCAGTGGAAGAACTCCTCAGTATATGGTGACACCAGATGGCCACCACCATGTCGTGTCAGTATCTTAGCCCACCGGTTCAGGGCTAGATCTCGGAGACTGTGAGGAGAGACATCCACCCTCAGGTTAAGTCCGAGAACCCTCTCAAAGAAGAAACTGCAGAGGATGTGACCATACCAAAAGTTTTTGGCCTTTCCCTCTTTGCATTTTGTCAGCTGTGTCTTCATAGACACCAGCAGAGTAGTACACCAGTCGAATATAGTAGGCTACAAGCATTGTGATACATAGAACATCACCGGTCTGGGTGCATGATGTAGTGCTTTGGATCCCGTGATCCGCACTAGAGTTGCCACCATGATCTTCGTGCTCAAGTCCGTTATGAGATTGACTGACACCTGGCTTCCCACTGGTCGTGTGTTGGCGGGACAGTACCGTACTATGTAGTCTTGCACAGTGATCCCACCACCCATGGTCCGTGACCGAAGACTAGCCACTTCCCCTCTATGGTACAAACCGGTAATGAAATAGATATCCTTTACTTTGAGTGTCAATGTTTGCCCGTTGAGGATGAAGTGTTGAGCATCCACATCCCAGTAGTTGATCAAATGATAGAGTAGTAGGTTTTGGGCCCTCAAGCCCCCGAGACTCCAATATTTGTATAAGCCACATGCTTGCAGTGCTTGTTGTGCTTGCAAATCATTGCGCACGGCCTCATATACCTGGTCATGCTCTCTCTCCCTCCACTCTAGAACCATACTGGAGTGCAAAGCAAGAGATTTTTAGTCAGTTTCATGCTTAAAAACTTCTTCATGGCCTTACCCACAAGTTATATTGTAGATAGGTGCAGGTAGACGCGGGCAGTCAGTTTTTTACCACGCACTTGATTCCCTACCCGCAACTCGCATACTTACAGCCCGCGGGTAGTGTCGAAGCCATTTAGGGCTTGGCCAAACAAAATAACCCACCGACCAAAATTGAAATAAAAGCACTTAAATGAAAGGTATGGCAGTGACCACTAACCTGCTCTAGACGGTTCGCTGAACGGTTGCTCGTAGCTCTCACGATCGGCGATTGAAATTTCAGTTGCAAACTTACCACTCAACTCCAAAATGGTGAATAGTGCAAAATGAATTGAAAATTATTAAATTTTGTTACTACTTATAATTTTATGGACCCACTTTTCTATACTTTTGTCCATTTTGGGCCGTTATGAACTAATATCATGTCATGGAGTAATGTTTTTTCAACAGATTTCCTTGGTGAGAGTTGTTCCGATTCATTTCACACCTACAGCAGGTATGTTTCACACCTGGAATATAGGTTAGATGCCATTTCCACATGCATTATGCATTTGGCCTGTTGACCATTTTCAAGAACCCTAGGTGCGACCCCGCTTCATGACTGACACGGGATCTTCACATTGTTATAGAAGTGTCGTCATGTGGTGGTAGGGCTTTCCCGAACATGGGTAACCTAGTTAGAACCCCCTTATGCATTTTGGTTCCCATGTCGTTGTTTGTCCTTGGGATTGGGAGTCCTTTGTAGTCACGCCATGATGTTGCGATAAAGACTCATACTCTACTTTGTCTTATGCTGGCCATCTCCCTTAAGGACTCCCCTCAGTTATATCATGTTGTGATTGCATTGCATTATCCTACTTGCCACTTGAGACTTGTGTCGGCTCCCACTTTCTCAATTGTTAGCCTGGTGCCTGAGCACTTTCCCTGTCAAGCCCTGCAGAGCTTATATATTTTCCCTTCACAATTTGATGACCCTTTGCCCCTGAGGGAACACACCCCCGAGTGTCCACATCCTGCACGCACTTCCTTGCATTGAGCATAGGTATGTTCCATTGCTTGGGACTACTCTGCTAGCTATTTGACACTCGTTCCCTCACTTGTTGTACTATAAGCAATTTTATTCTTTTTCAAGCTTTTCCCAAATGTGAGAAAGACAAAAAAATCAAATATTCCAAAAAGCCAGATGGGATTATGGTCATTATTTCTTGTTGGTAGCTGTTGTGTCGCCTTTGAACAGAGCATTCATTCCACTCTGTACATTATGAGTCGGGACTATAGCTGGGCCTTAGGAGCTGTACTTGTTTCTCAATTTTCTCCACCGATTGGTTAAGCTTCCAGTCATTATGGAGCCCTTTGTAATGCCTCATGCATTGCATAGTTTATGTCAAGTCTATGCTTCCTGAGTCTATCCATCTGCTCATGCTCTTGTTTAAAAGAAATCCTGAAACCAGTGTCGGCCACTCCTTAGATATCTTTACTATTGCATGTCGGCCATCCTTATTGAGTCATTCCGTTTAACCTGAGATATTCCAAATCTTTCAGCATTGCTGGTACCTCGTGCTAGTTGATGGGAGATGCCTTAATGCCCTCCTTCCAGTGAGTCTCATTCTGTCGACCTCAACTCATTTATTCTGGGACTTGAGGCTTAGAGTTCGGTTGAGTACCTTGAGGCTTGCAGTCATTAGTGGCAGGTTCTCTCGCCATCGAGAGTTTTGGGAATATATCAATGTCCCCTGATCGATGGATTCATCCTAGTGTTCGACTTCAACCCATTTATTCACACTATGATGATTGTGCTCTATGCCTTGATTCCCATTTTCATTATCGGTGGGTCATCTCACGTCTGTTAACGGTATACATCAATGACCGGTAATGAGATGATGTCTCACCAGGTTTGACCACAACTCCTTTATTCACTTGATGAGACTTGCACTGTCAAAGACTTGTGTAGAAGATTCTAGGCGATTGTGGCATTCAGTATGCTACATATGACTTTGACTTTAAATCTGAGATACCACCTCTCAGATTTCAGTAGTTTGTACCTCCAGTTTGCACCAGTTGTCTTCTTTTCAGCAGAAGACAATATCTTACTGTAGAGGGATCATGGCTATGATCACTTATGACATGTATTCAGAGATACATGTATCAGATTATTGTACTATACTGACATGTATTCAGAGATACTATTGTATTATGACGAGTGATCCGTTCTTTCCACTTGTGTCTCCATCACTCCACTTTTGAGTTTTATAATGTATTTCGGCCATCATAGCACATTTTAGTCTCTGACCTCACACATTAGGGGGCATCTGTTACACAAAAATCTTCCACCTTGTGAGCATCAGCATTCTTTGGCTTGTAGGATCCATTTCAGTGACTCAGATCCATTTTCATCCTTCAGCGATACTAGTCTATCCTATTTTTGTTCGTACCCGCATGTTGCATCACTATGGCATGCGTACCCACGAGTTGTATCCCTATAGCCCATGGGTATCAAGTAAAATGGTAAAAACCACTATTTTATTACTTTTTACTCCCAAAACGCGGTCATTGGGTGACCTTTGGCTCTCCATCTGCCCAAGTAACATCTCGATGAGTCCTTTCACCTACCTTTGAGAGGACTATATATTGAGCACATATGGCTTATGGATGGGAGGAGGAAGAGAATAGTAAAGGCACTCTAGTGGATTTTTTCCCTATCTTGAGTCTGCACTCATTGATCCTTGTAGTTGTGAACCAATTATGTTCACCTTCCAAACTCCTTTCTAGTTTGAGTTTGCCATTCATGGAGGATTGAAGTGGTGGAGGCACAAGTGGATTGATCTAGATCTTGGTTCAGATTGGTTGCCGGCAAGAGGTCGTATCACTTTGTACTTCTTCTTGTTCATTAATAGAAATACTCATATTCTCGTCCATTCATGGTGTGAATGTCATTTATTATACATTGGGTTGCATTTACTTATGATATTATGGACCATTGTTATTGATGATGTTAATGTTATTTATATATCACATGTACTTGTTAGATATTTATTGTCAAGACTAATTTGCAGATTACAAGTACTTGGACGTGCGCGGATTGAAAGCTCCAACGGGGATCTACATCAAACATTGGATTGAGGTTGGTTACATTTCTCCATTGTTTTAACATTGTCGTTTATAATAGCATTGTTTTGAGAATTGAGTAGATTTCTTGTAGTCATCTGTCTGTTGTGGTATTCCCAAGCCATAGTGATTTTTCTCCAATACAACAAATGATCCAACCGATCATATCCAACATCCAACATGATGCGTACATACATATAAATTATCCAACTGATCATATCCAACATCCAACATGATACGTACATACATATACATATAAATGATCCAACTGATCATATCCAACATCATCTTGATGCATATATACACAAATGTAAATGATGCAACTGATCATACAGAGCAGAAACTAGGACATCATCTTGATGTTCATCATCTAGTGCTTACATCCATAGCCATGTGAAGGATCCTCCTTCCAACATTCTTGGAATGGCTTCAACAAATGTCTCCATCACTTCTTCCTCGAAGTGTCATCGATTTGAAGAACACCAAGCCTCTCTCTGAAGTACTCGAACTTCACTCTAGCTAATGGCTTCGTCAATACATTTGCAATCTGCTCGTCCATCGTAACATACAAGAGTTTCACCGCTCCTCTCTATACCATATCAATGATATAGTGATATTTGATCTCTATGTGTTTCGACTTGTTGTGAAACACTGGGTTCCCAGACAGCTTCACAAAACTTTGGTTATCACAGAAGATAGCGGTAGCATCCAACGGGAGACCAAATAACTTAGACAGTAGCTTCCGAAGCCATACTGACTCACAGCTAGCTGAATAGGATGCAACATACTCTGTCTCAGCTGTACTCAGTGCTATGCAAGACTACTTCCTTCTAAACCAAGAGATCACACCTGATCCCATACTGAAGCAACACCCAGATGTGCTCTTCCTATCTGCAGCACTGCCTGCCCAATTTGTATCAACATAACCTTGCAGGTTAAACTTTTGATTCACTTCATACTTGAGCCCATAATCAACTGTACCCTTCAGGTACCTCAGAATATGCTTTACAGCAACCAAGTGAACACCCCTAGGATCCATCAAGAACTGGCTCAATGTGTTCACCGCAAAGCAAATATCTGGTCTTGTATTCATCAGGTACATCAAGGACCCAATCATCTGATGATACATAGAGACATCAACCGGCTCAGATGAGGCATCACATAGAAGCTTCAGATTCGATGCCATAGGTGTGGCCATGGCCTTGCAATCCATCATCCCTAAGTCCTTCATATCGAATTCGGCAGCAAGCTTCCTCTTTGTATTTGCAATCAATCTGTCATCTCCTGTTACAAGCAAGTCATCCACATACAGGAGTAGAATCACAGGATTCCCTTCCTCAACCTTATAGTAAAGGTTGGAATCCACTTTACTCTTGGTAAAGCCCAAACTAGATAGGAAACTGTCCATCCTACCATACCAAGTTCTGGGAGCTTACTTCAAGCCATACAAGGCTTTCTTCAATCTGCACACATATGACTCCCTTTCATGTGTTTCGAAACCAAGTGGCTGCTCCACATATACTTCCTCTTCAACTACACCATTGAAGAAAGTAGTCTTGACATCCATCTGGTGTATTTTTCATTTCATCATTGCAGCCAAGGCAAGTACTGTTCTGATGGAAGTATACCTGGCTATAGGTGCAAAAGTTTCCTCATAATCTATTCCCTCTTTCTGAGAAAAGCCACTAGCTACGAATCTTGCTTTGTATTTTTCTACGTTGCCATCTGCAGCATGCTTGATTTTGTAGATCCATTTGGAAGTCACAACAGACTTCTCTTTAGGTCTTGGGACAACATCCCAAACATCATTCTTCATTATTGATTGGTATTCCTCGACCATGGCATCCTTCCATTCTTTCTTTTCCGCTGCTTCTTCATAACTAGAAGGTTCTTTATTCACGATGTCACAGAGTAAAGCAACATAGCTGATATGTGATCTGGTTCTCTTCTTTGCTCTGTGTTCTTCTTCTGGAATGCCAAATCTTTATGCATCTTTAATGAGCTCTCTAGCCCATGCAGGTTTCCTCTTGTGAGAGTTATCCTCATGAGGTGGATCTACAGGTTCTTACGGATCTTCAAACTCATGAACAACTTCTGGAATTGCTTCAGTCATGGTAGTGTCTTGAAATCTAGTTTCCTTAGGTTCTTCATAAACTTCGATAGGTGCCTTCCTTGATTTGATGAATGCTGAGTTTTCATCAAATGTTATATCCCTGCTGACATCAATCTTCTTAAACCCTGGAAAGTATATTCTGTAAGCCTTCGAGCTTTCACTGCAACCCACAAAGATACCCTTCTTTCCTGAAGGATCTAGTTTGGTCCTCTTTTCCTTTGGGATGTGAGTGTATACTAGACAACCAAATATTATGAGATGGCTGACTTCAGGTTTCTTACCAGAAAATACCTCTTCTGGTGTCTTGTTGTCCAATATCTTATGGGGTGTTCTGTTCTGCACATATACAACTGTTCTAGTTGCTTCTGCCCATAGATGCATAGGTAGATCCTGGTCATGTAGCATTGCTTTTGCTGCTTCCATGATTGTTCTGTTCTTCCTTTCTGCAACTCCATTCTGTTGTGGATTGTAAGGAGCAGTCAACTCCCTCTTAATTCTTGAATCACTGCGAAGTTTCTTGAATTCACCTGAGGTGAATTCTCCACCATTGTCGGATCTAAATGTTTTGATCTTCTTATTAGTTTTATTTTCCATCAAGGCTTTGAATTCCTTAAACTTATCAAACACCTCATCTTTGTTCTTCAAGAAGTAGACTCAAGTCTTCTTGGAGAAGTCATCAATGAAAGAGACATAGCAAACATACCCACTTAGAGAACTGGATGACATAGGACCACATACATCTGAGTGGATGATTTCCAAGACATCTTTTTCCTTGCTTTCACTACTTGGAAAATCCTTCTTAATGTTCTTACCTTTTGCACATCCTTTGCAAACACCTTCATGCTTGGTCTTGATTTCAGGAAGACCTTCTGCAACCTTACTTGCAATGGGTAATGCTCTGTAGTGCATATGTGCAAGTCTTCTATGCCAAAGTTCACTTGGCTCCATGGAATCATGCACCATGGCATGTTTAGGTTGTCCTTTCAATTTATACAAACCTCCCTCTTGCTCTCCAATCACCACTGCATCATCAAATGCAACCTGATAGGAACCTATGTCAACCCTTCTCTTTACTATGTTAGCATATTGTTGTTGGACACATATGCTTTGTAAGTCATCCCGTAGTATTTGTTGATCCGTAGTTTATATTAGCCCATAGTATTGACCCATAGTATTGGACGCATATGCTTTGTAAGTCATCCCGTAGTATTATATGTCCCATGGTTTTGACTCATAGTATTGAGCATATACTTAGTATATAAGTGTGTGTTGAGGTCATTGAAGGCACGGTGAAGTTAATTGTATTGAGCTTGCTCAAAGGAGGTTTCCCCCTTGAAGTGGCCCATGATCAATATAAAAGTGATTTTGTTCTATTATTTCTGATATCTCATGTATTTGCATTAATTAATTATTGCAGGTTCATCACATTTGGTATCAGAGCAATTTCTTGGGCTCCTTGGGTGGAATTTCTGCCAAATTTTTTTTTCGCATCTGTTGCAGCTTCGGATTTGGGAATAATCCCTATCCGCTTAACTGTGGGAAGTACTTGGGCATAATCCCTAAAACTCATTGTGAGGAGTACCAAAGGAACCCCAAAGTAGCTAGCCCATTGAGAGGACCTGCCAACGAAAAGGGCAACGACCCCTACCTGATTGACTAGTTCCCACCCGTGAGGTAAACCAAGAGCTATCGTTTGTGGCAAAGCGGTTATTAGTTTTACCTGAGCCGTGGAGTGAGGGGTACTGCCCCAATATGCAAGCCATCAGATAGCATTGGTGGCTAAGTGAAACACCTGAACTGTTAGGAAGCCGTACATACCTGGGGTCCATATCTATTTTTAGTTGAACTGTTGCCAATCACTTCCATTCCAGATCTAGCCGTTTCAGATCTATTCTAAAAGTGATTCCAAATCCAGTGGTCATTTCAGATCCATCCGTTTTCGATCCCTTCCGCGCCATTGTAGATCCATCTGTTGTGGATCCCTTCCACGCCGTTGTTGTCGATCCATTTCTGAAAAATAAATAAATAAATAAAATCAGTTCTCCATAAAATTCAGTTTTTTCTCCATATCTCCCTTGTTTTCACTCTATTTCCCTTGAAATTTTCAGGGAACCCCTATCATCCCATTCTGCATCTTTCATTCCTGATGACCCTATCCCCAATTCCCCTTCCCAAATCCTGAAATCCCACATTTGTCTATTTTTAGGGTTTGCCATAACTTCCTTAGATTTCACCCAATCACCTCAAATTTTACTACAGAGTTCCTTTCTGAATTCTGCTTCTTTGTCCCTCTCTCATTCTATCACCCCGCTTCTGAAATCCCCCCTTTTGCCTTCTTATCCTTTCGAGAGTTTCCAAAATATAGTCAAACCCCAATTACCCATCAGATTATTTCCCCAATCCAAATTTTCCTTTACTAAATCAGCTTCTGTTTGTGTTTTTCTACCCGTTCCCTGAAAAAAATAAAAAATAAAATAAAAAATAAAAAAAATAAAATAAAAAATAAAAAAAGCCTGGAGCACACACCATGGAGGAAGCACTTGTAGCCATCCAAACCAAACTCCAAGATCTGGATGAAAAATTTCACCCAGATTATTTCACCCGTGCAGGAGCACACACCATGGAGGAAGCACTTGCAGCCATCCAAACCAAACTCCAAGATCTGGATGAAAAATTTCTCAGCCTCCATCTTCAGCATTCATCCATGAACAATACCCAACAGCTAGAATCTTTTGCAGCCACGGGGTTCTCTTCTTCTAGCAATTTTCGTGGGATGAAGCTTGATTTTCCTCGCTTCAATGGTACTGATTTGACTGGATGGATATATCGAGTAGAACAATATTTCAGTCTGCATAATACTTCTGATGCCTAGAAAGTTCCACTTGCATCCTTTCATTTGGAACAGGAAGTCCTTCAATGGTACCGTTGGTACATCAAAGCTCATCCCGAGCCAAACTGGACAGATTTTTATCAACTCATTTTGCCACGATTTGGTCCTAGTGATTTTGATGATTTCACAGGAGCACTCACTAAACTTCACCAAATTGGCACAGTGAGAGAGTATCAGACAGAATTTGAGAAATTGGCCAATCACGCAGAAGGATTGTCTGATGAATTCTACAGGAGTTGTTTTATCAGTGGTCTCAAGGATGAAATCCGCTCAGAGGTCAAAATGTTTTGTCCCAACACAATGATGGAAGTCCTAGGGTTGGCTAAGCTAGCCTAGGACAAGATCGTAGCTCAACAATGCTCCAAACCCACCTTTGTTCCCTTCAGAAATATGGGTTCCCAATGACCTCCCATCATGCCTGCTCCTCAACCAACTCCTATCAAGAATTTTTCTGAAATAGAAATGCAGGCACGCCGAGAAAAAGGGCTTTGCTATAATTGTGATGAGAAATTCAGTCGGGGACATAAATGTGTTCAAAAAAATCTCTATCTCTTGGATGTGGATTCTCCGCCTACCTTAGAACTTGGTGAAGAAGCTACAGATACAGTAGATGATCAGGTCGACATTCAACACCCGCCTGTTGACACCCCATCTCAGGACGACCCACCCGAGATCTCTCTCCATGCTGTAACCGGCGTCACCACCCCACAAACAATGCGGGTTAGGGGATACTTCAAGAAGCTCCCTCTTACCATACTCATTGATTCTGGTAGCACTCATAACTTCATTGACCCTCGGATTTCCAAACAGGCTGATTGTTTTGTCCATCCTTTCTCCAACTTTGAAGTCATGGTTGCCAATGGGGGCACCTTACCTTGCAAGGGGAAGTGTCACAATGTGCGTATCTCTATGGAAGATTATAACCTATGCTCTAACATGTTTGTGTTGTCCTTAGGCGGATGTGATGTGGTTTTGGGCATTCAATGGTTATGCACACTAGGCCCCATCTTACGGGATTTTGCTGAACTTTGGATGCAGTTTAAAGTCAATGGGGCACAACACAAATTCTTGGGATTAAAACCAAGGTCTCTCTGCATCATTAATTCACATCGCCTGGAAAAAATCCTTAAGAAGAATTCACATGGTGTCATCGCTTAGCTCAATTCCATTCAGATGCACCCATCAACAGTCTCCACTACTTCCTTGGATAGATATGCAGGTATCTTTGCTGAACCAATGCGCTTGCTGCCTTCAAGAGACCTTTCTGGTAAGAATTTAGCCACATCTACCTAACAATAGGAAATGATGGCTATTTTGCATGCAGTACGGAAGTGGCAGCCATACCTATTAGAAAATTATTTCTGCATCAAGACTGATCTCTAGAGTCTGGAAAATTTTATGGAACAATGGGTCTCCTCCCCAACACACCCGAAATGGGTTATCCAACTCATGGGTTATCCCTATGTGATCACTTACAAGAAGGGTAAGGACAATATGGTGGAAGATGCTCCTTCTCGCACAATTGATGACCCAGTTTCTCTTATAGCTCTTTCTCTGCTTGTTCCAAATTGGTTGCAATATGTTCAACAGGGCTATCTCTTCTATGAACTCCATGCTGCTTCATCAACAGGGCACTCTGGGTTCTGTAAAATGTATGACCGAGAACAATGTAACTTCTTTTGGCAGGGACTAAAAATAACAATTCAACAGATTGTGGCTGACGATGATACTTCCAATTCAACAAGGGTGAAACGACACTCCTTTCGGGATTGCTCAAACCCTTGCTCATCCCTACACAGCTTTGGCCAACTATTTCTATGTATTTCCTTGTAGTGCTCTGGTGGTACAATACCACATCTCAAAGGACACCATATGAAGCAGTCTATGGAAAAACACCACCAGTTCTTCTTCCATACACCCTTAGCAGCTCCCCAGTTCAGGAAATTGACTCGGTTCTTCGAAACTGCGATCAGATTCTTCTCATTCTGCAGGACAATCTTCACATGGCCAGAATTCGCCTGAAACAACACGTCGATCAGCACCGTTCTGAGCGCATTTTCCACGCAGCTGACAGGGTTCTTCTTCATCTATATCCTTCCAAGCAATCCTCCTTGACACTCCAAAGGTGTCACTGGCCCGAAATGCAACCCGAGGATATTACCGGGGAACCACTCCTTCAGATTTTGCAGTAATTTCTCCAACCAAATCTTTGAGGACAAAGCTTTTTCTAAGGGAGAGGGGATGTTAGGAACCTATGTCAACCCTTCTCTTTACTATGTTAGTATATTGTTGTTGGATGCATATGCTTTGTAAGTTGTCCCACAGTATTTGTTGATCCGTAGTTTATATTAGCCCATAGTATTGACCCATAGTATTGGACGCATATGCTTTGTAATTCGTCCCGTAGTATTATATGTCCCATGGTTTTGACTCATAGTATTGAGCATAGACTTAGTATATAAGTGTGTGTTGAGGTCATTGAAGGCACGGTGAAGTTAATTGTATTGAGCTTGCTCAAAGGAGGTTGCCCCCTCGAAGTGGTCCGTGATCAATATAAAAGTGATTCTATTCTATTATTTCTGATATCTCGTGTATTTGCATTAATTAATTATTGCAGGTTCATCACACAACCCTCATACCTTTTGCATCCAATGCAAAGATGGAGAGTAGGTTCTTCTTGAGCCCAGGTACATAAAGGACTTCCTTCATCTTCAAATATTTTCTAGAATCTAGGTTATAGGAGGCTTTACCACTTCCTTTGATGGTATATTGATAATCATCCCCAAGTTTTACTTTATGGGGTGATTCATGTTCAGACAGATTTACAAAATATTCTTTAAACCCAGTCATGTGTTTAGAAGCCCCACTGTCAATTAACCAATCATTACAACCATGGGAGATAGTACCTGTGAGAGCAGAGATTAGAACAGACTCTTCTTCACTTGATGAGTCATCATCACTTTCTACCCTAGCCTTCTTCTTTGGAGGTTCATCATCATCAACAGCATGAGCATGATATCTTCTTTTGTTATTCTTCTTCTTCTTATTGAATTTGTTGTTGTTATCTTTCTTCTTCTTGGGACAGTCTGAAGCAAAGTGTCCCTTTTCATTGCAATTGAAGCATCTGAGATCTTTCTTATCTTTATGATAATGGTGGTGTGAGAATTTCCTATTATGAGATGATTCCTTCTTGAACTTGCCTTTCCTGGCATGTGTTGTGAGAGCTTGACCTTCATTTCCCATCTTTTCTTCTTGGGCCACAGGCCTAGCTTCTTCTTGAGAGCATTTCTCCCACAGTCTACTAAAAGAGATCAATTTCTTTCTTGCACAGATTCCTTGAATAAAAGAGTCCCATGACCTAGGTAGGCCATTCATAGTGGTCATAACAATTTCACCATTGTCCACTACTTCATCCACAACTTCAAGTTGTTCCTTGATCTGAGAGACCTTGGAGAAGTAAGATTGAATGGTTTCTCCATTCGACGTCTTGACCCCTTTCAATTGATTCCGCAGAGTCATCTTTTGATTTATGTTCTTCCCTGCAAATAACTTGGTTAGGGAGTCAAACATCTCCTTGGGTGTCTTTAGAGAAGACGCATGGGGTATGAGATGCTCTTTGATAGAATCAACAATGATTCTCTTTTCCTTGATCAAGTTCTTCTTATGCAATACCTTAGCCTCTTCATCCTCTGGGATAAGGATATCTTCTTTTATATATGAATCCAACTCATTCTCTTCCAGGATTAACCCAATCCTATACTTCCAGGCTCGGAAGTTTTCAACCCCTTCAAGCTTATCCTCAATCTTGGTGTGGTGAGACATCTTAAAGAGTACTTCAAATGGAAGTAGAAAATATTTAGGTCTTACCACTAAAGATTGGATCTAGTCCCGGAATAGGGTTTGTCGGAAAAACCCTAAAAAATCAAAAAGTGAATTTCAACTTTCTGAAAGGACAGAAAGATGCGCCTTGATGAGCTGATCCACCTGGTGTATTCAGAAATTGAGATCTGTAAAGCTACACTGTTCAAAACTACCTTTCTGTCTTCCCGGATTCACTACGGAGAGCCTTGAATTAGGGTTTGAGTTTCCCGGAGATCTACCCAGCCAAAAATCTCAATCCAAAGCTCTAAACTTTGATTTTTGCAAGGAGCTTCCAGTTATGTCTTTAGATTTCAGAAATTCCTATTTTTGTGGAAACCCTAATTTTTAGGGACAAATCTGAAAATGCTCAGAATTGAATTCTGATTGGACAGATAGATTCTCCTTGATGAATAGAGTCAATATACTATACTGCTTTTCCAAAATATGTGGAGAGAAACCCAATAAACAAGAACCCCTTGGTTTCCGTCACTGCACAATGTCTTCTTCTCAGGTTAGCTCTGATACCATGTTAAATTTTGAGCATTAATTCACAATACTCTAGGATCTTTATGTTGAATATTGTAATTTCTAAGAATATTATATTTGTATATTATTTATTCTGGAGATGTTCCATGCCTCCGATGTGATTATACTATGAATCCGGAGATGTTTAGTCCTCTGAATTGGTTGTGGTAACTAGGGTTATTAGACCCACCATGTGGGGGTCGGCCCAATCAGTTATAATAGGGTATTTAACCTAATGGTTAAATACAAGCCTACATGTACTTGTGTAAAATACATGTCATTGTAGTGTATAAATAGAGGAGGTATGTTCCTCATTTGACACACTCACTCACTTGAGAGAGGCGCACTTGTGGAGGAGATGTATGCTATGGTGGAGGAGGAGATCATGTATTTGGTTTGCATCTTTGTATATTGCTGGTCATCTATATTGAGGAAGCTTTACTGGGTTTTCTACCCCATGAGGGTTTCCCAGGATAAATTTGTGTCTCTTGTGTTTATGCTGTGCTTGTTGTTTCTTCAGTGATCCTGTATATGCTATTATTGTGAAATGGAATGTAATTCTTCTATTTTCTATCTTAGCATATTAAATTTTAACATGGTATCAGAGCCAAACTGAAGGAAGGCAAGGTATGGCACTTACGACACTTGCTTTACTTACGACAATTTGAAGGTTAGGGTTTTATATAGCAAAAACCAGTCATCATGGAAATTTCGCTATAAATCCATTTTGGCGAAGGTTCAAGATCTAAAACCTTTACAGGGCGTAGATAACATCTCCAGGTATCTTTTTTCCAAATGGTACCCTCAGATTCGTTGTACTTTGTAAGTTATTATCCGTACAAGTTAGGGTTTCTGTCTCTTCTAGATCTCAGTCAAAATCAGGTGACCTAGGAAAAAAGGTAATAACTTGGGCTAGGAAGCTCCAAATGAAATTTCATAAAAAGTGACAGGTAGCACACAGAATGTACTATCTCAGGAAACTTTTTCAGAGGCCGAACGTGAACCAGAGACACGTGGCATGCCATACAATTTCGCTCTCCTGTTTTATCCCATAAATAGGTCACGTTGCAACACTTGACATAACTCTCTCTCAGAGAGTCCAATTAAGGTCAGACCTATCAGGATGGAAAGACAACAGGGCGAGCTATCTCAAGAAAAGTTTTCAGAGGCCGAAGTTCAAATAGTGGCATGTGGAACGCCGTACAAGTTCGCTCTCCTGTATTATCCCAAAATAGGTCACGTTGCGACATTTGGCATAACTCTCTCTCAGAAAATCCAATTGAGGTCAGACCTATCAAGATGGAAAGATGACAGGTCAGGCTACTATAGAAAAAGTTTTCAGACCCTGTGGAGCAAAAATTTCAGAGTTATAGTAGAAACAATCAGGTACATATTTCTGTCAAAACATAATTATTTTTGGAGCACCCTTATTCATGGCTTCCAGAATTTAGGGTTTCGGAGAAAGTTAGAATTTTTGGAATCGGAATCCACGACTGAATGATACTCAGGAAAATTGAAATTTAGAGACCAAGATTGAAATTTTTGGTTGGGTAGAAGACCGGGCTTGATCAAACCCTATCTCGGGATTTTGATCGGAAAGATGGAAAATTAGGGCTTCAGCAAAAGTTGGAATTTTTGAAGTCTGTAACCACAGCTGGAAGCTCCTCAGAAAAATAAGAGTTTAGATCCTTGGATCAAACCTTTTGATTGAGCAGAAGAGTGGGCTTCATCAAACCCTAGTTCGAGATCCTGTCCAGAAGATCCAGAAGTTTCAAAAGCAATTTTGAGGGGTCAAATTTTAGTATGCTAGCTCAGCAAGACACATCCTTCCATTCATTCGGAAGTGTGAAAGTCAAAGATTGAATTTTTAGGGTTTCTCTAGAAAACCCTAATCAAGCTCCAGATCAAGTTTCAGGTGGAGTTGAGGCTAAGGACTTACATAAGAAGACTACAAGAAGTCTCGACAGGTATGACTTAAGGAGGTTCAGGTTGATGTTGTCTGCTAACAAGATACAGGTACATCACAAAAGACAATTCAAGTTCCATGACCATGACAACAGGAAGACAAAGACTCATGAGATATGTATGACTTTGTTATATTATGTTTAACCTATGAGACATGCAGGTTATAGCTCAGGATCTCTAAATCATTGGAAAGACTGTTTAGGTATGTTGTACATAACTAAGCAGGTATACTAATCTAGGTATGTTTTCCTATGTCATGTTAGAATCTTACCTTGCGTTAGGATCCCTTATGTAAGTATACTTGGTATGATTGGTTAGTAATCAAGGGTTTATGCATATTATGTCTCTTATCTTGGTTGATGATTTAACTAACTAGATCAAACAAGAATATGCATGAGTAAAATAAGACTTCCTTGAAACCCTGAATACTAATGATCATGACTATACATATTCAAGATTATTTAGAATTAGAATGTTTTGATAATATTGAGAATATACTAATGAATGTATGTTTGTGTATGAGATCATGAGGATGACACTAGTGTACACTTGAGCATGCACAGTGGTATAGAATGAATAGAAGTTCAGGAAACATACAGAAGATCAAGCGGGAGGCAACCACACAAACATAAAAGATAAGTATTTGAGTTGTTATTAGAAATAGTATATGATATTGCTTGTATGCATATTTGTATTCCTAGAATATATCATGCTGAGTGTAAACATTCATAAAGCATTGAACAGTATACTACTAATATGCATATGATTGGTAAGTTGGACAAACATTCCATTGTTGCTTGTCTAGAATGAAACCTCTTTGCTGACATGCTGAGAGCTGTGCACACTCTCGATAGTATATTCTGGTAAAGATGGAAGGCATCTAGATAGCTACTGTATGCATACAGGATATGGGAAAGTGTTGTGCCAAAGTATTGGTCAAAATAGTTGCATAACTATGTAAATGATATCTGTATGCATAATAGGTTATCATGTCAATAAGATTTGATGATTATGAAGTATTACTAATCATGTACTTAATTTTGATTTGTAGGAAGAGAATCATGATGAGATGTTTTGCTCCAAGGGACTAGATAAGACCATTCTCTTAATGATGTAATTAAAGAAGAAGTGTGAATCAGGTTCTGTATGGGTACCCAGGATCAGTAGTCAATTGATGAGCTTAATTATCATCATGGGTGATGTGGATCTCAACCATTGCTACAAGGTTGAATATGGATTCTATACACATATGACATAGATGCAAGAAGGAACTCACCACAGATTTCAAATGATTTTGAGGCTCATATTAGTAGACCCATCTGACGAGAGATGGCACAGATAGATATGCAAAAGATCACTCAATGCAGAGTGTGAATAATGGACAATTGACAGCTTCATGACAAAGCTCGGGCTTTACCAGAAGTAAAGTTGTTCCTAACCTTTACCTTAAGGTTGTGTATGATGAACCTATCATACCATTATTGTATGACGATGATCTCTTTCTAACAAGGAATGAGAAACAGGTCATGAAAATGGCTGCAGAAATGAAAATGAAAGATCTCGGATTAATGCACTACTTCTTAGGTCTAGAAGTATGGCAAGATCCAAAAGGAATCTTTTAAATCAAGGTAAGTATGCTGTGAAGTTTCTAAAAAGACTTGCTATGTTGGAGTATAAAGCCATGGCCATTCCCATGGACTCCAACTTGAAGTTATTAGTTATTGACTCATCGTATTTAGTGGACCTAACCCTATATAGACAAATCATTGGGTCATTGATGTATTTAACAAATACTAGGCCAGATATATGCTTTGATGTAAATACCCTAAGTCAGTATCTAGTAGAACCTAGAAAGGTTCACTTAATAGCTACAAAGCATGTAGTGAGGTACCTAAAAGGTACATTAGATTTTTGTTCTATATTATCTTGGAGGTCATGAACTCCATTTACATGGTTACTCAGATTCTGATTGGGCAGGAAGTGTCTCAGACAGAAAGAGTACATCAGGTGGATGTTATAGTCCTGAATCTGCCATGATCTCATGGTTCAGCAAGAAACAATCTAGTGTGGCTCTCAGTACTGCTGAAGCAGAATATATGGCTGTCTGCTCTGCCAGTTGTGAAGCAGTATGGCTTCAAAAGCTTTTATATGGATTGTTTGACTTAGAAATGGATCCCACTGTGATTATGTGTGACAATCAAAGCTGCATTAAGATGACTAAAAATCCTGTGTTCCACGATAAGTCAAAACACATAGAGATCCGATACTTCTATATACGAGATATGGTGCAAAGAGGAGTTATCAAGCTTGAATATATAAGCACTAAGGATCAGATTGCTGATATCTTGACAAAACCTCTGTCTCGAGTGAAGTTTGAATACTTTCGAGACAAGCTTGGTATAGTTCAAAAGAACTCTCCTCGAAAGGGGGAGTAGCATAGTATCTCATAACAAGTCTGCCTCATCAATGATGAGGTTACCTATTCACTACACTTAGTTACCTAGAATTATTTAGATTTAGGACTCTTATATTTTTACTTTTGATGATAAGAATACATGCTTTTGATGATAGATGTATTAGTGAGAATACATGCTTTTGATGATAGATGTATTAGTGAGAATACATGCTTTTGATGATAGATGTATTAGTGAGAATACATGTTTTGATGATGAGGTTACATGATGCCTTGATGTATTGATACGTGTTTGTACTTGTATGGATGAAGATACTTGTACCCATAGTGATGTGGGGATTGGATCATCCCTGGACTTCAGTCCTAAAGAGAGCCATAGACGTATGTCTTCGAGAATGAAGTCCTTGGTGGACTTGAGGGGATTGGATCATCCCTGGACTTCAGTCCTAAAGAGAGCCGTAGACGTATGTCTTCGAGAATGAAGTCCTTGGTGGACTTGAGGGGATTGGATCATCCCTAGACTTCAGTCCTAAAGAGAGCCGTAGACGTATGTCTTCGAGAATGAAGTCCTTGGTGGACTTGAGGGGATTGGATCATCCCTGGACTTCAGTCCTAAAGAGAGTCGTAAACGTATGTCTTCGAGAATGAAGTCCTTGGTGGACTTGAGGGGATTGGATCATCCCTGGACTTAAGTCCTAAAGAGAGCCGTAGACGTATGTCTTCGAGAATGAAGTCCTTGGTGGACTTAAGGGGATTGGATCATCCCTGGACTTAAGTCCTAAAGAGAGTCGTAGACGTATGTCTTCGAGAATGAAGTCCTTGGTGGACTTGAGGGGATTGGATCATCCCTGGACTTCAGTCCTAAAGAGAGCCGTAGACGTATGTCTCCGAGAACAAAATCCTGAATGAACAGGTAAGGGGATTGGATCGTCCTCAGACTATTAGTCTTTTGAATTGAGCCATAGACATGATTTCTCCGAGAACTAAATCCCGAATGAACAGGTAAGGGGATTGGATCGTCCTCGGACTATGGTCCTTTGAATTGAGCCGTAGACATGAGGTCTCCGAGAATTGAATGGTAGGACTGGATCGTCCCTGAACTTCGGTTCAAAAGGTACATGATAGGACTGGATCGTCCCTGGACTTCGGTTCAAAAGGTACATGATAGGACTGGATCGTCCCTGGACTTCGGTTCAAAAAGGTACATGATAGGACTGGATCATCCCTGGACTTCGGTTCAAAAGGTACATGATAGGATTGGATCGTCCCTGGACTTCGGTTCAAAAGGTACATGATAGGACTGGATCGTCCCTGGACTTCGGTTCAAAAGGTACATGATAGGACTGGATCGTCCCTGGACTTCGGTTCAAAAGGTACATGATAGGACTGGATTGTCCCTGGACCTCGGTTCAAAATGTATGTGACAAATACTAGAATTGTTCTAGGTTACATCCAGCATGAAACAGGGCTGGCTCTATAGATGTGATACATCTAGCATGAAACAGGGATGGCTCTGTAGATGTGATACATCCAGCATGAAACATGGCTGGCTCTGTAGATGTGATACATCCAGCATGAAACAGGGCTGGCTCTGTAGATGTGATACATCCAGCATGAAACAGGGCTGGCTCTGTATATGTGATACATCCAACATGAAACAAGGCTGGCTCTGTAGATGTGATACATCCAGCATGAAACAGGGCTGGCTCTGTAGATGTGATACATCCAACATGAAACAGGGCTGGCTCTGTAGATGTGATACATCTAGCATGAAACAGGGCTGGCTCTATAGATGTGATACATCCAGCATGAAACAAGGCTGGCTCTGTAGACGTGACACATCCAGTATGAAAGACGACTGGCTCTGTGGCGGTAAATCCTAGATCTGATCTAGGTCACATCCAGTATGAAAAAGGACTGGCACTGTGGTTGGGATTAGATCATCCCTAGACATGAGACTTGTGTTAAAGAGTTAAGGATTGATCATCCTGGAACTTGATCTGGATTGTATCATCCATGGACCTATGTCCTAAAGAGAGCAGGATTGATCATCCTGTAATATGATCATGTGATGACGATGCTGATGATCATGTGATGACGATGATGATCGTGTGATGATGATGCTGATGATCGTGTGATGACGATGCTGATCGTGTGATGTCAATGCTGATGATCGTGTGATGATGATGCTGATAATGTGATGGCGATGCTGATGATCGTGTGATGACGATGCTGATGATCGATGCTGATGATCGTGTGATGACGATGCTGATCGTGTGATGACGATGCTGATGATCGTGTGATGACGATGCTGATGATCGAGTGATGTCGATGTTCCAGTAACTAGTTGAGTTACTGATGATGATGAACTGAAGAAAGCTTCTGATGATATATACATGTATCATGTATGATGTATGACTCGTTGCTCCTGCGGATGTTGTTATAATATCTTTCTCGTTAAGGGGGAGTGTTGAATATTGTAACTTCTAAGAATATTATATTTGCATATTATTTATTCCGGAGATGTTCCATGCCTCCAATGTGATTATACTATGAATCCGGAGATGTTTATTCCTCCAAATTGGTTGTGGTAACTAGGGTTATTAGACCCACCATGTGGGGGTCGGCCCAGTCAGTTATAATAGGGTATTTAACCTAATGGTTAAATACGAGCCTACATGTACTTGTGTAAAATATATGTCAGTGTAGTGTATAAATAGAGGAGGTATGTTCCTCATTTGACACACTCACTCACTTGAGAGAGGCACACTTATGGAGGAGAGGTCTGCTATGGTGGAGGAGGAGATCATGTATTTGGTTTTCATCTTTGTATATTGCCGGTCATCTATATTGAGGAAGCTTTACTGGGTTTTCTACCCCATGAGGGTTTCCCAGGATAAATTTGTGTCTCTTGTGTTTATGTTGTGCTTGTTGTTTCTTCAGTGATCCTGTATATGCTATTATTGTGAAATGGAATGTAATGCTGCTATTTTCTGTCTTAGCATATTAAATTTTAACACTTTACTAAGAGAATAACATGTATAGTATATCAATGCATATCAATCATAACAAGCATGACAAGCATCATAAGAATCAAAACCATGAGAGACAAGAGACATAGAGTTTCCGTGGGGAAAACCCTAAGGTGAAAATCCCCACAACTTCCTCAGAGATAAAGAGAGCAATGGCTCAACCAAAGTACAACCAAAATACACAGAGATAGTCTCCTAGTAGTAGATGATCCTCCTCCTCACTAGTGCACCACTTTCTGAGTGAGAGAAGTGTGAGTTTCTGAGTGATCAAAATAGAGATCTCTTGATCTCTATTTATACTTGTTTGTTTTCCCAGTGACCTTATGGGACTGACTTGTCTAGCTAGGTACATCAACCATATAATATATATTTCAGGGCGACCACACACATGGTGGTCTAATAACCCATCGAAAAGTACACACACTTGCGACACTTGTCAATACACATGACGACACTTCCTTATAGAGGAATAACACATCTCTTATAAGGGTACAATAAATATATATGAAATACATTCTGAAGTTACATACACATCAACACTTTAAGCCTCTGGATAAGCTCAGGATTCCACTTAGTAGGTGCTACTTCTTGGAAATAGTCTTTTCTCTCTATGAGTCTTGATAACCACTCATGCAACTCATTTCCAAAACTTACCTAGAAAATTTCGTGAATATCCTTCCACAGGTATTTATTTAACCAATCTACATTGGAGAGATGCGGTGTATATTCTCCTTTCTGGAAAAATCTCTTTCTCTCTTGTCTACTCAGTCCCATATTTATTTTTTCTCGAGATTCCAAGGTTCTGTTCTCATCACCAATTCAAATGCGACAACGAAACCATTTGTTGGCTGCTTATATTGTTCTTAAGGTTTTCTAGAAATACCCAAGTTCGGCATGGTTTGAGGAACCAAGAAAACCCCTTTTCACTAACCCTCTCGGCAATAGCCTACGAACAGACTGAGGTCTTACCGGAGGCAAAGTAATGGGGGGAATGTGGAATCAGGTTTCCACAACCCAGTGATGAGCAATTAACAGAATGATGAGAAATGCGTTGTAGGACTCATGTTGCAGACTGGGGACTGCGCGAAGTTCACTTTCTCCGTGGTTAAAACTTATACGATAGTGCATCCAAGGACTACACGGCTCGGGATGGTTCTTTGACAACAAGACAATGCCACAGAGATTGTGCTTCCTCCTCAACACTTATGCAACTTGACAAACTTTTATCTAGTGTAAGTTATGCATTCAAGAACACCTTAGGCTAAACCTTACAAAATTATACACTGTAAAACAATGACATAACTGCACACATCCGGTGTTGTGCTAAGTGTTTACCCGATTGACTTATGCATTCATCTGACTACGAAATACTGGTGCATTCAACATTCATTCATACATGCCAACACTTAACATATTATTCCCATCTTTATCCTTATGGTGAATACATATAAAATCAATACACATGCATGCATAAACAAGATCTTAACCATTCACATAAGCAAATACACAGATATAAAAGCATAGAATCAATCACATAACACAAAATTTACATGGTTCACCCCCAGGATGGGAGCTATGTCCACAGGAACTGTTGTTATATTATCTTTGGGAAGGGTACAATAGTTCCATTCTACGCACTCAGCTGTAGACTTTCTTCTCTCTTCAATAGGTCTTTGTGCACGGAGTTTGCAAATCCTTTTACAATCGTCTCTCAACAGAGATCTCTTCTTCTACAATATTCAAAATGAAGACTAATGAAGATTCAACCCTTTCCCTTACAAAATGTGCCCTTTTATAGATCGTGCCCCTCGGTCACGTATTTACAATCAAATGGGCCAAAAAACCTAAGGTTACCCAAAACTATTGCAGTTAGCTGCCAACTTAGCCTGTCGCAGTTGACAGCTGCTTCACACGATTGTGGTCGTTCTGCTGGAGAACTCGTAGCCCGCATGCCCTTTTGAAAACCACATCCTTCCTGAAATGGTTGCAATGCATCGTGGGGTGTCACTTTTCATACCTATGGCTTTCCCGTCGCTGTCGATCTGGTGGCTTAAGTTATAACCATTTTCCGCCACTCCCATTAGCAGATCGCTTTTTCCTGACTTCACACTACTCCATACCCAAAACATGGCGCATTCCTCCACTCGACCTTCCCTTCATTCTTTACCCAAAATAGGTTCCCTACTGGCACTTCGCGGTGCTAACACTTCACGGAGCTGTTACTTAGCTACGCGGTTCTTACCCTGCTGATACTGCGTTGTGCTCACTTTGTAGCTCCCCAAAATTATCTTGCCAAAACTGCCTTCGTCTGAGTTGGACTATAACTTCGCAGCTTCAAAACTGTCTTGCTTAAAAAATTCCTTACGGTGTGGTGGAATCCAGGAATGGGTACCTAGTTAGGGTAGCTATACTGAGAGTATACTTTAATTTATCAACCAGGGAGCGTACAAACTTAAGAGGTGCTAAGCACTGTATGTGCACTATAGAATGATCTTTGTCATTCAAGGTTTTGAATGTATCCTCAAGGTTTCTTTGAGGGAAATGGAAATAGAAGTATTGCTCTAAAACTAAGAAGCTGAAAATATGAAAGGATGCAAATCTGTAACCTAATTCTTCTGAAGACTTAATTAGAAATTGAATGCTGAAAAATGGAAATCTAATCTAGAAATTGAATACTGAAAATCAATCAAACTTTATCTTATTCAAATCAAGTACTGAAAGTGATTATCATTACTCTATTCAAATAAAAAAGATGAAACAGTTAACTTCTATGTGATCGAACTCAGATAAGGGAAATATGCATGGTATTGCATATCTGAATCATTGTCAAGAATTATTATAAAATGATGGAAAACAGATGTAAAAAAATGCCTGCGTAAAATGCATGTACAGGACTACTGACAACGTGTTATAGAATTAGGGAATCATTATTGTCGAACTACAGAGAAAATCGTTGGATTTGAAATCAAAATCTGCTATGTAAATAACTATCAAAGTATTTTCACACATCACAATGATTAATTCAATTAACAAAACACATGAAAAATACCTGAAGTAAAACGAGGCTCCTTATATACGCATTGAGGGGGCCCTCCCCAACCCATATTTTAGGAGTGAAGAAAACTTATAAACTCAGGGATTCGAAATAACACCAGCCTTCCATTATCAAAATCGTAACTATGAAAATCCTCAAAGCAGATCTAAGAGATGATGTATACCTCACAAGAAAGTAATTGATTAAGAAAGAAAATAGAAGAAGAGTGGTTAATGCAGTATAATGAGCAACAGAGTAATAATATAGTAGAACTTGGATATAAGCAAAAATACTTCACACCCACTAATTAATTAATCACAATATGGACATATAAATAGTACAATGCATGAGGATTCAAATGCCTAATGTGGCAATTCGAATTAGCCTTCATGGAGTGATCAAAAGATCACTGGAGTGTCATCGGAGCACAACTAGTATTCAATCTCATCATCAGTGGAGTCATCAATGCTCAGGTAACTGTCAACGATCAGTCAAACTAAGTCTAACTGAGTGTGGTAGGTGTAACTGAGTGTAACTGGAACTAACTGAATGAAGGAGGCTGAGTGGAGGGCGCATGAGGAGCTAACTGGAGTCAGAATGGGCAGTCTAGTCTCACTGGAGATCCATCAGAGTGATATAGTGAGTTGAGAGTCAGTCTAACCTTAAATCAAGGAAGGAATTGATGATAACTCAATTAACTGAAGTGCAATTGAGTGGTAGGTGAGAGAGGGCGCATGAGATGCATGCAATTGCATGAAGGGGAACACTAAGCACTAGGAGGGCTAAAACTTATCTGAGAAGAGCTCCCAGGGTTGTCTAACTGAGGGCTAGGTGCTGGACTGATGACTGGGATGCATGCAAACCCTAAACAATGCATAAAAACCCTAAAAGTGCATGCATGACTGAAAATGCAAAGGATGAAAATGCTAGTAGGACTAGGATGGAGTATAGGAATATCCTAACACCCGCCCTTAATCCATCCTGGGCCCTGGTAACTAAGACCAAAGGTCACCCAATACAATGAATAATAATAGTCAATAAACCAAGGAAATGGGAAAAACCTCATGGTAAAAATACCCGCCCTCAAAATAGACTGTAAGGCACACACAAAAATAAATGCTCCAAAATCAAGCAGGTGTGATGCTTGGTCATATGTCTGGAGGTATCTTCTTCTTGGGAAGAAGTGGATCATGCTCAAAAGTCATGTGCTTGTACTTGCTCTTTAGATCGAATGTTATGAGAACAAATCCAAAAGTATGAGGATGATCCTTGAACTGGTGATTCAAATCAGCCAAGGTAGGATCAAATCTATGAATGTGCAGATAGTCTTTTGTCTTCTCCTTCAAACCATCATGGGTGAGATTATGCCAAAAAGAACCATCAAATAATAATGATTGCTTGGAATCCAAATCAGCTCCAAGACTTGATAAATGGTTTCTTGAGATCTCCTTTGAAACAGCAAGGGTGAGATCAAAACCATCATATGCATGAGAAATTATCCCAAGTAGTAATTGCTTAGAATCCAAATTAAATCCAAGACCTGAATCATGGATTCTTGAGATCTCCTTTGAACCATAAGAGGGGAGATAAAAAAATAGTAAATGCATGAGAAATTATCCCAAGCGAATGGCCATGGCCATGGCCATATTGTTCAATAACCTTCTGAAAGCATGGAATAATGATCATATAGTAGTAAATAAGAGGTGATTGCTTGAGGAGAGTGAATGCATTACCTCCAATAGCTGATTTTACCTCTGAAATATTCATGTGATCATGATGCAAACCAACAAACTATGGTGCAAGAGAGGATTTAGGACCTTCTACAATATCTAGAGTGTGAGTTGGCATAGAAAGAGAAGAAATTTGGAGCATGAGTGTAGAATCTACAAGTTCTTATTCTTTGTGAACAACTTCAATATGAGATGTGTTTGATACCGGTTCATGATCAATGAGATCATCAAGGAGGGCGAATGCATCACTTTACTTGCTCTTGAAAGGGTTTGGACCAATTCCTTCATTCTGTCTGCCAAATCTTTCATCCAGATGGACCCATAGCTCTTTTGGAGTTTCAACATCATCAAGGTATTGGTATAACATGTATTCAGGCAAAGAAAGCATCATTCTTCCAAGGGCTTGGTCACCTTTATTCAACCAGTCAATCTTCTCTTCAGAGGATTCGAACTCTCTTTCAAAATGAAAATTAAATAGATCATGGCTCTTCAAATATGCTATCATTTTTGGTTTCCATTCATCATAGTTGAAGGAAGAAAGAGGACGGATTTCTTCTGAATTCATTGAAGCTGTAGAAGACCTGCAAAAACAATAGAGAATATCTACAACTGCTACTGCTGCATAAATGCAATAACTGCTGCACTCAAAATCTTGATAATAACCTGCAAAAAACTCTCACGAATGGAGATAAACAATACTCTCAACATGCTCTGATACCATGTGAAAATCCTCACAGTAGATCTAAGAGATGATGTATACCTCACAAGAAAGAAATTGACTAAGCAAGAAAATAGAAGAAGAGTGGTCAATGCAGTATAATGAGCAACATAATAATATTACAGTAGAACTCGGATAGAAGCAAAAATACTTCACACACACTAATTAATTAATCACAATATGGACAAAAAAATAGTACAATGCATGAGGATTTGAATGCCTAAGGTGGCAATTCGAATTATCCTTCATGGAGTGATCAAAAGATCACTGGAGTCTCATCGGAGCACAACTAGTAGTCTATCTCATCATCAGTGGAGTCATCAATGCTCAAGTAACTGTCAACCATCAGTCAAACTGAGTCTAACTGAGTGTGGTAGGTGTAACTGAGTGTAACTGGAACTAATTGAATGAAGGAGGCTCAGTGGAGGGTGCATGAGGAGCTAACTGGAGCCAGAATGGGTAGTCTAGTCTCACTGGAGATCCATCAGAGTGATACAGTCAGTTGAGAGTTAGTCTAACCTTAAATCAAGGAAGGAACTGTTGATAACTCAATTAACTGAAGTGCAACTGGGTGGTAGGTGAGAGAGGGTGCATGAAATGCATGCAATTGCATGAAGGGGCGCACTAAGAACTAGGAGGGCTAAAACAGATCAGAGAGAAGCTCCCGAAGGATGGCTAACTGAGGGCTAGGTGCTGGACTGATGACTGGGATGCATGCAAATGCATGCAAACCCTAAATAATGCATGCAAACCCTAAAAGTGCATGCATGACTGAAAATGCAAAGGATGAAAATGCTAGTAGGACTAGGATGGAGTATAGGAATATCCTAATAGTAACTTCATGTCTTAGGAGAAACTTGAAAACAAAATTGTCTTGAATAAAATATGTTGAAAATAGTTTTTTCTTAAAATGTCAACAGGACCCTCTGCTATTCAGAGGTCCATACTTATATATTATCCTTAACCTAACTTCACATTGTAAATGCCGATCTTGCTAAACATGAGTTTTTCTATAAATCAGGAAAATGGGAGCGTTGATCAACTTGTGATCTTTTAGTCTTTGAACTGGATTTGCTTGTTGTCTTCTATACCACTTGCGCCTACTCATACATGCCTATTTTCATATAATTAGCACATAAAAATTCCTTTAAGAATAAGATGAATAATCTCTAAACTACTTTATTAAATAATCAAAACAAATGCATTATTCCCCACAAACAGAGGTATTTTCCTTATCCATTCTTGTGCTTATGTGGCATAAAAAGGCTATAGAGTACTTAGTTTGGTACACATCATCTCCCCCAGACTAAAGGAGTCACCCATCCCTGGGTGACATATTTTGTTCTTGGACAGCTTCTCTGATGTTCTAGGTAATGACCCTAGGGATCCCTAGCTATCTATGATAGCCCAAGGTCTGGTAATCTTTGGTCCATGCTATTTTCTCCTTTTCTTCATCGACCTATTCTTTGATAATCAAAGGAAGAAAGAATGGGGGACTTAGTTTCATGCCTATCCATCTAAGCTGGTGCTTTATTAATGATTCCTTGTATAACTTAGCCTTGGTAAGAGCAACCTCTATCTTGAGGGGGGAGTGAGGCTCCCTCTTCTTCAAATATTCTATGATTCTTGTCCACCTCTCACCAATGGCTTCCTGAACTTCCTTGTACGTGCATTGAAGGGTGAGGTCGAAATGTGTTACTACCTCCTATTGTTTTTCAAGAAGCATAGGAATTAAATCCTCATATGTGGTTATAGCTCGATGGTCCTTAATTACTTTTTCAGGATGCATTGCCTCACCCATGATCCATAACGGGTTTTTCCACTCCTCTACAAGGTAGAGATGAGCATCTTGTGCTCTCTCTATCTCGTGGTTCATCCAGGAGAAGAGTGCTCTTAGCTCAAAGTCGCCCATGTAGGGATTCAGCGAACCGTTGGGTGAGCTCGGCAGCACAAAGTTATGAAAGAAAAACTTGCATAATTGGTCTTTCTCCAATTCTATGTAGCTCATAGAAGTGCCAATGGACTCCTTTGGAGTGTTTAATTCTAGAGGAAGGCCTTGCTTTAGCCTCTGTAGCTGAAATTTTCCCCACCTCTCCCTTAGGTAAACCGTATAAATTCTAGATAGTGGTGTTGGCGGGAAATACTACCCTATAGTGTGGAAATAGACACTATCAACTTAAAGGGGTGACAGGTAAACATACTAATTGCATTACAAAAGTGTTTATGAAGGGAAATAGATCAGAGACCTTGAGGACATACCTTATGAACGAAGTTTGATCCTAGCTTTTGTCCAACCTTGTGCTCGATCCTCCACTCGATCTCCCATCTGATAAACCTGTAATACAAAGACCTTTCTTAGTGTATCTTGGCCAATATAATAATGATGGAGTTGAAAGTAATTCAAACACCAAGCATTAACCAACATGATCCAAACAAATACATAGTCCATTAAGCATTTGATTTGGGACGAGAAAGACATTTCAACCTTTTATTGTCAAAAATGTATGAATGATACAAAGTATACATGACTTTGTAACATGCTCATGCAACTTGATCCTAGGTTCCTGCTCCTCTCTAACTTCAAAGTTTCTCCAGCATAACCACCTTCAATAAAAGCTTCTCATATAAGAAGAGTCTCTCTATGGCTCTCTTGTCTTGTCTAACTAACCCCTCTCTTCAATCCTCCTTGTATTTATATGACAAGGTAGGTAGTTCAAGTCGAGAGGTGGTTGAAGGGGAAGTTGGGGAAGTTGGGAAACCAACTGGAACGAATCCCTATTCGTCAAATTAATATTTTTTTTATCATATTTTAAGATGTGCGTGACTATTTCACATTGGAGTAGTGCACAGTGCGCGACTACAGTATTAAACAACTAGCGTTTTCCATTTTTAGATGTTGTGAGCTAGTTTATTGAAGTAGAGAAGCGCATATTAGGAGATGTGCAGTACTATATAGCTTACAGAGTATGGCATATGCACTATTTTATTGAAGTAGAGTAGCTCCCATGCCAAAATATGATATTTTTTAGGGTTTGGTCAGCTTGCAGGAAGGTGAATTAGGTCAAAGTGTCGTCTGAGGTTATCATGCTCTTCAATCCAAGTTGTCCTTTTGTGTGATCAACAGCTCAAGGTGACCACAGACGGATAAGTGCAGATTTGACTTCTAACAGATGCCCCCTAATGTGTGAGGTCAGAGGGAAATGATGGCCGAAATACATTATAATCCAAAGCCAGAGGAGGAGCAAGAAACCGCAAGACCAAGTCACAGAAACACCTGAAACAAAGATCAAGGTCAGCGATCAATTACATTCTTGACATTATATAGATGTGCATTGTGATACAATCATGATCTCTGATACATAACGAGGAGATGTACATATAGCATGGACACTTGAAATACAAGCGTGGGTCCATTTCAAACTGAGAGATCATAACCATAACAACAAACTGGATCTATGTCTCATGGAGAGCCGAATATAAGTGAGGCTCGGTCTTGCACAACTTGGGTGATAACATAATGAGGTAATGTCATCAACATCCCAAGGTCTTCATCCAAAATAACCCAAGGTACAAACCCTAACCATGTGAATAGATGAGCTGACAGTCGAGCATGGCAGGTATCGTTTGATTACCGGTCGTTGATGTATGCCGTTAACAAACATGAGGACTTCCATCGATAATGATGATGGGGCCCAAGGTACTTAGTACGATCCAACAAGTGTGAATAAGTGGACTTGGAGTCGAACACTTGAGGATCCTGTTGAATAAGAGACATTGCTGTATTCTCATAATTCAACAGCGAGGAAAATTGCCATTGGTGACTACAATCTCCAAGGTACTAACCGAAACTCTAAACTTCATTCCCAGAGCAAAATGAGTTGATGTCGATGGGAAGAAGTCCATTGGAAAGGAGGCCTTAAGGCATCCTCCATCATCCAACACAAGGGACACTCAACTGGTATGAGCTGATATGGAGTAATATATATAACAAGACTTACACTAGGATGGTCGACACATGAGGTCAAGGTAAACTACAGAATGGCCGACACAGGGTATATCCTTGAACAGTGAGCATGACACAAAGTGACTTAGGCAGTTTTCAACATAATGGGGAAAATGATATAAGCCTGTAATGTAGGAGACATTAGCAGACCCTTGATATGATTGGAAGAATAACCAACCAGGGGAGTAAACAACTCAGAGATTAGGTTCACCCTAAGGTCAAAAATAAAACCCAACCGACATGATAGACTCAAGTAGGTGTTGTGTTCAAGGATAGGGCTGAACTGCCTTTGACATTGAAGATATGATACATCTTTCTCATCCCTTATTCTTTTTAGATAAAAGAATACCTTTCTTGTTGTTTTAATGAGTCCAAGAAAGAATGAAAACTCAATAGATCCAACCATGTAAAAATTTTAAGGAGCCCATGGGAGGAAGACTCAGGACCTTCTTCATTGTTTACAGAGATCGAAGAAGAAATAGAAGATTACTCTATATTACTGATCTCTGGATTTTAATATCGAGCTGAGATCTGTTCCTGCTCGCCGGTGTTTTCAATTTTAAGGAGTCTAAAAAACTTAAACAATAATCCATACACCTACTCGTGGATTTTAATATCGAGCCCATGTAGGTTAATGCTTGCTGGTGTTTTCATGTTTATATAGTCTAAAAAACTTAAACAATCCTCTTTACACCTATCCATGGATTTTATATCAAGCCCAGATTGGTCTGTGCTCGGCGGTGTTTTCTTGTTTATAGAGTTGAAAAACTTAAACAGTCCTCTATTTACCATCTCGTGGATTTAACATCAAGCCCAAGTAGGTGAATGCTCGCTTGGTGTTTTCATGTTTAGAGAGCTTGAAAACCCTAAAGAGAGGCTTTGAAAGGTCCTTTTTCGTAAAGTTAGTCTCCTTCCCCTAAAAAGTATAAAACGATGGAAGAAAAACTCCTCTAGTGCATACAGAAGTATACCTAGAGTATACCTTTTCCATAATTTATCCACCAAGGCCTGGAAAAGGGGTAATTCTATACCTGAGTGGATGAGCCTTCAATTACTTGAATGAGCTTGAAGAGGACAAGTTTGCTCAATGATCTTGTTTAGGTTTAAATAGTCCAAACAAGAGCTTAAAATGACTTAAATGACAGCTTCTAGAATCATGACTCATGATCTACCAAAACTAGGACTTCAACAAGTATGTCAGTAATCGCGACAAAAATTCTTAAATGATATGAAAATTTTAGCTATGAGCTAGTTGAGAAGGTCTATCATCAAGAAAATTAGTCTTAAAGGATTTATCCTACAAAATTTTAGTGAAAAAATGAGAACCATAGGTGAAATTATCATAGTACCATGTATAGCTATTAACTGATTAAATATAACAAATTGGTAGAATTTGCAACTATAGGGATTTTACCAAAGTGGGTAAAAATTTAAAAACAAGTTCATATATATAATTTCAAAATTAAAACTCAAATTTCATTTTGCTTTTGTAGGGCAAGAATATTTGGAGCAAGCCCTTGCGTTTCAATCCTCCATGGCGATCAACTCAAGCAACCAATCAACATTTTGCCTCCACCAAGTAAGTTGAAATCATCGTAACTTTCATTTCCATTGTTTATTTGTCAATTTTTTAGCTTAAAATCATTTCTAAGGCCATGCTCACATTGTGAGAAGCGTGTGTGCTACTCTGCAGTAGGAAAAGTAGTGCATACTGGAGGTGTGCACTACTCTGCCTCTACACAGTGCACCCATGTGTGACTGTGTGGCTTATACAGTAGCGCACACCCCTGAACATGAAGAAAAAGTAATGAGATGCTAAAATTTGACATTTTTGTGGTAGGATGGTCCTTATTTAGAGGGAGAGAGAAGATGAGGAGATAGATAGGTTGGAAATGCAAGACCTAGCCACTCTCCATGCACTACGAAGATGTGGTTTGTTAAAGTTTTACCGAACTGTGAACATGAGGGCACTCAATAGATTGCTTCGAGGACTCATTCAATACTGGGATGTAGATGCCAATGCCTTTTTTATCCGAGGACAAACCTTGGACCTTACTGTTGAAGACATATGCTTCATTACCGAACTCTCTAGGAGGGGAGATGCGGTAAATTTGAAAGGATCTTCTCGTAATGTGGGTGCAACATCGGTGCAAGAAATTTTAAATGCACACTGTGTGGTAGGGGCTGAGAAATTAGGGAGTCAAATCCTAATTTCTACTATTGAAAGCCTCCCTCTAAAGGTGATTGTAAGTATGTTGAACCGCATGGAAGGGAGTGCCACACAACACCTAGCTTTGAGGCATTCCATGCATATTGGTGTTAGATGCTTACAGGGACATGTGTATGATTGGTGCACTAGCTTATTGGCAAATATGAAGCTTCAACTCACGTGTTGCAAATCTGAGAGAACGAAGAACTTTGGATATGGTAGCATTCTATGTACTTTCTTCTTCGAGAGGGTACCTGCTCTTAGCTTGGGGATGCCTCTACCTCCAGCTAACCCTTGTGAGCCAAGATTGGGCCATTGGGGTGACATATTTCTCCGCCAGGGTGGTGGGGAAAGTCACTTTTGTTATCATACTGACGATTTCTCCGCCGGCATTCAAGCAGTTTCCATATGCTGGATTGGAATTCCACCATGATCCACAGCTAGTGCTTCCTCTAGGTGGAGCCTAGGGAAATATTGGTATGTTTTTATTTTGAGAATTATTTAATTTTTTCAAATTTTCAAGTATATAATTTTTATGAATGAATTTTGAAGTACTAAACAAGTGTCATATGCAGATATCGAGCCTGTCCATCCTGAGGGACATCCTACTATGTTCATGAGGCCAGCAGATGTTGTTGCAGCTGATGCTATGTTAGGGACCATAGAGCGGAAAGTGAGTCGGTTGACTCATGATGTTCCTGCATGCTGCATGGATCAGATACCTATTGATATGCAAGAAGATGTAGTTGGGGTGCCCCCAGCATGGCTTAGGGTGCTGCGGAAGATAGCTAGGTTGGTCATATGTTATCGGGATGTAGTAGATGATGATGAGGTCCCTCCTTCTCCATAGGAGATGGATAGTTTATGTATATTTTTTAGGCCACCGAGCCCAGTTTTGTACTTTATGACATGACTTGTGATAGACTTGTGATCCAAAACTCATATATTTTTTGATACAGTATCGGATATATATACAGTATCGATTATTTACATGTGTATGTGTTTGAACTTTATGTGTGAAATGTTGTTTATGGAAGTGTATGATACAAATGCCAATCTAAAACATAATTTGCAAATGAATCAGCTAATGCATTTAAATTTCTTGGAATGTGTTGATATATAATGGAATCAAACTATCTTTCCAATAATCTAACTCGCAAAAACTGTCATAGCAAAATAGGATCTCTAATCTGATAAACACCCATGAACTGAAATACAACTAGTTGTGAATCAAGTCTTACCTCCAAATGTGAAATGCAATGAATAAGGGCATCACAGAGAAGTTCTATAACTGCACTGTACTCATCTACATTGTTCGTAGTGGGACACAAACAACCCCCCCCGAAGAGACCAGTTGGCCAGCAGGTGAGTAAATGACCCAAGCTGTTGAAGCCAACTGTCGGGTGTGGCGACTGGCACCATCAGCAAATCCTAAGAAATGTTCAGTCGACATGTGATACACTAAATGAACACACACATAAGGTTAAGTAAGCAAACACAAAAAACTAGCTCTACAAAATATATAGCTATGTTACAAGAAAAAGCACAACTACCTAGGCGTAGTACTTCTTCGGGTAGAGCCCATTTATAGGCTTAGGAAGCTTATTACCCTCGTAGTCTACTAGCTCCTAAGCACCCTTCCTCAGTTTTTTAGAGATTATGTAAGGCCTGAGCCACATGGACTCGAACTTGCAAGGTTGTATAGGTTCCTTGTCCTTATCCTAAAGTAGAACAAGATCTCCTTCAAGGAACACCCTAGGTTTGACAGACATGTCATATTGTCCTTTGAATCGTTTCTTGTGAAGTTCGTTTGCTATGAGTGCATCGTGGCACTGCTCATCTAGATTCTCTAAATGAAACAAATGTTCTTCCAGTGCTGAAGTATCAGGTAGTAATTGAACAGTCAGTTTTAACGAAGGAATCTCACATTCAATTGGAACAACTGCTTCTATCCCATGCACAAGATGGAAGGGAGAGAACCCAGTAGCAGTTTGTAAATTCACTCGGTAAGCCCAAAGAGTAGGGTGTAGCATGCTGTGCCAGTTATTTTGACTGGCATTGACCGTTCTTTGCAGTATTACCTTTAAAGTTTTGTTAACTGCTTCGACTTGTCCATTCGTCTGTGGATAATATGAAGATGAATGTTCTTGCCAAAAACCTAACATTGTGTATAGTTCGGTCATCATGCTATTCTGAAAATGATTGCCATGATCAGTCACAATCTCTTTGGGTATGTCGAACCTTGCAATTATTTGATTAAATACAAAATAAGCAGCAGTTTCTCCATTTGCCTTGACAGTAGGCATTGCCTCATCCCACTTGGTGAAGTAGTCGACGACAACGATGATATAATGATGTCCTCCAGCCGAAACTGGATTGCAAGTCATATAATCAACCCCCCATTTTGTGAAGGGACCTGCTGTAATTACATGATGAAGAGGAGATGGGTGTGCTCTCATTTTCCTGGTGAAAAACTGACACGGACGACAGCGTTTCACAGCGTCCACACAATCTTTAAAGATTGTGGGCCAAAAATACCTGACACGCAGTATTTTCTGAGTTGTTGCCAACCCAGAAAGATGACCCCCACAAGCTCCATTGTGGGCATCATTCAATACTAATTCTGCTTCTTCCAAAGTCAAACAACGTTGTAAGATGGAATCTATCCCACATCTATACAAAGTATCAGAGATGATGAGATAGTTTTTTGCATGACTTTTCAGTTTTCGTCGTTCTTCTCTAGAAAAAGTGGTAGGACACCTCAAAGTCTGGAGATATATTAAGATATCCCTGTAGCATGGGTCATAGGAGGCAATAAGGAAGATATGTTCATCCGAGAATGATGATTCTTCCTCGATATGCTCTAAGTCACTTGGAAACTCTGAGATTAACTTAGCAAACACTAGTGATTTCTTCGACTTGATGGATTGAAAAACCAAATCAAACTCTTGTAAGATTACAATCCATTTATTGTACTTCCCACCGATGATGCGTCAAGTGAGAACATACTGAAAAGAATTAACTTCTGCTATCATATTAGTTGTTCGTAAAAGTATGTAATGAGGAAGCCTCTGTACCGCATAAACCGCAGCAAGTGCTAACTTCTCAACATGTGAATATTTAACCTCAGGAGCTATCAATGCATGAGAAAGATAGTAAACAACATGCTCCTGGAGTGTGTCGTCCTCCTGAGCTAGTACTATGCCAATTGTATTAACAGAAGCTGCCAGATATAAAAGAAAGTCTTTTGCATAGTCCGACAGGCTCAACAAGGGGGCTGAAAATAGTGCCTTTTTCAAGGCCTCAAATGATGCTTGAGCAGCCTCATCCCACAAGAAGTAGGTATCTTGTTTGAGCAATCTCATAAAAACTTTCGTGATCTTAGCATAGTTTATGATAAAGCATCGCAAGAATTAGACATGCCTTGCAGACTTTGGAGTTGTCGCAAGGTGCGAGGAGGAGGCAGATTTACAATCGCCTCAACTTTTAACGGGTTGACCATTATACCATGACTGGATACAATAAAACCTATTAAACGTCGTGATTCGACGCAGAATAGGCACTTATTAGGATTCAAATGAATCTTATATTGTTTGCATATTTCAAACACAAGTCTCAAATGAGTTGGATGATCCTGTCTCTTTCGATATCGCGCTGGGAGGTCATCCATGTAAGGTTCAACTATGTGTTTGATGTCATGAAAAGTGAAATTAATAGCTCACTAGAACGTAGCTCCAGCATTCTTTATGCCAAATGACATCTTCCGATACGCAAAGGTTCCCATGGGCAAATGAAAGCTGTTTTTTGTTGATCTTCGGGTTTGATTTGGATTTGATTATATCCCGAAAATCCATCCATGAAAGAAAACATCTCGTGTCCCACACATGCATCTATGATCTAGTCGATAAATGGTGTGGGATAGTTATCTTTCAGACAAGATTTATTCAAGTCCCGAAAGTTAGTACAAACTTGAATGGTACCTTGCTTTTTATCAACCAAAACAGGGTTTGAAACCCATTCCGCCATGTCAATTGGGTAGATAAATCTGGCTCTAAGCAATTTTTCAACTTCCGCCTTGATGGCAGCTGCTTTTTGAGGATTCACAGGATGGAGCTTCTGTCTCATAGGTTTTTCATTAGGGTATGTAGTGATGACATGCTCAACAATGGCTGGGTCGATACCTGGCATCTCCTCATAAGACCAGGCAAATATGTCGCGGAATTCTTTAAAAAGCTTGGTATACAGAGCGATCTCTTCTGGAGAACAGTCCGCACCAATAAAAATGTTTTCCACGAACCCGGGTTTGGTGGAAATGTTAATCGATATTGTTCGTGATATATTATCCATATTCCCTTCAGCATAAATAGCTCTTGACGTAGAAGGAAAATATGACAAATCAACAAATCCATTGGGTCTAATAGAGAATTCTCCTCTCTTTATCCTGTCTAGGTTTGGAAGCAGGTAAGACATGTCATGCATATGTTCACATGGCTGGTCCAAGCCCATCATGGCTTCCAAAATGGCTTCATTAGATGGTAATACCGTATCTAAACAGTCAAAAGAGTGGGTAGAATTCAATGACCATGCAGGAGCATAGTCCATATTCGACTCAGTAGAGACTGGTGGAGTCACGATATGTTCCATTGCAGAATGCTGTGCTTTCATGTATGCTATCTCTACAATGGTTAAAGACATTGAAGGTTCTGATACAGTAGGAAGGATCCATGGATCAGTCCCAAGACCAACCATGAAAGTTTCAGTAGAAGTACCTACATCAGAACGAATGAAAAGAACAAGGGAGGGTAGGTCAAAAGTGCCTATTAACGACCCATAAAGCCCTGCTCCTAAACTTTCGCTTATTGGGGTAGATTAATCAACTAAAGGAATAGTGGCATCCGATGAAGTCTGGTTGTTTTTCCGAGAGAACGAAAGTTGATCGACCGTGATAATCTTGCATTCGTGAGGGAACATAACAACTCAGAAAACTGCCGATGGTATGGCTTGCATGGCATACGTTCAGCTCCTGCCTAATAACATATTGTAATCAAGTGGAGCGTCTAGAACTTCAATCTCTACAGCAACTGTCTTACCAGCAAGTGTAATTTCAAACAATGGTAGAACTCCATGTGGATGGAATGTCCTGCCATTGAAGGAAGTAAGTAATGTGTTAGAGGGGGCTAGCTCGGGAGAGCCTAAAGCTTTCCAGCAAGAAATGGACATCACGCACATCAATGCACCCTCATCTACGACAGCCCGTCTAATGGTCATAGGACCATGGACCACTTCTATCTGTAGGGAAACATGATACGGCAACCAAATATTTGATATCATACATATCAAAGCACGCAGTCATGTTGGATGATTCCATACTTCCAATCGCTGCCAGAAAGGCGTTTTGTTGTAACGGACAACTTTGCAAAACTTCTAAGCTGGACATAGCACAAGGGGTCTGGGCTAGATCTTCAACCACATTGTAGTTGGAAGTAGCCCGATCGTTGGGATTGTGTGAGGCCCGTTTCAAGACAGCTTTCAGAATCTTGGGCAGCAGATCCACTGGGATGTGGAGAGGGATGGATGACTCAGAATCTCTTTATCTTTGTTCTGTACATCCGAGGTATAATTTCTTGCTCGTGTTTGCAAAAGTGCATCTGCGGTAACCATATTAATGAAAGTTTGATCAACTGAAGCATGAGTAGTGCCCCCAGCTTTGGAGGTGCCAGAAGCTGAACCCTGCCCCTTAAAAATGGATCTTTAAGTAAGGCAGGTTTATTTTCTTGAAGCAACTTCTGACTTCTTCGAGTGGAGGGAATTGGTGAGTGAGGTGATCCTGCTTGCAAAGCTTAAAAGGGAACTTGACCTTCTTCTTTTCTTTATTACCCTCCTCGGCATTTTCTTTGTTCTTGGGCTTTTGTTGGTTCCCCTCTCCTTTCTTGCCCTTCTTTTTGTTGTTGGGATGCTGAGGGCCCTTTTGATTGTTCTGAACCTGGTTCACAGATTCAGAAGTAGAAGGAGAGGTTGTGACAGAGGTTACTTCTACAGTCGATTGTTTGACAGATAAGGCATGAACCTGCTTGGTCAATGCTTCGAAAGCTGCAGAATCTACTGAACCCACTATGCCATCAGCATATGGTCCAGGTTTAGGTCTACCAAGATTAGTGTTTGATCACGGTGCATTTGGTATAATCTCATAAAGTAGCCTAGACTGTGCATAAACAAGGTCTAGTTGTTGGGTCTGTAAAATGGCTTCTTCCTCTCTAGACACTCCAGAAGTAGCTACTTCCTTAGAAATGTAAGGAAGGAGTGATTTCAGATACCACTCAAGAAGAAATTCTGGAGGTATATTGGCTTTAATGAGCCTCTTCTGTCTTCGCCACTCCTGAATGTGATCAGATAAGTGAGTGGCCTTATTCTGTCTAAATGTAGAAAAAAGATCTATCCTGGCATCGTACCAAATAGGAAGGTGAAAGTGGTTTAGAAAAACAGTCGTGAGATCCCAAAAATTAAAAAATGTAGCTGGAGGTAACTCAATGTACCATTTAGCTGTAGCGCCGACTAAGTTTCTTTGGAAAAGTCTCAACCTAACAGAATCTTCGTTCAACGTGTTCGAAGATCACCATAAATGGAAAGCGGTGACATGATCACCAGGGTCTTCACCGCTTTTGCCTTCGAATTTTGGAATGTCCGAAGGTAACTTAGTAGGAACTGGTGGCCAAGCCACATTATGGCATACCGGATCATTTGTTAACTTGGAAAGGTCTGGCAAATTTAGAGTTGCCAGAAATGGTAAATGAGGTCTACAAGATGGCATTTGATAAGTTGGGGTCATAAAGGAGGAACCACCCATACTTTGGCCCGTAAACTGCTGGTAGGGGTTGCCCCCATCCATCTGCTAGTAGGGGTTGCCCCTAGCCACCTACTGGTAGGGGTTGCCCCCGACCATCTACTGGTAGGGATTTCCCCCAGCCATCTGCGGGTAGAGGTTTCCCCCATCCATCTATTGGTAGAGGTTTCCCCCAATGACTTGCTATTGTGTGAAAGTGTTGTTAAAATTCCCCCATCCAAATGAAAGTGGGTTAGTACTCTGAACATTTATCCACTGAGGTTGGGTGTTAGCCCCACCATATTGTTGATTAAGGATGTTACCCTCTCCTCCAGAAAACAAAGAAAAAGGGGTGTTTCCTGTAGGCACATTACCTTGATTCACATTGTAACCTGTAAAGGCATTAAAACCAGGGGTAATCGAGGTGGACGATGTAGTCATGGTACTCATGACAGGTGTTGACACTCAATAAAATCTTGTGCTTAAATGTCTTCTGGTGCATTAATCATCTTCCAGCAACACTGGCGGTGTAAAATAGAACATTTTTATGGTGGAGTTTTTCAAACTTGGTCAAAAGAAACATTTCCTCCTCGAATGTATACTCCAAAGGTGCAAAAGGAACAGAGTTCTTAATAGACTTATGGTCAGCTCTATGGGTTGTATGGTTTTAAAAAAAAAAGAAATTATGAAGAAATTTTAAGTCTTTTAAAGTTTTCTACAAAAAGTCAAAATTTGAAACTTTAAAAAGGATTTTTATTTTTATAAGATAGCTTATAAAAAACCTTATGGATAAGGCCTTCGATCTTCATGAACCCTAGGTTTCGATTTTTAAAGACGACATGGATTTCTTTTTAATGTTATAGTTTGGGTGCAAAATAAAAGATTGAAGCAAAATGTATGCACCCAACACCGAGAGCTCATTTTTCAGAAACTTGATTCCCATGCTGACACGTAGCGAGATCAGATGTAAAAGTTTCAATATAGATCAACGATCCACGTGACTCCGCATTTGCAACATGCTCGGTGGATAAGAAATGAAGCTGGCGCGGTGAGAAAACCACTCTCCAACGTGTCAATTTTTTATACGTCCGCATTTGTGAAACGTGGTATTGAAAACCACTCAACCCCCGCGCGGATACCAACTATTGGCGGGAGTATAAAAGGGGAGGTGGTCTCCTCTTTTGGCGTCTTATCCTTTGAAATAGAGCACCAAACCCTAACGCCATTCATTTGCAGCCAAGGAGAAGATGCCCATGTCCAAAAGCTAAGAGGATTCGCCATTGAGTCGAGAGAACTGGAGACAAACGAAAGGAATAAAACCGTTACCATGTTTTGTAGTTGAAGGAGGAAATACCATCCGTCCAGAAGGTGCAGAAGCTCGTGGAGGTCGCATGCATACGCTCAGGTGATGACGTTGATATTCTCTGTAGCAGAAGATTGACAGAGATGTTTTCTCTTCCCCACGATATGATACCCATATGTCCTGTATTCAAACGTTGCATTCAGAAATTGTTATAGACATTGGGGTATCTTTCCATGGCACCCAATTTCGAGAACCTGACACCCTTTGAGAAGAATTTCTATGTGGAGACACCGAGCATCGCTTCCATGACTGAAGATGAGGTCAGGGAATATCACCACGGACGTGAAAGTACCTTTGATAGTCGAGATATTCCCAAGCCCGTTAAAAATTTTGACAACGCAGGATTTCTGGATTATGTTCTTCAAGAGGTTGTAAAAGTGGGCTTTACTGAGAATTTTCTGTCAGTATCTAGCACGTGAAACATTGTCATTTGGGTGAAAACCCTCTCGAAATGCAGACTGAAGGGACTCGCTCCATCCAGATTTAGGTATTACTTGCTATTTGAAGGATGCATAAATTAGAGGACAGTTCAGGGATTACGATTCATCAAATTTTTCTTTGGAGCTCGAATTGGACAGGGATATGGTCTCGCTGAAACTTGTGCTGGTGAAACCGTTTCTGACTGTGATAACACGACTGATAACCATGTTGATCACTCATTTCCTTATTCCAATGATTGAATTGCTTGATAGAAGGATGCGCTGGTTCTATACTAGAAAACATTTTGCCAGGTGGAAGCAGCTTTGGCAGCGAGCCATTATCTAGGAAATGTCAGGATGCACGCAGGTTCATTCCACAGCCATTGTGTGGTTTTTTGTTGTTTCATCCCATCAAGTTTTTGAAAGTTGGGCTCAGAAAGAAGGAATCATTTTCTTGTGCTAAAGAAATGAACTATTGAGCATGGATAGCTGGTAAATAGGTCACTACAATCGTTACCCTTTCCAAAATTCATGAGAGATATTTTTATGATTTTGATGCATACATTAAATAGGGTCATTCTCATGAAGGAAGTTACTGTGGCTGCCACTATTTTCAAAACTATCCAGAAGTTGTGGAGATGTTTTGACGCAAGTATCAAGAAAGTCATTTGTCACAATAAAAAGGCCTAATCAATGTTTGCAGCTACTATTAGGCGAAAACTCAACAAATCCTTGGAGAATATTTTTAAAGGCTCAAGGGATGTAATACTTGGCATTCAGAAGTGGTGCAGTACCTATCATTGGAATGATAAACAGAAAAGAGGTTTTCAATGCTAGTGAAGGATTCGAAAGCAAGTGGGAGTAGCCACCTGGAGATCATCCCATGAATATATTTTTGTCATACTTTGTAATAAATTTATTATTTAGTGAAAAATGCTGCCGAATGTAAAAAGGAAATTAAGTTTTATTTCAATTTTTCTGTTTTGAAAAGGAGCATAGGTGGCAGAAAGTCCAAGAAGCTATTTTTAGAAGAATACAGTTAGGGTTTGCTTAGAGGGCAAATTTTTGTATAAATTAGGCATTTTACAACATGCAAGGGGTTGGATTTTCAGTAAGGAGAAAACCCATTCTGGGTGTTTTGAAGGGTTTCAGAAGTTAATAAAGATTTCAGAATTGAACAAATTTTTCTTCAAAGATTCATGTGTTGTTTAAAAATTGCAGTCTGTACCATTTCCTTTCTCTACTTGTGCAAGTTTACTTTCTGCGTTATTCCTTTCATTATGTTGTTTTCTTCTATGCTTAGATGAACGTTCATAATAGATTGAGATTCATGTTTCTATGCCTCGATTTATTCGCTTCTGAGCATCCATTTATTTCTCTAAAATTAGCAGTGGATTCATCTAAAAATTGATGCCCGTTGTTAATGGACTGTCTTTATTTCTTTCCCTTTCACCTACAAAAATCTTATTGACCGTAATAAGACAGCTATCTTGCCTTTGTATGAAAATATTTGTTTAACTGCTGGTCCATATTTTTCTGTTTTCTCGACTCCATTGCCCAATGGTATCCTGTTCATGTTGATCTAGCCACCTCATTAAAAATCCTTAAGTTTTTATTTATTTTACAAATTGGCCCTTGAGTTTCATTGTCAAACTGCTGTCGTGGTGACATTGGATAGCAGATTTGCTGAGAGAGCCCTCTCTGGCTGAAGGAGGCCAACTTTCAGTCTAAAGATTGGTTTGAAATAGGTTACCTCGGGTTTCTTTGACACAGCCCAAGGAAAATCCGAGTGCTAACATTTTGGCGCCGTTGCCGGGGAACGAGGGTTTCATTTTCCCTGGGTATGAACGACAAAGTTGCAGATTTGATTGTTGATGGTGAACAACGGTCAGATATCAAGCAGGCTGTGCATCTTTCACCTGGCGACTCCATCTTCAAAGAATCCAGTTTTCAGAAACTTATGGCGACTCCACATTAAAGAAATCCAGTTTTGCATTGGTTCACAGGCTAGTCTCCTCAGTTTTCATATCAGAATCTACAGCTCCAGCATTTCGAGATGGCCTCATTATTAAGAAGGTATGCTCCTATGAGTAGGTCTCATATTCCTGGTTTTCCGAATCAAATTCCTAAAATAGATTGGCAGTCTTATTTGCCTAAATTCAGAGATGAAAACAGTGATAATGCTGCTTTACATTTAATCAAATTTCATGCGCATATACACAAACTGAAGATTAGGTTTCATGAGGACTGTCTTATGAAGATGTTCATGGCTTCTTTAGAAGGAAAAGCAAGGGATTGGTATGAAAGTTTAAGACCTGGTAGCTTGTTTTCTTTAAAAGATTTTCACGTAGCATTTTATGAGCATTATACAGTAGACTTTCCAGCTTTGTCTTTAGTGGAAGATTGCTGTGATCAGTTTGAGGGTTTCATACAATACCTCGAAAGTATTGATGAAGATCTGGAAGGTATGAATGATGAAGACATGTCTGAAACATTTTATCATTTTTCTTCGCAAGTCCATGGCCATGATGAACAAGAGAAGCTAGCTGCAGATAAAATCAATGAAGAAATAATAGTAGATTCCCATGAGCTCTATTCAGAAACAAATGATGATTCATCTGCTCCTTTGTGTACGAATGAAGAATGTATTCGACATCATGATCAATTTGCAGAAGAGAAGGAAAATGATAGTTGTTTGATTCAGAAAATGCACAAGCCACCTCCTCTTTTAACAGAAGAAGAAATAGATCGGCTCCTGCAGAGTCATGCTATGACCCCTGCTTATACAGATTTGCAGTGTTCACATATTCCGGGATATGTAAGTCAATCTTCTTCCATTTTTGGGAATGTAAATCTGAATTTGAATGATGACAATCATGATGATATTTTGAAGGAACCCATTTGTGATAATAATTCTCAACAAGAAAATCAGTTATTAGGCACCAATTTCTTTCATCAAGAACATAGCGCTATCATGTCTAATGATCTGGAAGTCTTAGAAGGTGAAATTCAATCCCAGGATGTTCATTATCAAAATTTATCTTTTGAGGATCATTCTCGACGACCTTTAATTGTCAAAGAAAAAGAATGTTTTAATATTGAGTATGAGGTTAATCATTCATTACTGGAAGAATATGTTGAAGAAGAAAGAACATTTCAATTCTCTCATCAGATTGCAGGGAATTTCAAAGGACATCAAACACCATTTATCTTTTTTGATCATATAGTTGAGTATATGGAAGATTTTCTCGGTTTAAATTTGCAGCACAATTTTTACTATGAGAATAAAGAATACCAGTGGTTTCCGGTGTTGTCCTATTTTCTGTCAGTGACTTTTCTCAGACATAATGAAAGAATCAGATTCTTTGAACATTTAATGGATTGGCTTCATTGGTGTTTCCGAATTACTTGATTGATGGAAAGTCTTTGACATTCTAAAGGTAGGGTAGGTAGGAGAAATAAGTTTTCCAGACAAGCAGTCTTCAGTATGTACAGTAGTGTTTTCAGTTCAGTTTCAGCATGTGAGTTTTCAGTTTTCTATAGTTAAATGGTTTTCGGTTACAGTTTTGAATGGAGGACTGGTTACAGGATACAGGATACAGGTTGCAGGTTTTGGGTTTTCAGGATTGGGAGCCGCCCAATGGTCAGGCACAGGGTCTACGTTGTTCTTTGTTGCCTCGCTGGGAGGACAGCATCCCCAGTAGGAGCCAGTTGTTGACACTCAATAAAATCTTGTGCTTAAATGTCTTCTGGTGCATTAATCATCTTCCAGCAACACTGGCGGTGTAAAATAGAACATTTTTATGGTGGAGTTTTTCAAACTTGGTCAAAAGAAACATTTCCTCCTCGAATGTATACTCCAAAGGTGCAAAAGGAACAGAGTTCTTAATAGACTTATGGTCAGCTCTATGGGTTGTATGGTTTTAAAAAAAAAAGAAATTATGAAGAAATTTTAAGTCTTTTAAAGTTTTCTACAAAAAGTCAAAATTTGAAACTTTAAAAAGGATTTTTATTTTTATAAGATAGCTTATAAAAAACCTTATGGATAAGGCCTTCGATCTTCATGAACCCTAGGTTTCGATTTTTAAAGACGACATGGATTTCTTTTTAATGTTATAGTTTGGGTGCAAAATAAAAGATTGAAGCAAAATGTATGCACCCAACACCGAGAGCTCATTTTTCAGAAACTTGATTCCCATGCTGACACGTAGCGAGATCAGATGTAAAAGTTTCAATATAGATCAACGATCCACGTGACTCCGCATTTGCAACATGCTCGGTGGATAAGAAATGAAGCTGGCGCGGTGAGAAAACCACTCTCCAACGTGTCAATTTTTTATACGTCCGCATTTGTGAAACGTGGTATTGAAAACCACTCAACCCCCGCGCGGATACCAACTATTGGCGGGAGTATAAAAGGGGAGGTGGTCTCCTCTTTTGGCGTCTTATCCTTTGAAATAGAGCACCAAACCCTAACGCCATTCATTTGCAGCCAAGGAGAAGATGCCCATGTCCGAAAGCTAAGAGGATTCGCCATTGAGTCGAGAGAACTGGAGACAAACGAAAGGAATAAAACCGTTACCATGTTTTGTAGTTGAAGGAGGAAATACCATCCGTCCAGAAGGTGCAGAAGCTCGTGGAGGTCGCATGCATACGCTCAGGTGATGACGTTGATATTCTCTGTAGCAGAAGATTGACAGAGATGTTTTCTCTTCCCCACGATATGATACCCATATGTCCTGTATTCAAACGTTGCATTCAGAAATTGTTATAGACATTGGGGTATCTTTCCATGGCACCCAATTTCGAGAACCTGACACCCTTTGAGAAGAATTTCTATGTGGAGACACCGAGCATCGCTTCCATGACTGAAGATGAGGTCAGGGAATATCACCACGGACGTGAAAGTACCTTTGATAGTCGAGATATTCCCAAGCCCGTTAAAAATTTTGACAACGCAGGATTTCTGGATTATGTTCTTCAAGAGGTTGTAAAAGTGGGCTTTACTGAGAATTTTCTGTCAGTATCTAGCACGTGAAACATTGTCATTTGGGTGAAAACCCTCTCGAAATGCAGACTGAAGGGACTCGCTCCATCCAGATTTAGGTATTACTTGCTATTTGAAGGATGCATAAATTAGAGGACAGTTCAGGGATTACGATTCATCAAATTTTTCTTTGGAGCTCGAATTGGACAGGGATATGGTATCGCTGAAACTTGTGCTGGTGAAACCTTTTCTGACTGTGATAACACGACTGATAACCATGTTGATCACTCATTTCCTTATTCCAATGATTGAATTGCTTGATAGAAGGATGCGCTGGTTCTATACTAGAAAACATTTTGCCAGGTGGAAGCAGCTTTGGCAGCGAGCCATTATCTAGGAAATGTCAGGATGCACGCAGGTTCATTCCACAGCCATTGTGTGGTTTTTTGTTGTTTCATCCCATCAAGTTTTTGAAAGTTGGGCTCAGAAAGAAGGAATCATTTTCTTGTGCTAAAGAAATGAACTATTGAGCATGGATAGCTGGTAAATAGGTCACTACAATCGTTACCCTTTCCAAAATTCATGAGAGATATTTTTATGATTTTGATGCATACATTAAATAGGGTCATTCTCATGAAGGAAGTTACTGTGGCTGCCACTATTTTCAAAACTATCCAGAAGTTGTGGAGATGTTTTGACGCAAGTATCAAGAAAGTCATTTGTCACAATAAAAAGGCCTAATCAATGTTTGCAGCTACTATTAGGCGAAAACTCAACAAATCCTTGGAGAATATTTTTAAAGGCTCAAGGGATGTAATACTTGGCATTCAGAAGTGGTGCAGTACCTATCATTGGAATGATAAACAGAAAAGAGGTTTTCAATGCTAGTGAAGGATTCGAAAGCAAGTGGGAGTAGCCACCTGGAGATCATCCCATGAATATATTTTTGTCATACTTTGTAATAAATTTATTATTTAGTGAAAAATGCTGCCGAATGTAAAAAGGAAATTAAGTTTTATTTCAATTTTTCTGTTTTGAAAAGGAGCATAGGTGGCAGAAAGTCCAAGAAGCTATTTTTAGAAGAATACAGTTAGGGTTTGCTTAGAGGGCAAATTTTTGTATAAATTAGGCATTTTACAACATGCAAGGGGTTGGATTTTCAGTAAGGAGAAAACCCATTCTGGGTGTTTTGAAGGGTTTCAGAAGTTAATAAAGATTTCAGAATTGAACAAATTTTTCTTCAAAGATTCATGTGTTGTTTAAAAATTGCAGTCTGTACCATTTCCTTTCTCTACTTGTGCAAGTTTACTTTCTGCGTTATTCCTTTCATTATGTTGTTTTCTTCTATGCTTAGATGAACGTTCATAATAGATTGAGATTCATGTTTCTATGCCTCGATTTATTCGCTTCTGAGCATCCATTTATTTCTCTAAAATTAGCAGTGGATTCATCTAAAAATTAATGCCCGTTGTTAATGGACTGTCTTTATTTCTTTCCCTTTCACCTGCAAAAATCTTATTGACCGTAATAAGACAGCTATCTTGCCTTTGTATGAAAATATTTGTTTAACTGCTGGTCCATATTTTTCTGTTTTCTCGACTCCATTGCCCAATGGTATCCTGTTCATGTTGATCTAGCCACCTCATTAAAAATCCTTAAGTTTTTATTTATTTTACAAATTGGCCCTTGAGTTTCATTGTCAAACTGCTGTCGTGGTGACATTGGATAGCAGATTTGCTGAGAGAGCCCTCTCTGGCTGAAGGAGGCCAACTTTCAGTCTAAAGATTGGTTTGAAATAGGTTACCTCGGGTTTCTTTGACACAGCCCAAGGAAAATCCGAGTGCTAACAACAGGCATAGTTGCAGAGGTGTTTGGCCCTACATTTGGTGTGGAAATCCAAGTACTAGGGATAGGATATGGCTGTTGAGTTCCAGGATGTGGAACAAGATTCAATGTACTACTGGGTCCAAAAGTGGGTGTATAGGTGGATGCCGCAGTTGTTGAACTCGACATGCCTAAGGTACCGACATTAAAGCTGAAGGACAGAGTCGAAACAGAAGTTGGCTGTGCCGAACTCGTTGTAGCAATGGGAGGAGGATTTACTGTATTTGTGTTCATACTTAATGTGGGAGTCTGTGGAACTCCCTGTTCGCCTCCTGTACTAGTCCTAATATGCCCAGGTGTGAACAAATACACACTATAATCATGTTGCTTGAAACCAACAGGTAACAAAAGCGGATTATTAATATTAGTCAGAGGAGGATTAAAAGGAGTATTGAACTCACCAGAGGTGATATCCTCAATCTCAACTGTATTAAAATTTTGCTGATCTGGAGTCCCAGGTTGTGGTTCCTCAGGAACCTCTATTTCAGGTCTTTTTGTTGTAGGTTGTGGTTCCTCAGGAACCTCTATTTCACCAGTACTTTCCAAAGGAACACTGGAGTCTACCCTCTTTTGTCTGGGTGGCATTAGTGGTTCCACTCTAAGTGGGAGAAGGTTTTTCAACCTTCTAGACCTACAAAGCTGTTTTTCTTCCACGATTATATATAAAAATAAAAACTAAGCAAACACGTAGTGGCCACTAAGACTAGGGGGAAAACAACACACCACTAAATAAAATCCTAAGTATTCAAACCAGTTAAACAAGATGCCTTCCGGAGAAGAGTCTGGGATGATGAGGGCCTAGAACAGATCAAAGACGGATGAAGATCAGTTACCCGGGGTCGACAATACAATGACTAAGGGTGCAAGCAGTGGAATCACCCAATCGCCCTCCCAAAGACCTGCAAGGGATTTCTTCCCATGTCTCTCCTAGGTACAACGGCTATAATCCCCTACTGTCACATGTGTATGATCCTATAGGTCTGATACTCAGGCTACCATAAGTACGAAATATCCTGGGGGGACAGTTGTTAGCCTGATCAAAAGGCGTGGGCAAGGTAACAAAGCCCGAAGTCCAGATGGACCCTCGTACGCAAATCGACCTTGGTTTATGGTTGAAAGGAAAAGCAAGGGGATATCCTCAACAAATCTAATCTTCCACGGTCTCATGCTTAGCTCTGGTTTTAGTAGAGTTTCCCAGGAATGTTTGATACAAATGGGTTTACCTATATGACAGTCGCACTACGATTTTTGAGTAATGAAATAAGCTTCGAGCAATTTAAGGTGTCTTAAGCTCAAAACTATAGCCTGTACTAGTTGGTGTCGTGTATCCCTAGAAAGAAAATCGTTTCTAATTGATTTTATTAAGCTTATTTTTAAGGTTACTTTTTACTCAGTGAGGCATTGCATTGTGTGATGTGGTTGCAACAGAAAGTAAAGTGCATAAAATGAAACAACTTTCAACAACAAAAGACTTTTTAATTTTTCGTTTAATATCCTTTCCAAACTGAAGAGTAAGCAAACCTAAATAAAGCTTTCTTTTTTTTTTCTTTTCAAATTCTGAACAAAGTAAACTATGCTACTCTGTAAAAATTATAAGCCTCACTAATCTAAGCTACCAAACTTATTTTTATTTTTCTGTTATATATGAATGAAAAAGAACTTGAAAGCGGAAGCAAGTAAGACCAACAAACGATGTGTACGTATGGAAAAATGACTCTAAAGTTCATAACAATCGAATCAATGACCCGACAAAGACTTGTCCTATGAGTTTTTTCAAAGGAAAAAGCTCTTGAGCTTGGAAGCAAAGTGTGAAGAAAACAAGGAGGAAAGATGCTTAAAACTAGAAATCAATCTTGAAAGAATGCTACAAAGCACCAAAACCTAACAAGAACACTAAGCCAAGTAGTAGGTAGGCAAGTGAAATAAAGACGGCCTTACTAACACAATGACTCAAAGGTGAATCAAACTAAAGTACTTCAAACTCACTTGATACTGGAAATCACAGCGAGGTCAAGAAATGTTGGGACTCAAAAAGTTTTGGAAGACACCCCAAAGACTCCAAAAAATGGGTCAAACCTAAAAACAGAGGACGAGACACCGAAAGAGCATACAAGTGTTGCAACAAATAGCAAATGCTAAGACCAAAGGTTTGTAGGTTGGCAACACACTACTAGGGTATGGATAAGCAACTTTGCTCACTAAGGAACAAAGCAAAGTCTCCAAAAAGAGTCACAAATGAACCAAACACTTCAAAATCAAACAAGTGACCAAAAGATGACCCAAAAGACTCAAAAGAAGCTAATGATACTCAAAGAAGGATTACAGACCTCAAATACCAGTCAAGAAGACCAAAAACAAAGTTAGAAACCCACCCAAACAGGCAGAAAACTCAACCCTACTTCAAACAGAGAGCTATAGGAATGTGCCCAACTGTGCAGTAGGTAAACTAGCGCATTTGGGGATATGTGCACTACTATGCAGAGGCAAACTAGTGCATATGCGCTACTGTATGTACAGTAGAGTAGTGCATAGGTCTTAAAAAGTAAAAAACTAACCTTGTAGAGGTATAAAAAGACTGAGTCAAACAAAGGGAAGCAGGTAGGCGAAACTTACAGGGCTTCTTAGAAGATTAATAGGGTTAAGAGGTGCTGGAAAGGCAACAAGAAGGGTTTCCTAGAGCAGAAAAAAAAACTTCCCCAGTGGAGTTGCCAATCCATTGGCGGGAAATACTACCCTATAGTGAGGAAATAGACACTATCAACTTAAGGGGGTGACAGGTAAACATACTAATTGCATTACCAAAGTGTTTATAAAGGGAAATAGATCAGAGACCTTGAGGACATACCTTATGAATGAAGTTTGATCCTATCTTTTGTCCAACCTTGTGCTCGATTCTCCACTCGATCTCCCATCCAATAAAACTACAATACAAAGACCTTTCTCAGCGTATCTTGGCCAATATAATAATGATGGAATTGAAAAGTAATTCAAACATCAAGCATTAACCAAGATGATCCAAACAAATACATAGTCCATTAAGCATTTGATTTGGGACGAGAAAGATGTTTCAACCTTTTATTGTCAAAAACATATGAATGATACAAAGTATACATGACTTTGCAGCATGCTCATGCAACCTGATCCTAGGCTCCTTCTCCTCTCTGACTTCAAATTTTCTCCAGCGTAACCACCTTCAATACAAGCTTCTCATATAAGAAGAGTCTCTCTATGGCTCTCTTGTCTTATCTAACTAACCCCTCTCTTCAATCCTCCTTGTATTTATATGACAAGGTAGGCAGTTCAGGTCGATAGGTGGTTGAAGGGGAAGTTGGGGAAGTTGGGAAACCAACTGCAACTAATCCCTATTCGTCAAATCAATATTTTTTTTATCATATTTTAAGATGTGCACGACTATTTCACAGTGGAGTAGCATATAGTGCATGAATACAATATTAAACAACTAGCGTTTGCCATTTTTAGATGTTGTGCGCTAGTTTATTGAAGTAGAGTAGTGCATATCAGGAGATGCGCACTACTATATAGCTTACAGAGTAGGGCATATGCACTAGTTTATTGAAGTAGAGTAGCGCCCATGCCAAAATATGATTTTTTTACGGTTTTGTTAGCTTGCGGGAAGGTGAATTAGGTCAAAGTGTCATATGAGGTTATCATGCTCTTCAATCCAAGTTGTCCTTTTGTGTGATCAACAGCTCAAGGTGACCACAGACGAAGAAGTGCATAATTGACCTATAAAGGTTGCATGAGTCCTAATATATCATTATAGATATTACAGTGGTAGTCAATGCATCCTCCAATTGCCGGATTCTCTGGTCTTTCTGAGCCAACTCTTCCTGAGCTTGGCCCAATTTCTCCTTTAGTGATAAATTTTGTTGCTCTTCTAGCTTCAATTCTCCCGCATGCTGCATCTTTAAAATCAGGGTCTTTTCATGTACAAATAGTGGGGGTGCTGGCGAAGATGGTTGGCTTCTTTGGATCCTTTCTTAAATTTTTAATGCGGCCAACTCCTCCCTGACTTTGGCTAGTTTGGTCAAAGCCTCAGTCAGTTGGTTTTGATTCCAGGGTTTACATTTTTATCAGCAGGGTTCCATTGGAAAGAATCATCTTCTTCAGGTGTAGTTGGGTCATCCTGGTCCACCCCAAAATCATCATCATGATATAAGTTTTGAATTATGCGTCTGGGATCTTTTTCTACCTTCTTTGCATGCTCATTTTTGGGCCGCTCTACAAACCTCTTACTCCACTATTTTGACCCTTTCCTGCTGGAAGAAACCCCTAAGTCTTTTTGGTAGGAGTCATCCTTTGAATGCTTAATTCTAATCAGGGTGTCGGCCATAACTTCATTGTCGTTATCCAAGTCAATCTTTTGCTTAGCTCCCATCGCAGAGGTGGAATTTTCTTTTGATCCAAAAGCTAGGGGTATGCCTGGATTAGGTGTGCCCCTCATTCTCTACACATATTTGGCTGAGACCAACACAAAATCCTACCATGAGAGTTATGGAACCTGTACCATCAATTCTTCACAAATTATTAATTTGATCAGCCCATGGTGGGCTAGTGCATCTTCTTTTCCTTGAACTACCTTTTTTCTCATATCTCCTAGAGACTGAAGAAGATAAGAGGGAATGCTAATATTATTATTTGGTGTAATATGGCCCCTGTGTCTTAGAAGCTCCAAAATTCAGAAGTGGAAGATTGGGACATAGCTAAGTCTCCTTGTGCATGTTATATATTTTAGAAAGATGGAAGCTATCTCATCCCAAGGTGCTGGCATGGTGATTCTTTTGACTCCATTCTTGTCTTCTTCATAGACTTCCCCATGTTCGAATAAGGCTTCCTTTGCCCTCTAGTTGGCTTCCCGGACATCTCTGCCCCAGTGTAGACCCATGGGAAGCCCTGTGTATTTCACAATTACCTCCTTGTCATGTCTGATATGTAGTCCCCTTATCCAGGTGACAAACTGTTCATCTTTTATGTGTTTCAGGTTCCTGGGAAATTCTAAGGCCACTTCAGTATTGGACCGTCTCAGTCCTGAGATAAAGGGCATCCAACCCACATCATGGAGGATGGAAAACACCTATGGGATTTCATAAATGGGTGTGTTATCCTCCATCTCAGTCTTCTTGAACCCCTTCATCATTTTTTAATTTTGCTAATATAATCAACAAACCAAAAAGCTTTGAGTGGTGGCTGACTTACACAACTGACCGGGATTGATCACAGGCTCATGGGAAGCTTGTTGGCTGAGTAGCGATATGAACATCAAATTTCCTTGCTTCCTGAGTAGCTTGTATTTCCAAATTGGGTCCTCTTGTACATTCTCCTACCTTATTTAGCTATTTTTCTGCACTCATCTTGATCATTGTGCATCATACTTGCTGACTTATACATTCCTTTCCATTATTGCACACTGCGTTTCTTTCCATCATTTGTACATTGCATTGCTGCTTTGATCATTAAGGGATATAGTAGATAGATGCGAAGGTTTGTTGTTAGAGAAATCTATCGTATAACGAGGAGATGGACACTACCAACTTAGGGGGTGACAGGTAAATGCATTCATCATATCATATAAGCTTCTACAAAAGGAAAGAGATCAAGGTCATAAAGGGCATACCTTATTACCGAAGTTCAATCCTAGGTTTCACTTGCTCCTTCAATCGATCCTCCACTTGATCCTCTGTTTGTTGAACCTGCAATACAAAGATACCTTCCTCAACGTATCTTGACGGATATAACAATGATAAAATTGAAATACAGTTAAGCATTAATCCAAACAAGTATGCAATCCATTAGACATTTGATTGGGACAGGAAGGGTATTTCAACCTTTATTGTCAAAAGCAAATAAGCAGTACCATGATACCTAATCATTCAGAATGCTTGTGCAACCGGATCCTAGGCTCCTGCTCTTCACACTAACTTTGGAATTCCTCCAGCATAACAACCCTTAGTGCATAGTTTCTCAGTCCCTCTCTCATGCATCTCCCTTGTATTTATAGGACAAGGTAGGAATTTTAAAATGAGAGGTAGTTTGATTGGGAAGTTGGGGAAGTTGCCAAACCAACTTCAACTAATCCCAATCCGTCAAATTAATATATTTTTAATCACTTTTTGAGGAAAACACTACTTTTATTAAGCAAAGTAGAGTATTTCTGATGGAAAACGCTGCTTTTATGAAGCAAAGTAGAATTTTTCAAGGAAGAAAGCTACTTTTATGAAGCAAAGTAGAGTTTTTTAAAGGAAAAACATTGCTATAGGCTTATAGACTAGCGTTTCTTGCTAAAAAAGTTGGAAAAAGTGAGTTTTTGTTAGCTGAATGAGGGTAGGTCTAGGCCATTCATCATCTAGGGTCAACATGCTCTTCCATCCCTTTTGTCTTTTTGTGTGATCATCAACTAAAGGAGATCACAGACGGAGAAGTGCATTTTTGATGTATAACAGATGCCCCATAATGTGTGAGGTCAGAGGGAAGTGATGGCTGAAATACATTATAATTCCAAGGTAGTGGAGGAGCAAGAAACCACAAGACCAAGTCACAAAAACACCTAAAACAAAGATCAAGGTCAGCGAGCAATTACAATCTTGAGATCATATAAATCTGTAGTGTGATACAACATGATCTCCGATACATAACTAGGAGATGTATATATAGCATGGCCACTTAAATACAAGCGTGGATCCATGTCAAACTGAGATATGATAGCCATAACAACAAACTAGATCTATGTCTCATGGAGAGCCAAAATGAGTGAGGCTCAGTCTTGCGCAACTTGGGTGATAACATAATGAGGTGATGCTATCAACAACCCAAGGTCTTCATCCAAAACAACTCAAGGTACAAACCCTAACCATGTGAGTAAATAAGCTGAAAGTTGAACATGGGGGGTATCATTTGATTACCGGTCATTGATGTATACCGTTAACAAATGTGTGCGATTCCACTGATAATGATAATGGGGCCCAAGGTACCTAGTACGATCCAACAAGTGTGAATAAGTGGACTTGAGGTCGAACACTTGAGGAACCCGTCAAAACAAGAGACATTGATGTATTCTCATTATTCAATGATGAGGAGGATTGCCACTAGTGACTGCAATCTCCAAGGTACTAACCGAAACTCTAAACTTCATTCCCAGAGCAAAATGAGTTGATGTCAATGGGAAGAAGTCCATTGGAAGGGAGGCATTAAGGCATCCTCCATCATCCAACACGAGTGACACTCAAATGCTATGAGTTAATTTGGAGTAGGACATGTAACAAGACTGACACTAGGATGGCCGATACATGAGGTCAAGGTAAACATCATAATGGTCGACACAGGTTGTACCCTTGAATAGTGAACACGACACAAAGTGACTTAGGCAGTTTTCAACATGATGGGGAAAATGATGTAAGCATATAATGTAGGAGACTTTAACAGACCCTCCATATGGTTGGGAGAATAACCAACCATGGGAGTTAAAAACTTGGAGATCAGGTTGACCCTAAGGTCAAAAATTAAACCCAACTGACATGATAGACTCAAGTAGGTGCTATGGTTAAGGACTTGACTTACTGAACTGTCTTTGAAATGGTAAGATGTGATATACCCTTATTATCGCTTATTATTTTTAGATAAAACAATACCTTTCTTGTTTTAATGAGTCCAAGAAAGAATGAAAACTCAATAGATCCAACCATGTAAAGAGTTTAACGAGCCCATGGGAGGAAGACTCAATACCTTCTTCATTGTTTATTGAGTTCGAAGAAGGGATAGAAGAATACTCTATAATACTGATCTCTGGATTTTAATATCGAGCCGAGAACTGTTCTTGCTCGCCGATGTTTTCAATTTTAAGGAGTCTGAAAAACTTAAACAATAACTCCATTCACCTACTCGTGGCTTTTATATCGAGCCCAAGTAGGTTAATGCTCGCCGGTGTTTTCCTATTTAGAGTCTGAAAAACTTAAACAATCCTCTATTCACCCTCTCGTGGATTTCACATCGAGCCCGAGTAGGTGAGTGCTCGCTTGGTGTTTTCATATTTAGAGAGCCTGAAAACCATAAAGAATGGATACAAAAGGTTCTTTTTCGTAAAATTAGTCTCCTCCCCCAAAAAAGTATAAAACAATGGAAGAAGAACTCTTCTAGTGCATACAAGAGTATACCTAGAGTATACATTTTCTGTAAGTTATCCACCAAGGCCTGGAAAAGGGGTAATTCTATACCTAAGTGGATGGGCCTTCAGTTCCTTTAATGATTTTGAAGAGGAAAAGTCTACTCATCAATCTTGTTTAGGTTTCAGTAGTCCAATCAAGATCTTAAAATGAGTAAAAAGACAGCTTCTAGAATCATGACTCATGACCTGCCAAGGATTAGGATCTCAACAATCAAGTTAGTATTAACGACAAAAGATCTTTAATGACATGAATTTTGAACATAAAGTACTTAATGAAGTTCGCCACTAAAGAAATTAAGTCATAATAAGTTGATGCTACGAATACTTAGTGAAAATTTGAGAAACATAGGCTAGATTCATTTCATCAACATTTATAGGTATTAATGATTAAATAGAACCTTTTTTGTAGAATTTGAAACTATAGACTTTTCAAAAAGGTGGGTAAAAATAAAATTCAAATTCATATATGTAATTTCATTTTGAAAACTCAAATATCACATTTGGAGATTGAAGAGCAAGTTTTGGAGCAAACCCTTGATCTTCATCTGTTCATAGCGATCGAATCGGGTCACCATTCAACCTCAAACCTCTTCCAAGTAAGTTCTTTTCATCCTACCTTGCATTTTGATGGTTTATTTCTCAATTTTCATGCTCAAAACACTTACCAAGCAATGCTCAACTCATGAAGTTTGAGAACGTTGTTGTCCAGTAGGTAAAGTAGAGTTTTTTCAAGTAAAAATGCTACTCTATGGTGCTAGACCAGTGTTCAAACGTGACTGTATGGCTCTATAGTAGCGTTTTTGCTTAAAAAATGGCTAAAAATGCTCAAAAAACTGAAAATTGACCCTTGTTTTGGCAGGTTGTCACTAATTTTGAGGGAGAGAGAGCATGAATAAATGGATAGGGTGGAAATGCAAGATCCTACCACTCTTCATGCACTTAGAAGATGTGGTTTGTTGAAATACTACCGAACCGTAAACATGAGGGAACTCAACCGCTTATTGCAAGAACTCATTCAACTGTGGGATGCCGATGCAAATGTGTTTAGTATCCGAGGAGAGACCTTGGAGCTCACAATTGAGGACATATATTTCATTATAGGGCTCTCTAGGAGGGGAGATCCTGTAAACCTGAAAGGGACTTCACGAAATGTGAGTTCCATGTCTGTACAAGATTATGTAAATGCTTATTGTGTGGAATGTACTGAGAAAGGAGGAAGTCAAATTCTCATTTCTACTCTTGAAAGCTTCCCTCTAAAAGTCATTATTAGTATGTTGAACAGAATGGGAGGGAGTGCTACACAACACTTAGCCTCAAAGCACTACATATACATTGGTCTTGAATGCTTACAAGGTCATGTCTATGATTGGTGCACAAGCCTCTTAGAAAACATGAAGCTTCAACTCTCGGGGTGTAAGACTGGGAGGATGAATAAGTTTGGTTATGGTAGCATCCTTTGTACCTTCTTTTTTGAGAGGGTACCTGCTCTTAGTTTGGGCATGCCTCTTCCCCTAGTCAGTCCTTGTGATCCGAAATTGGGCCGTTGGGGTGACATTTTCCTCCGCTAGGGTTGTGGTGAGAACAACTTTTTCTATCATACTGATGATTTCTGGGGATGGTAGGAGAGACAAGTGCCGGCATTCGAGCAATTTACGTATGCTGGTTTAGACTTCTGTCATGATCTAGATCTGGTACTTCCTCCAGGTGGTGCCTGGGGACATATAGGTATGTTTTTTGAAAATTTATTTCATTTTTTCAAATTTTCAAGTATATAATTTTTATGATGGGTTTTGAAGTACTAAACAAGTTTCATATGCAGATATTGGATCGATTCATCCCGAGGGACATCCTACTATTTTCGTAATGCCAACAGATGTGGGTGTAGCTGATGCTATGCTAGGGACTATAGAGAGGAAGATGAGTCGGTTGACTCATGACGTTCCCACATATTGCATTGAGCGGATGCCTCTTGATATGTAGGAGGATGTAGTTGGTGTGCCCCCAGCATGGATTAGGTTGCTTCGGAAAATAGCTAGGTTGGTCATATGTTACCGAGAGGCAGTAGATGCTGATGAGGCCCCTTCTTCTCCATAGGAGATGGATATTTTATGTATATTTTTGAGGCCACCAAGCCCAGTTTTGTATCTTATGACATGACTTGTGATAGACTTATGATCCAAAACTTGTATTATGTTTATTGATATAGTATCGGATATATATACAGTATCGGCTATTTACATGTGTGTGTGTTTAACTTTATGTGTGAAATGCTATTTATGGAAATGTATGATACAAATGCCAATCTAACACATAATTTTCCAATGAATCAGCTAATGCATTCAAATTTCTTGGAATGTGTTGATATATAATGGAATCGAACTATCTTTCCAATAATCTAACTCGCAAAAACTGCCGTAGAAAAACAGGATCTCTAATCTGATAAACATCCATTAACTGAAAAACAACTAGTTGCGAATCAAGTCTTACCTCCAAATGCGAAATGTCATGAATAAGAGCATCTCGGAGAAGTTCTATAACCACACTGTATTCAGCCACATTGTTCGTGATGGGTCCCAAACAAACCCCCCCCAAAGAGAATAGTTGGATAGCTGGTGAGTAAATGACCCAAGCTGCTGAAGCCAACTGTCGAGTGTGGCGACTGGCGCCATCAACAAATCCTAAGAAGTGTTCAGTCGACGTCTGATACACAAAATGAAGATGCACATAAGGTTAACTAACAAGCACAAGCAAAAACTAGCTCTACAAAATATACATCTATGTTACAAGAAAAAGCACAAATTCCTAGGCGTAGTACTTCTTCAGGTAGAGCCCATTTCTAGGCTCAGGCAGCTTATTACCCTCGTAGTCCGTTATCTTGTAAGCACCTTTCTTTAGTACCCTAGAAATTATGTAGGGACCGAGCCACATGGACTTGAACTTTACAGGTCCTAAAGGTTCCTTGTCTTGATCCCAAAGTAGAACAAGGTCTTCTTCAAGAAACACTCTAGGTCTAATAGACTTGTCGTACTATCCTTTGACTCATTTCTTATCAACTTCATTTGCTGTCAGCGCGTCGTGGTGCTACTCATCTAGATGCTCTAAATGCAACAAATGTTCTTCCAGTATTGAAGTATCTGGTAGTAGTTGGATGGCTAATTTCAACGAAGGGATCTCGCATTAAATCGAAACAACTGCTTCTATCCCATGCACAAGCTGGAAGGGAGAGAACCCGGTAGTAGCCTTTACATTCGCTCAGAAACCCAAAGAGCAGGGTATAGCATGATGTGCCAATTATTTCGACTGGCGTTAACAGTTCTTTGTAGAATTATATTTAAATTTTTGTTAACCACTTTAACTTGTTTATTCGCCTGTGGATAATATGAAGATGAATGTTCTTACCGAAAACCTAACATTATATACAACTCGGTCATCATGCTATTCTGAAAATGACTGCCGTGATCAGTCACAATTTCTTTGGGTATGTCGAACCTTGCAATAATCTGATTGAATACGAAATAAGCGGCAGTTTCTCCATCTGGGTCTCGGCCCACTTGGTGAAGTAGTTGACGACAACGATGATATAATGATGTCCTTCAGCCAAAACTGGATTGCAAGTCATATAATCAACCCCCCATTTTGTGAAGGGGCCTGCTGTAATCACAGGATGAAGAGGAGCTGGATGTGCTCTCATTTTCCTGGTGAAAAACTGACACGGACGGTAGCGTTTTACATCTTCCACACAATCTTTAAAGATTGTGGGCCAAAAGTATCTGGCACGCAGTATTTTCTGAGTTGTTTCCAACCCAAAAAGATGACCCCCACAAGCGCCACTGTGAGCATCATTCAATACTAATTCTACTTCTTCTAAAGTCAAACAACATCATAAGATGGAATATATCCCACGTCTGTACAAAGTATCAGAGATGATGAGATAGTTTTTTGCATGGCTTTTTAGTTTGCGTCGTTCTTCTCTAGAAAAAGTGGTAGGACACCTCAAAGTCTGGAGATATATTAAAATATCCCCATACCATGGGTCAGAGGAGGCAATAAGGAAGATATGTTCATCCGGGAATGATGACTCTTCTTCGATATGCACTCAGTCACTCGGAAACTATTAGATTAACTCAGTGAACACTAGTGATTTCTTTGACTTAGCTGATTGAAAAAACAAATCGAACTCTTGTAAGATTACAATCCATTTATTGTACTTCCCAATGATGATGCATCGAGTAAGGACATACTGAAAAGGATTGACTTATGCTATCACAGTAGTCGTTCGTAAAAGGATGTAGTGGTGAAGCCTCTGCACCGCATAGACCACAACTAGTGCTAACTTCTCAATATGTGAAAATTTGATCTCAAGAGCTATCAATGCGCGCGAGAGATAGTAAACAACATGCTCTTGGAGCATGTCATCCTCCTGAACTAGTACTATGCCAATTGTGTAAATAGACACAGCTAGATATAAGATAAAATCTTTTGCATAATCAAGCGGGCTTAGCAAGGGGGTTGAAAGTAGTGCCTTTTTCAAAGCCTCAAACGATGCTTGAGTAGCCTCATCCCACAAGAAGTAGGTATCTTGTTTAAGTAGTCTCATGAAACCCTTTGTGATTTTAGCATAGTTTATGATAAAACATCGCAAGAATTTAGACATGCCTTGCAGACTTTGAAGTTGTCGCAAGGTGCGAGGAGGAGGCAGATTTACAATTACCTCAACTTTTAACGGGTCGACCATTATGCCACAACTGGATAAAATAAAACCCAGTAAACGTCCTGATTCAATGCAGAATACGCATTTATTAGGATTCAATTGAATCTTATATTGTCTGCATCATTCAAACACAAGTCTCAAATGAGCTGGATGATCCCATCTCTTTCGAGATCGCGTCGGGAGGTCATCGAAATAAGGTTCTACTATGTGTTTGATATCGTGAAAAGCAAAATTCATCGCTCGCTCGAAAGTAGCTCTAGCATTCTTTAAGCCAAATGGCATCTTCTGATAGGAAAAGGTTCACCACGGGAAAATAAAAGTTGTTTTGTGTTGATCTTCAAGTTTGATTTGTATTTGATTATATCCCGAAAATACATCCATGAAAGAAAACATCTCATGTCCCGCACGGGCATCTATGATCTGGTCCATAAATGGTGTGGGATAGTTATCTTTCGGACAAGCTTTATTCAAGTCCCGAAAGTCGGTACAGACTTGGATGGTACCTTTCTTTTTATCATCTAGAATAGGATTTGGAATCCATTCCGTCATGTCAATCAGGTAGATAAATCTGGCTTTAAGCAATTTTTCAACCTCCGCCTTAATGACGTCTGCTTTTCGAGGATTCACAAAATGGAGCTTCTGTCTCATAGGTTTTGCATTAGGGTATGTTGTGATGATATGCTCAACGATGGCTGGATATATTCCTGGAATCTCCTCATAAGACCAGGCAAAAATGTCACGAAATTCTTTAAAAAGCTTGGTATACAGAGCAATCTCTTCTGGAGAACAGTCTGCTCTAGTAAAAATGTTTTCCACGACCCCGGGTTTGGTGGAAATGTTAATCAGGATGGTTCTCAATATATTAGCCATATTCCCTTCAGCATAAATAGATCTTGAAGTAGAAGGAAAAGAGGACAAATCAACAAATCCCCTGGGTCTCATAGGGAACTCTCCTCTCTCTATCCTGTCTAGATTTGGAAGCAGGTAAGACCTGTGATGCATATGTTCCCAAGGCTGGTCAAGGACCATCATGGCTTCCAAAATGGCTTCGTTAGAAGGAAAAACCGTGTCTAAACAGTCAAAAGAGTGGATTGAGTCTACTGACCATGCCGGAGCATAGTCCATATCTTACTCAGCAAGGCCTGGCGGAGTCACGATATGTTCCATTGCAGCATGTTGTGCTTCCATGTATGCTACTTTTGTAATGCATAAGGGTACTGACGGTTCTGATACAGTGGGAAGGATCCATGGATCAGTCCTTAAACCAATCATGAAGGTTTCGGTATATGTACCTTCTTCAAAAGGCATAAAAAGAACGGGAGAGGGTAGGTCAAAAGTGCACATCAATGACCCATAAAGTCCTGCTCCTAAACACTCACTTGCTGGGGTAGATTGATCAACTAAAGGAATTGTGGATTCAGATGAAGTCTAGTTGTTTTGTCGAGAGAATGAAAGTTGATCAACCATAATGATCTTGCCTTCGTGCGGGTAACATTACAACTTAGAAAACTGTCGATGGACTAGCTCGCATGGCATATGTCTAGCTCCTACCTAACAACATATTGTAATCGAGCGGAGCATCCAGAACTTCAACTTCTACAGCAACTGTCTTACCGAAAAGTGTACATTCAAATGATGGCAAGACTCCATGTGGACGGAAAGTTCTTCCATCAAATGCAGTAATCAGTGTGTTAGAAGGGGCTAACTCGGGAAACCCAAGGCTTTCCAACAAGAAATTGACATTACGCACGTAGATGCACCCTCATCTACGACGGCTCATCTACTGGTCTTACGAACATAACTTACCTCTATCTGAAGAGCAACATGGGACGAAAACTGGTATTTAATATCATTCATATCAAATTGAGCAGTCATGTTGGATGATTCCATACTTCCAATCCCTACCAGAAGCACATTTCATTGTAATGGACAACTTTGCAAAACTTCTAAGGTGGACATGGCACAAGGGGTCTGGGATAGATCTTCAACCACATTGTAGTTGGTAGCAGCCAGTGCGTTGGGATTGTGCGAATCCCGTTTCAAGATACCTTTCGGGATCTTGGGCAGTGAATCCACATGTATGTGGAGAGGAGTGGAAGATTCAGGAATATCCTTAGACGACGTATCCGGGGTATAATTGTTACATAGAAATCTTCCAACCTGTGAGCATCAACATTCTTTGGCTTGTAGGATCCATTTTAAGTGACTCATATCCATTTTTATCCTTCAGTATTACCAATTTGCCCTATTTTTATTCCTACCCGCCTGTTGCATCACAATAGTAGGCGTACCTACGAGTTGCATCCCTATAGCCTGCGGGTAGCATGTAAAATGGTAAAAACCACTATTTAATTACTTTTTACTCCCAAAAAGCGGTCATTGGGTGACCTTTGGCTCTCCATATGCCCAAGTAACACCTCGATATGTCCTTTCACCTACCATTGAGAGGAATATATATTGAGCACATATGGCTTATGGACGGGAGGAAGAAGAGAATCGTAAGAGAAATCTAGTGGATTTTTGCCCTATCTTGAGTTTGCACTCATTGATCCTTGTAGTTGTGAACCATGTATGTTCACCTTCCAAACTCCTTTCTAGTTTGAGTTTGCCATTCATGGAGGATTGAAGTGGTGGAGGCACAAGTGGATTGATCTAGATCTTGGTTCAAATTGGTTACCGGTAAGAGGTCGTATCACTTTGTACTTCTTCTTGTTCATTAATAGAAATACTCATATTCTTGTCCATTCATGGTGTGAATGTCATTTATTATACATTGGGTTACATTTGCTTATGATATTATGGACCATTGTTATTGATAATGTTAATGCCATTTATATATTATATGTACTTGTTGGATATTGGCTGTCAAGACTAATTTGCAGATCACAAGTGCGTGGATTGAAAGCTCCAACGGGGATCTACATCAAACATTGGATCGAGGTTGGTTACATTTCTCCATTTTCTTAATATTGTCATTTATAATAGCATTGCTTTGAGAATTGAGTAGATTTCTGGTATTCATCTGTCTATTGTGGTATTCCCAAGCCATAGTGAATTTTCTCCAATATAGAAATGGAAACTCCGCTAGGAAAACATCCATGTTTGGGAAAATTTTTGAGCATTAGTCCATATTTAGAGTTGTTGTTTGTGAAAATCCTCACAGCAGATCTAAGAGATGATGTATCTCACAAGAGAATAATTATGATTAAGCAAGAAAATAGAAGAAGAGTGATACATGCAGTATAATGAGCAACAGAATAATATGGTACAGTAGAACTCAGATAGAAGCAATAATACTTCGGTCATACTGAATTATTAATCACAAATGGACATATAAATAATACAATGCATGAGGAATTCGAATGCCTAAGGTGGCAATTCGAATTAGCCTTCATGGAGTGATCAAAGGATCACTGGAGTGTCATCGGAGCACAACTAGGTGTCCTCATGATCATCGGAGTGCAACTGGAAGTCTTCATCATCATCAGTGGAGTCATCAATGCTCAAGTAACTGTCAACCATCAGTCAAACTAACTCTGGTAGGTGTAACTGAGTGTAACTCAATGTAACTGAGTGTAACTGACTGTAACTCAATGTAACTGAGTGTAACTCAATGTAACTAAGTGTAATTGAGTGTAACTAACTGTAACTGAGTGTAACTGAGTGACAACTGGACTGGTAGGTGAAGAAGGGCGAGTTGCTCCCTAAAATCAAGGAAGAAGGGCGCACTAAGCAATTGGAGGGCTAAAACTGAATAGTGAGAAGCTCTTGGGGGCTGGCTAACTGAGGGATAGGTGCTGGACTGATGACTGGGATGCATGCAAAATGCATGCAAACCCTAGAATGCATGCAAACCCTAAAAGGTGCATGCATGACTGAAAATGTAAATGATCAAAATACTGGTGGGACTAGGATGGAGTATAGGAATATCCTAACACCCCCCCTTAATCCATCCTGGGCCCTGGTAACTAAGACCAAAGGTCACCCAATACAATGAATAATAACAATCAATAAACCAAGGAAGTGGGAAAATTTCATGGGAAACATACCCCCTCCTCAAAAAATAGACTGTAAGGCACACATAAAAAGTAAAAGCTCCAAACTCAAGCATGTGTGATGCTTGGTCATATGTCTGGAGGTATCTTCTTCTTGGGAAGAAGTGGATCATGCTCAAAAAGCATGTGCTTGTACTTGCTCTTCAGATCGAATGTGATGAGAACAAATCCAACAGTATTAGAATGATCCTTGAACCTGTGATTCGAATCAGCTGAGGTAGGATCAAATTTTTGAATGTGCATATAGTCCTTTGTCTTCTCCTTCGAACCACCATGGGTGAGATTATGCCAAAAAGAACTATTACATGTTTGCTTGAAATCAAAATCAGATTTAAGACTTTCAAAACAGTTTCTTGAGATCTCCTTTGAACCAGTAGGGGTGAGATCAAAACTATCATATGATGCATGAGAAATTATCTCAAGCGGGGTGGCAATGGCCATATTCTTCAATAACCTTCTGAAAGCATGTGCTAATGATCATATAGTAGTAAATAAGAGATGTTTGCTGAAGAGGAGCGAATGCATTACCTCCAATAGCTGATGTTACCTCCGAAATAATCATGTGATCATGATGCAAACCAACAAACTCTGGTGCAAGAGAGGATTTAGGACCTTCTGCAATATCTAGAGTGTGAACTGGCACAGAAAGAGAAGAAAGTTTGAGCATGAGCGGAGAATCTGCAAGTTCTTTGTCAACAACTTCAATATGAGATGATACTGGTTCATGATCTGAGAGATCATCAAGGGGAGCGAATGCAACATGATCTGAGAGACCATCAGGAGGAGCGAATGCATCCTGATCTGAGAGACCATCAAGTGGAGCGAATGCATCAACTTGCTTGCTTTTGAAGGGATTTGGACCAAATCCATCATTCTTTTTGCCGAATCTTTCATCCAGATGAGCCCATAACTCTTTTGGAGTTTCAATATCAAAGATGGTCGGGTACAATATGTAATCAGTCATAGCAAGCTTCATTCTTCCAATGTGCATGTCACCTTTATTCAACCATTTAATCTTCTTTGTAGAGGATTCGAACTCTCTTTCAAAATAGCAATCAAAGAGATCATGGCTCTTCAAATATGCTATCATTCTTGGTTTCCATTCATCATAGTTGAATGGAGAAAGAGGAGTAATTTCTTCTAAATTCATTGAAGTTGTAGAAGACCTGCAAAAACAATATAGAATAACTGCAACTGCTACTGCTGCAAAAATGCAGAAACTGCTGCAACTGCTGAACTCGAAATCTTGGTAATAACCTGCAAAAAACTCTCAAGAATGGAGATAAACAATACTCTCAACATGCTCTGATACCATGTGAAAATCCTCACAGCAGATCTAAGAGATGATGTATCTCACAAGAGAATAATTATGATTAAGCAAGAAAATAGAAGAAGAGTGATACATGCAGTATAATGAGCAACAGAATAATATGGTACAGTAGAACTCAGATAGAAGCAATAATACTTCGGTCATACTGAATTATTAATCACAAATGGACATATAAATAATACAATGCATGAGGAATTCGAATGCCTAAGGTGGCAATTCGAATTAGCCTTCATGGAGTGATCAAAGGATCACTGGAGTGTCATCGGAGCACAACTAGGTGTCCTCATGATCATCGGAGTGCAACTGGAAGTCTTCATCATCATCAGTGGAGTCATCAATGCTCAAGTAACTGTCAACCATCAGTCAAACTAACTCTGGTAGGTGTAACTGAGTGTAACTCAATGTAACTGAGTGTAACTGACTGTAACTCAATGTAACTGAGTGTAACTCAATGTAACTAAGTGTAATTGAGTGTAACTAACTGTAACTGAGTGTAACTGAGTGACAACTGGACTGGTAGGTGAAGAAGGGCGAGTTGCTCCCTAAAATCAAGGAAGAAGGGCACACTAAGCAATTGGAGGGCTAAAACTGAATAGTGAGAAGCTCTTGGGGGCTGGCTAACTGAGGGACAGGTGCTGGACTGATGACTGGGATGCATGCAAAATGCATGCAAACCCTAGAATGCATGCAAACCCTAAAAGGTGCATGCATGACTGAAAATGTAAATGATCAAAATACTGGTGGGACTAGGATGGAGTATAGGAATATCCTAACATTGTTTATCGAAGCTCTGTGTCACTTTTGGCCATCAAGATACACTGTAGAAAAATTGTTTTTTCTGAGCCTCTGGACTCTTTATTTTCGCATTTGCCTTTCCTCACCCACGGGCTAGCTCAGCTATGCCCGCGTATACCCACCTCTATTTACTCTACTACTTGCGGGTACCCGTAGGATTTCCTTCGACAATAGCGTGTAACTCCGGCTTTTGTTGGTTTATGGATTTTGGTTGTTGCTGGGTGAGTTTGATTGATTCATGAGTCTTTGTTGGCCTCTTTCTTGACTATTTCATGCCTTGGTTGTGACCGGATCTCTTCGTTTCTCTTGGTTGAGCCTTCTTGGTTTTTTACCAATCTTTGGTTTTGGCCTCTTGGTTTTTTCCTTTTGAGCCCATTCCTTTGGCTGAGTCTTGCTATTTAGGATCTGCTAGGTTGTCTTAGTGATCTTCTCAGCACTTCAGTGACTGAATAGTAGGATTTTGCTTGCATTTTTTCATTTCATTTATATTGAAAAAATACAAAAAATATTCATTTAGTTTTTTGCATTTTCCTTCTCGTTTATAAGTGAAAATACAAAAATATTTTACTTTTCTGTACTGCATATTGCATTGAGTGCTTGTTGCCTTCATATTAGGTTCTGCTTGTGCATCAAAAAGATAAAAGATTGCATTTTTATTTCAGAATTGTTGGTTGATTTTGCATATTAGTGACATTATTTTATTGGATAGATGAGTCTAGGTTTGGACGATGTTGCATACTATTGAGGCTACCCATCACTAGTTTCACGATCATATCCCTTGAGTAATCACAGCCACTAAAATTAACGTTTAATCTAAAATTAATTAGACCGATTTTATTTATAGGGTACACCAACTAGCATAGGTTTAGAGTCTTGGAATAGATCATTGTGAGTTAAAAATCCAAGGCTACTGAACGAAACATTAGGTGTTTGACCAGGGAGTGGAGGAATCCATGGTATAGATCGGTGTTCTCAGGAAGCTCTACTCAATCCAGAGTTAAGCACGAGGTCACGAGAAGTTGGTTGAGGAGATATCCCTCTGATACCGGCCGAACGTGGGACATATATCCAGGATTTGTTCATATCTAGGGGTACCGGAGGTTCATCCTCTTGTGCTTCGGGCTTATCTACCCTGCCCATATGATGGGTCCCACCTACGACTGTCCCCCTGAGCATTGGTTATATTGCGGTGAACATAGTTGCCTTACCTAGGTACCGCATAGGGTACTTGCAGTGGTTATGTTGTTTGTGTCCTGAGTCAGATAGGGATTGGACAGCATAGTTGTGTTCATGCAGTGGACTTGACCCTGTCGACACAGTGAAGCCTGGGTGTCTCTATAACTAATTTTGTTACCTCCGACTATAGTTTGGGAGTCTCAAGCCTCTCCTAGGCGAGACATACTGGCTGTAGTGTCAGGAGCTCATTTAGCCACTCTGTTTGTCTGCTCTTGGTTGTAGTTTCTCTAGGTGTGTGCTTTTGATTTACTGTTTTTGATTGATAGTTGGCCTTTAGGAGACATTGTGTCTCTCTCCGGAGCGAACGTGGCACGGAGCCCTACTCTCCGTCGGTCCCATTAGTTGGCTGGTTTAAAGCCAGCCTTGGTTACACAACGTATTGCTAGAGGATGTCGGAGGGCTCCCTCTGAGTCTTCAGATTCTTACGTTACTTACGTTGAGGACTGCATGACTGCACATCCTGATATCAGGCAAGACCCTTCTACTCCTTCGGGTAGAGTTGAACATACTTCTGATCCCCATACTCCTCATGAGGATTGGGGAGGTGATCCACCTGAGACTTAACTTGGTTCTATTTGTCCTAATCCACTTGATCGGGATCTGTTTGATCCTTTGAATCCGGATAATTATCTTTACAGGATGCCTGACATACCCGAGGAAGGAGAACAGGATAAGCCTTTCATTCCTTCATTTCCACGTGATTATAGATATGGGAGACCTGAGACTCATGACAATACTGGCCCTATGGTCAGCCCCACCACACTCTATTTTGGTATGTGTAGTCACACTATTGTCGAGCCTTCCACTACGGTTGGTACTCACGATGGCACTAGTCAAAGTGTTGGCCATACTATACCCACTGGGGGCACTACCCTCGCTGGGGGCACTAAGTTATCCACCCACTCACATAGTATGGGGACTGGTCATATTCCTAACCATGCTAATGTTGGAACACGACCACCTCCTAGGAATACCCAACCTAGTCGGAATGCTGTTCGGAACATGGCTCGCCATCCACCACCTAATACACATGTCGCTACTCGTCAACCCAGGACTACTTTTTCACACGATACCATTCCTCCCAACCACGGGGGTGGACACATACCGCATTCTTTTGCATCCACCGCACCACTAGTAATGCTAATGTAGGGGGTGGGAATATTTCCTATCCACATGGACATCACACCACTAACGCTGCTACTAGTCACTCCCATATTGGAGCTGGGAATGCTTCTCACGCTTTTGGTCACCGCGCGACTGCTCAAGCTAATCCTAATGTTGGGGGTGGGAACATACCATACCATCACAGTCAATACAACACAATTTCCAATATGAATAGTACATACATGCCCAATACCCATGGGGGCAACCCTTACTACAACCCAGTCGGTGCTGACCACCAGTATCACCCACCACCCCAATATGGTGCTCAAAATGTGCATATACCTGCTTACTCTCAAATGGGTGAAGAAAGGGGAGGTTATCCATCTTATGGCCATGGGAAAGCTTACGGGTCGTCAGGTCCTCAGTATCAATAGTTTAATCCTCATGGTAAAGCTTTTGGTCCATCCTATAACACAGTTCCGTTCAACCAACCTTTTATGGGAGCTTATAATCAAGCTTTCCAGCCGCAGCTCCCGTTCCTTGCATGCTTGAATCTCCCAGACCTTTCAAAGCTCATGAATGATCCGGTGTGTCATGACCCTACTTGGCCCCTGGTCCCTACAAAGATCCCTTCGGACATTCCAAAGTTTGAAGGGAAGGGCGATGAGGATCCGGGTGATCATGTCACTACGTTTCACCTTCGTTGCTCCTCCAACTCTTTGAATCATGATTCCATTCGATTACAACTATTTCAACGCACCCTCACGGGGGCAGACGCGAAGTGGTATGTGGAGTTTCCTGGGAACACCTTTAGGGGATTCAATTAGATTGCTTTGGTTTTCTTAGACCATTTCCAGTTACCTATTCGTTATGATACTGGTACTGAGTTGTTGTCCACCTTCCATTAGAATAAGGCCACGCATATTTTTGACCACGTTCAAGAGTGGTGTCGATGGAAGAGATTGGTGAAAGCCAACATTCCTCCAGATTTCCTGTTGGAATGTTTCCTTAAGTCTTTACTCCCATATATTGCCAAGGATGTTTCGATGTCGGACATTATGACTGAGGAACAATCTATCTTGAAAGTCCAGCAGCTAGATCTACTTTATTCTTAGTCTGGCATTTTGTACAACATTATTCCTGATGCACCGAGAACAAGACATGAGCCCAAGTCAGTTCCTGGACCACATGCCAATGGCATCATGGGGTCCGCATGCACTCGCCCTGTAGACTTGGTAGCTAAACAAATGCAAAATTTGTTGCTAAACTAGTCTGCTCCCGGATAGGTTCACACCTTATCCACTTCCACTCCGTCATCTGATGTACACAATGTGTAATCAATGAAACCATCAGGTAACCAGCAACCTGGTGGTAAGAAAAAGGGGACAAATAATTGTAGGGGTGGAAACAATGGAAGTAATAATAATAGCAGTCGTAATACTCCTCGTAAAGAGAATGCTAACCCTCCTCGGGAAGGCGGTAATGCTGGCGAGGATCGTAAACCTAGGTGTAAGGTGAAATTCCCTTGCAAGCTTTATGGGGAGGACCATCTTACTCGCTTATGTCCTCGAATTGAAGAAGCATCGAAGAATTTGGCACAGATCCCAGCTATGTTTAAGGATCCCCTACCTCATCACCAAAACATGGCATCGCATGCTCCTAACACTGGTTATGGTACTAATGAAACAACAACGTCTTCTGCCAGTACTAGTGGTTATGGATGTGTGAATATGTCGAAGGTTTGTGTTGCTACTCGTCAACATAATTATGGTGTACCACAACCGAATCTAGGGAATGAGCCTCCCTCTCCTCCTGATAATTCCTTGCAGATTGAGAAGCCTTCCATTATGCCGCGACTACCGAAAGGTGTTCTTAAGTGCTTCATGCATAATCCTAATGCTTGAGCAACCCAAAACTACTCCATCCTAGAAGATTTGGGCCAAACTCCGTGTGCCATGTTGGCTCTTGAGGTTTTACAAGCCTGTCCTTCTGAGAAGCATGCCCTTTTGAGTGCATTAGGAGTTCAGGATGGGGGAAGTCCTAGTGTTAACAAGTTTGAAACTACTGATGTCCAACCTCACTTACCTTACAACGTAGATACTCGTCAACGTAATTATGGTGTGCCACAACCGAATCTGGGGAATGAGCCTCCCCCTCCTCCTGATAATTCCTTGCAGATTGAGAAGCCTTCCATTATGCCGCGGATACCGAAAGGTGTTCTTAAGTGCTTCACGCATAATCCTAATGCTTGAGCAGCCCAAAACTACTCCATCGTAGAAGATTTGGGCCAAACTCCGTGTGCCATGTTGGCTCTTGAGGTTTTACAAGCTTGTCCTTCTTAGAAGCATGCCCTTTTGAGTGCATTAGGAGTTCGGGATGGGGGAAGTCCTAATGTTAACAAGTTTGACACTACTGATGTCCAGCCTCGCTTACCTTACAACGTGGCTTTTCAAATCTAGGTGGTTTTCCTTAAAATCTTCGTCAAACGTACTATGGTTGATGAAGGTGCTTCCGCATCAGTTATGTCATTGACTTGTTGGAAAGCTATTGGCTCTCCTCCTCTACTTCTGTCTAGAACTACACTCACTGCATTCGACAGTAGGTCTTTTATGCCACATGGAATTATCCCTTCCTTTGTTGTCTCCTTGGGAGGTAAGTCCGTGCCTATTGAAGTCGAAGTGGTTGATGCGCCCATCGACTACAACCTTTTACTGGGTCGAAACTGGATGTATGCTATGAAGGATGTCGTGTCTACTGTATTTCGAGTTATTTTCTTTCCTCATGAAGGCAACATTGTGACGATTGATCAACTGGATTATGTTGGCACTCCTTCCACAACATCCACGGGATCTATCATCCCGCAAGTTTCTGATTCTCAGCTGGCAACTAGGAACATAGGTGTTGGGATGTACCCCTCATTGATGGGAACTTTTAACCATTCTACACCTGTGAATTTTATTGGAACCATTTTCGACAGTGCACCTCCTCCTTCAAATAGTATACCATTCCGGACTTCATATTGTAATGATCCATGGATTTAACCATCCGCGGATTCTATGTCTAGAGACATTGCGCACGTCGGGATGTTTATGCCCTTATCTGTAGCGGAGCTTGCTTACGATCATATCCAACAAACCACTGCAGATTTGGATCTCTCTTCTTCCCAGATAGTTGAAGAAGATCCTGTTATGCTACTAGTTTGGGCATCCAACTCATCTTGCTCTCACGATTTCCACGATGATACTTTGCCATTTGATGAAGCTATCCTCGAAGCCATGTGTGGTAGTGAGAGGCCTTGGGAAGACATGCACCATCGCTCTTATTTCCTTCCCAACCTTGAGCTCATTGAGCAAGAGGAGTTTTGGATGACTCTAGCTGATATGGTTGGTCACCCTGTGGCTCTTTTGTAGTCGCATGATGTTTTCTTGGAGGGGAATATTGCCAATATTTCTCCAACCACTTCGATCAACATCTCCCGCACTCCCAGAAAGATTGAGAATGTTTACGTCGGTGCCGATTGCACTCCTAAGGAGATTGCTATTTACATCGATTTGTTTACAGAACCTCGGGAAGCTTTCACTTGGTCATATGAGGAGATTCCAGGAATAGACCCCCGCATTGTTGAACATGAGATTAGAATGTATCTTGATGCTAAACCAGTTCGACAACGCTTACGTGCTGTGAACCCTAGGAAGGAAGCTTCTATTAAGGCAAAGGTGGAGAAACTGCTCAAAGCTGATTTTATCTACCTCGTTCCCCTTACCGAATGGGTGTCAAACCCCGTTCCTGTGGCTAAGAAGCAGGGAACGATCCGTGTATGCACTGATTTCAGAGATTTGAACCGTGCATGTCCGAAAGACAACTTTCCCGTGCCATTCATTGATCAAATATTTGATGCTTGTGTGGGGAGTGAGATTTTTTCATTCATGGACTGATTCTCGAGTTATAATCAAATTCAAATCAAACCCACGGACCAACATAAAATGACATTTATTTGTCCATGGGGAACCTTTGCATATCAGAAAATGCCCTTCGGCCTCAAGAACACCGAAGCTACTTTTCAGTGAGCCATGACCTATGCCTTTCACAATCTTAAGATGATTATGGAAGTTTTCTTGGATGATATTGCTGTCCATTCTCGCAAGATAATGGACCACCCCAAGCACCTCCATATGATTCTTGAACAATGTATTCATTACAAAATTCGATTGAATCCAAACATATGCGTCTTTGCTGTTAAGACTGGTCACCTTCTAGGATTCATAGTTTCAAGGGAGGGTATTAGAGTCGATCCTGTCAAAGTTGAGGAAATACTTCAGTTGCCTCCTCGCATAATCTGTTACAACTTCAAAGCCTCCAAGGGAGAGCTACTTTTCTACGTCAGTTTATAGCTAACTATGCTAGTATTACTAAAGGTTTCGCATGCCTATTGAAGAAAGACACACCTTTTATCTGGGATGAGTGAGCCCAACAGTCTTTCGATGCCCTTAAGAAAGCTTTAGTATCGGCCCTTGTGCTTAGTTTGCTGGACTTTACATGAGATTTCATTATTTATGTGGCCATGTCTCAAGAGACTATTGGCATGGGCTTGGTTCAAGTAGATGATGCGCTCGTTGAGCATGTTATCAATTATCTTAGTCAAAATTTAGTAGACGCTGAGCTAAGGTACACCCACATAGAAAAGCTAGCACTTGTGACTGTTCACGCAGTCCAGCGGTTACAACATTAAATTTTGCTTCAAACAACCACCGTTGTAGCTCACATCAATCTGTTTCAGTTCGTGCTATCATGACGCCTTATCGGGGGTAAGTACAATAAATGGATTGTGATCCTTTAGGAATTTGATCTCGATTTTGCTTCTGCAAAATCAGTGAAATCATTGGTGTTCACTGAACTCATGTCGGACCTTCCACAGCTTGATGAGGACAACATTCATTAATATTCCTTTGTGAATGAACACTTATTTCTTATCTCAACCGAGGACCCTTGGTATGGGGATGTCGTTGTATATCTCCAAACTTTGAAGTTTCCTCCGCATTATTCATGAGATGAGCAACGGCATGTGAGACATCACGCTAAATATTATACTATCGTCGGTGACACTTTGTATTTCCGAGGAAAGGATTCGATTCTTTGTCAATGCTTGACTCACGAAGAAGCGGAACGGGTACTTAATGATTTCCATGTGGGGACGTGTGGTGGTCATTTATCCAGGCTTGCTACAGCCCAGCGTATCATGCGAGCTGGTTATTTTTGGCCTACCATCTTTAAAGATTGTATTAATGCTATGAAGAGATGTCACCCTTGCCAAGTGTTTTCTCGGAACGTACACTCGCATCCAGCGCCCCTCAATCCAGTCGTCACTGTTGGTCCCTTCACCAAGTGGGGGGTATATTTCATGGATTGCAAACCAACTTCGGCTGGGGGGCATCACCATATTATCGTGGTCGTGGATTATTTTTCCAAGTGGGTTGAGGCCATGCCTACTATAAAAGCCGACGGTTCTACTACAACCCATTTCGTGTTCAACCAGATTATCACTCGATTTAGTATCCTGAAGGAGATTGTCACTGACCATGGCAGTAACTTTCAAAATAAGATGATGGTAGATTTGTCTCTCAAGCTTGGGTTTCATCAGGAACACTTGTCTTCCTACTATCCTCAAGCGAATGGTCATGTTGAAGTAGTAAATAAGTCTTTGAATACCATTCTCCAAGGTACCATCCAACAAAGCAAGACCAATTGGCATATGATGTTATATCCTACTTTGTGGGCATATTGAACCGCAGTTAATACTGCCACCAGGTTCTCACAATTCCAGTTAGTTCATGGTGTGGAGTCACTCTTACCGATTGAATGTGAAATCCCTTCGCTCAAACTAGCCATAGAGATCCTCCCTGATATGACGGAGATTGAGCAACGTTTAATACACCTCGAGCAACTTGACGAGCACCATCGAGATGTCGATGTGGCCATTGATTTTAACAAGCGTCATGTCAAGGTTCAATATGATAGGTCTGTCCGTCCCCGGCAATATGTTGAAGGTGACTTGGTACTCTTGTATGACCAAGCTAAAGAACCTTTGGGGGTAGGAAAGTTTAATCCCATGTGGCACGGTCCTTATATTGTGAGGCGTGTCCTTGAAAAAGGAGCTTATCAGTTAGAATATTATGAGGGAGTTGTCTTGAAGGAGCCTAGAAATGGGCTCTACCTCAAACGGTATTACGCTTGAACCTTTGGTTCAAGGTGATACTTTTGTACACTATTGTATAGTTATTCTGTACATAGTTTAGATTGCCTTTTTGGTTGTCAGGTTTGCTGATTAGCCTCTTTTTGATTGACATATGTCAACAAGATGTCCTACGTTCTTAGGTTTCGCGAATGGTGCTAGCCGACATACGCAGCAGCTTGCTTCTGCTGCTTGGATTATCTTCTCACCTGACCACCTAGTTGTGTACTCAGGAGGTGCCTGTCTCAGTCCTACATCTAACAATGTGGCTGAGTATAGTGCCATTGTTGAGCTACTTCGGGATGCCATTTTACATGACATCCAGTCTTTAGAATTCCACATGGATTCACAACTAGTTGTGTCTCAGCTGAATGGGCAGTACCGTGTACAAGACCCTACATTATTACGGATATTACTTAAGGTACGACTCTTAGAGAGACATTTTTCTTCCATTACATATATTCATATTCCGAGAAGTCATAATTATATATCTAATGCATACACTAACTATGTATTAGATTGGAATTTGTCACATTCATCATGAGTACATAAATACAAAGACATTCATACATTTGTAACATACACACATGTAGTAGAGCCAAGAATCAAAGTTGTATATATATATAAATATGTCCCCGTAGCCCTCAAAAATATACATATCGATACAAAAAATGATGAGACCCGGGGATATCTATTCCCTCTGAGGAGGTCTAGTTGCAGCCTCGACGGGATGCGTATCATAGTAGTACTGTGCTACATTGGCCATCTACTACAGCAACCACACCCACTCCCCAGGAACACCCACTACATGGTGCTGCATGGCCTCAGGTAGTCAGGCCACCTCTAACAGTGGAACTCGAGCAAACATCCATGATACATTGTGCCGCAACATCTGGAGTGTGCACCCTGCTGCAGCATCTACTGCCAACTCATCTCTACCTAGACAACCATGTCTCAGGAAGCCCTCGGGTCTCACGGGGCCTTTGTCTGCAAGCAAACAGTCACCCATTAGCACATGACATTACCACCAAAAAGATTTTTTACATTTCAACTATAATAAAAAAATCCATAAAAATTTAATAAACACAAAACCAAAAGAGTACTCACCAATGTCTCCGAACGTGGCCCCTGGTGGTAGTGGCATGTCACGGTCCTGTTTGAAGTCTATCCCCGCATAGGGATAGTCCTCTATCGCGATCACCTGCCGGTTCCACCAGTGGAAGAACTCCTCAGTATATGATGACGCCAGACCGCCACCACCCTGTCATGTCAGTATCTCAGCCCACCGGGCCAGGGATGGATCTTAGAGACTGTGCAGAGGGGCATCCACCCTCGGGCTAAGACTTGGAACCCTCTCAAAGAAGAAACTGCAAAGGATACTACCATACCCAAAGTTTTTTGCCTTACCCTCTTTGCATTCCGTCAATTGTGTCTTCATGGACACCAGTAGAGTAGTACACCAGTCGAATAGAGTAGGCTGCAAGCATTGTGATGCATAGAACATCACTGGTCTGGATGCCTGATGTAGTGCTTTGGATCTCGTGATCTATACCAGAGTAACTACTATGATCTTTGTGCTCAATTCCACTATGAGGTTGACTAGCACTTGGCTTTCCACTGCTCGAGTGTTGGCGGGGCAATACCGCGCTATGTAATCTTGCACAGTGATCCCGCCACCCATGATCCATGACTAAAGACTAGCCACTTTGCCTCTATGGGACAAACCAGTGATGAAATAGATATCCTCCACATCCAGTGTCAGTGTTTTCCCATTGAGGATGAAGTGTTGAGCATCCACATCCTAGTAGTTGATCAAACGATGGTGTAGTAGGTTTTGGGCCCTTCAACCCTCGGGGCTCTAGTATTTATATAAGCCACATTCTTGCAATGCTTGTTGTGCTTGCAAATCGTTGCACACGACCTCATCTACCTAGTCATGCTCTCTTTCCCTCCACTCTAGAACCATCCTGGAGTGCAAAGAAAGAAATTTTTAGTCAGTTTCATGTTTAAAAACTTCTTCACGGCCGTACCCATGGGATAAATTGTAGACAGTTGCGGGTACCCGCGCGCAGTCAATTTTTTGACTGCGCATTTGGTACCCTTCTCACGACACGCATACTTATAGCCCGCGGGTAGTGCTAAAGCCATTTAGGGCTTGGCCAAACAAAAAATACCACCAACCAAAATTGAAATAAAAGCACTTAAATGAAAGGTATGGTAGTGACAACTAACCTACTCCAGACGGTTCGCTGAATGATCGCTCGTAGCCCTCGGAATCGTCGACTGAAGATCAAGGTGAAAACTACCCAAATAACTCCAAAATGGTGAATAGTGCAAATGAATTGAAAATTATTTAATTTTGTTCCTATTTATAATTTTTTGGACCCACTTTTCTATAGTTTATGCCATTTTGAGCCGTTATGAACTAAATCGCTTCATGGAGTAGTGTTGTTTTAGCAGATTTCCTCGACGAAAGTTGTTCCAAACCATTTCACACCTATGGCAGGTATGTTTCCTACCCGACATATAGGTTAGATGCCATTTTCACATGCATTATGCATTTAACCTATTGACCATTTTCATAAACCATAGGTGCAACCCCACTTCTTGACTGACATGGAACCTTCACATTGCTATAGAAGTGTCGTCACGTGGCGGTAGGGCTTTCCCAAACATGGGTACCCTAGTTAGAACCTCATTATGCATTTTGGTGCCCATGCCGTTGTTTGTCCTCAGGATTGGGAGTTCTTTGTAGTTACACCATGACATTGCGATAAAGACTCATACTCTACTTTGTCTTATGCTGGCCTTCTCCCTTAAGGACTCCCCTCAGTTATATCATGTTGTGATTGCATTGCATCATCTTGCTTGTTGCTCAAGCCTTGTGCCGGCTCCCGCTTACTCAATTCTTAGCCTGGTGCCTGAGCACTTTTCCCTATCGAGCCTTGCAGAGCTTATATTTTCCCTTCACAATTTGATGACCTTTTGACCTTGAGGGAATGCACCCCCGAGTGTCCACATCCTGCATGCACTTCCTTGCATTGAGCATAGGTATGTTCCACTGCTTGGGACTAGTCTGCTAGCTATTTGACACTTGTTCCCTCGTTTTACTATAAGCAATTTTATTCTTTTTCAAGATTTTCCCAAATATTAAAAAGAAAAAAAAAAACAAATATTCCAAAAAGCCGAACGGGATTATGGTCACTATTTCTTGTTGGCAACGGTTGTGTCACCTTTGAACAGAGCATTCAATCCACTCCATATATATTGAGTTGGGACTATAGTTGGGCCTTAGGAGCTATAATTGTTTCTCAGTTTTCTCCACCGATTGGTTAAGCTTCCAGTCATTATGGAGCCCTTTATAATGCCTCCTACATTGCATAGTTTACGTCAAGTCTATGCTGCCTGAGTTTATCCATCTGCTCATGCTCTCGTTCAAAGGAAATCATGAAACCAGTGTCGGCCACTCCTCAGTTCTCTTGACTATTGCATGTCGATCATCCTTATTGAGTCAGTCCATTTCACCTGAGATCTTCCAAATCTTTCAGCATTGTTGGTACCTCATGCCGGTTGATGAGGGATGCCTTAATGCCCTCCTTCCAGCTAGTCTCGTTCTGTCGACTTCAACTCATTTATTCCAGAACTCGAGGCTTAGAGTTTGGTTGAGTACCTTGAGGCTTGGAGTCATTAGTGGTAGGTTCTCTCGCCATCGATAGTTTTGGGAATACATCAATGTCCCCTGATTGATGGACTCATCCTAGTGTTTGACTTCAATCCATTTATTCACACTCTGATGATTGTGCTCTCTGCCTTGATGCCCATTTTCATTATTGGTGGGTTATCTCACGTCTGTTAACGGTATACATCATTGACTGGTAATCAGATGATGTCTCATCAGGTTCGACCCCAACTCCTTTATTCACTTGATGGGAATTGCACTGTCGAAAAATTGTGTAGAAGACCCCAGGCGATTGTGGCATTCAGTATGATACATATGACTTTGACTTTACATCTGAGATATCACCTCTTAGATTTCAGCAGTTTGTACCTCCAGTTTTGCACCAGTTGTTTCCTTTTCAGTAGGAGACCATATCTTACTGTAGAGGGCTCATGGCTATGATCACTTGTGACATATATCCATTATGTATTGCCTATTCATGGCCATTGTATCAGATTGTTGTACTATATCGACATGTATTCAGAGATACTATTGTATTATGACGAGTGAGCTGTTCTTTCCACTTGTGTCTCCATCACTCCACTTCTAAGTTTTATAATGCATTTCAGCCATCATAGCACTTTCAGTCTCTGACCTCACACATTAGGGGGCATCTGTTACACATAAATCTTCCACCCTGTGAGCATTAGCATTCTTTGGCTTGTAGGATCCATTTTAAGTGACTCAGATCCATTTTTATCCTTCAGTAATACCAGTTTTCCCTATTTTTATTCCTACCCGCCTGTTGCATCACTATAGTAGGCGTACCCATGAGTTGCATCCCTATAGCCCGCGGGTAGCATGTAAAATGGTAAAAACCACTATTTAATTACTTTTTACTCCCAAAAAGTGGTCATTGGGTGACCTTTGGCTCTCCATTTTCCCAAGTAACACCTTGATATGTCGTTTCACCTACCTTTGAGAGGACTATATATTGAGCACATATGGCTTATGGATAGGAGGAAGAAAAGAATCGTAAGAGAACTCTAGTGGATTTTTTCCCTATCTTGAGTCTGCACTCATTGATTCTTGTAGTTGTGAACCATGTATGTTCACCTTCCAAACTCCTTTCTAGTTTGAGTTTTCTATTCATGGAGGATTGAAGTGGTGGAGGCGCAAGTGGATTGATCTAGATCTTGGTTCAGATTGGTTGCCGGCAAGAGGTCGTATCACTTTGTACTTCTTCTTGTTCATTAATAGAAATACTCATATTCTCGTCCATTCATGGTGTGAATGTCATTTATTATACATTGGGTTACATTTGCTTATGATATTATGGACCATTATTATTGATAATGTTAATGCCATTTATATATTATATGTACTTGTCGGATATTGGATGTCAAGACTAATTTGCATATCACAAGTGCGTGGATTGAAAGCTCCAACGGGGATCTACATCAAACGTTAGATCGAGGTTGGTTACATTTCTCCATTTTCTTAACATTGTCATTTATAATAGCATTGCTTTGAGAATTGAGTAGATTTCTGGTAGTCATCTATTTGTTGTGGTATTCCCAAGCCATAGTGAGTTTTCTCCAGTACAATAATTTCTTGCCCGCGTTTGTAGAAGAGCATCCAAGTTAACCATATTAATAAACGTTTGATCAACTGAAGCGTGGGTGGTGCCCCCAGCATTGTAGGTGCTAGAAGCTGAGCCCTTCTCTTTGGGAAATGGATCCTTCAGGATGGCAGGTTTCTTTTCTTGAAGCAACTTCTGGGCTTCTTCGAGTAGAGGGCATTGATGAGTGAGGTGATCCTGCTTGCAAAGCTTATAAGGGAACTTAACCTTCTTCTTTTCTCTGTTACCCTCCTCAGCATTTTCTTTGTTCTTGGGATTTTTCTAGTTCCCCTCTACTTTCTTGACCTTATTTTTGTTGTTGGGCTACCAAGAGCCCTTTTGATTGTTCTGAACCTATTTTACAGATTCAGTAGTAGAAGGAAAGGTTATGACAGAGGTCGTTTCTGCAGTCGATTGTTTGACAGATAAGGCATGAACCTGCTTAGTCAAGGCGTCGAAAGCTACATAATCAACTGAACCCACTATGCCATCAACATGTGGTCTAGGTTTAGGTATGCTAAGGTCAGTGTTTGACCGTGGTGCATCTAGTATAATCTCATAAAGTAACCCAGACTGTGCATAAACTAGGTCTAGCTGCTGGGTCCGTAAGATGGCTTCTTCCTCTGAAGACACTCCAGAAGTAGATACTTCCTTAGAAATGTAAGGAAGGAGTGATTTGAGGTACCACTCTAAAAGGAATTCTGGAGGTATATTGGCTTTAATGAGCCTCTTCCGTCTTCGCCACTCCTGAATGTGATCAGATAAGTGAGTGGCCTTATTCTATCTAAATGTAGACAAAAGATCTGTCTCGACATTGTACCGAACAGGAAGCTGGAAGTGATTCATAAAAACTGTCGTGAGATACCGAAAATTATAAAAAGTAGCTGCAGGTAACTCAATGTGCCATTTGGCTGTAGCACCTGTTAAGGTTCTTTGAAAAAGTCTCAACCTAACGGAATCTTCGTTCAACGAGTTCGAAGAACACCAGGGATGAAAAGTGGTGCCATGATCACCAGGATCCTCACCTGCTTTACCTTCAAATTTTGGAATGTCCGAAGGTAGTTTAGTGGAGAGTGGTGGCTATGTAACGTTATGGCACACCGGATCGTTCGTCAACTTAGAAAGATCTAGAAAATTTAGCATTGCCAGGAATGGTAAACAAGGTCTATAAGATGGCATTTGATAAGCTGGGGTCATAAAGGGGGAACCTCCCATAGTTTGACCCATGAACTGTTGGTTAGAGTTACCCCCAGCCATTTGCTGGTAGGGGTCTCCCCAAGCCATCTGCTGGTAGGGGTTGCCACCATCCATCTGATATTGTGTCAAAGTGTTATTGAAATTCCCCCATCCAAACGAAAGTGGGTTAGTACCCTGTGTATTCATCCACTATGGCTGGGTGTTGCCCCGCCGTATTGCTGACTTAAAATGTTATCCCCTCCTTCCGAAAACAAAGAGAAAGGGATGTTTCCTGTAGGTACATTATTGTAACCTACAGAGGTGTTAAAACTAAGGGTAGTCGAGGTGGACGGTGTTGTCATGGTACTCATGACGGGCCTATTTGCAGAGGGATTTGGCCCAACATTGGGTGTGGAAATCCAGGTACTAGGTATATGATATGACTGTTGGGTTATAGGAGGTGGAACCATATTCACTGTATTACTGGGTCTGAAAGTAGGGGTAGAGGCAGATGTCAAAACTGTTGAGTTCGGCATGCCTAATGTACCAGTGTTAAAACTGAAGGACAGAGTTGAAATAGAAGTTGTCTGTGTCGAACTCGATGTAGCAGTGGAATGCGGGTTTACAATACTTGTATTCATACCCATTGTGGGAGTCTATGGAACTCCCTGTTCGTCTCCCAGGTTAGTCATAATATGCCCAGGTGTGAAGAAATATTCACTATAATCGAGTCGCTAGAAACCAACAGGTACCAAAAGTGCATTGTTAAGTTTGGTCAAAGGAGGGTTAAAAGGGGTGTTAAACTCAACAGAAGTGATATCCTTAACCTCGACAGTATTAGAAACTTGTTGATCTGGAGTTCTAGGTTGTGGTTCACCAGGAACCTCTATTTCACCAGTAGGTTCAACAAGACCACTAGAGTCTATCCTCCATCGTCATGGTGGCGGTAGTGGTTCCACTCTAAGTGGAAGAAGGTTTTGCAACCTTCTAGACCTACGAAGCTGTTGGTCTTCCACAATTATGTAAAAATAAAACTAAGTAAAAACCTAGTGGCCAATACAACTAGGGGGAAAACAACATACCACTAAAAAATCCTAAGTAAACAGACCAGGTAAACAAGATTCCTTCCGGAGAAGAGTCTGGGATGATGAGGGCCCAGAATAGATCAACGAAGGAAGAATGATAGTTACCCGGGATCCACAATACAATGACTAAGGGTGCAAGCGCTGGAATCACCCAACTGCCCTTCCAAAGACCTGCAAGGGATTTCCTCCCATGTCTGTCCTACGTACAACAGATATAATCCTCCACCGTCACCTATGTATGATCCTATAAGTCTGATACTAAGGCTGCCATAAGTACGAAATATCTTGGGGGGACAGTTGTCAACCTGATCAAAATGCGTGGGAAGGGTAGCAAAGCCTGAAATCCAAATGAACCCCCATACGCGAATTGACCTTGGTTTATGGTTGAAGGGAAAGTGAGGGGATATCCTCAACAATCCCAATCTTCCACGTCCTCGTGCTTAGCTCTGGTTTTAGTAGAGTTTCCCAGTAATATTTGATACAAATGGGTTTACGTATATGAAAGTCGCACCACGATTTTTGAGCAATGAAACAAGCTTCGAGCAGTTTAAGGTGTTTTAAGCTTGAAACTCTAGCCTAAGCTAGTTGGTGTCGTGTATCCCTAGAAAGAAAATTGTTTCTAATTGATTTTATTAAGATTCTTTTTAAGGTTACTTTTTACTCAATGGGGTAGTGCATTGTGTGGAGTGGTTTGAGAAAAGTAAAGTGCAGAAATGAAATAACTTTCGAAGCAACAAAGGACTCTTTTTCTTTTCCGTTTATGCTCTTTCCAAAGTGAAAAACTAAGCAAACCTAAATGAAGTTCTCTTTTTTTTATTTTCATTTCAAATTCAAAACAAAGTAAACTACGCTACTCTGAAATGATTATAAGTCTTACTACTCTAAACGACCAGACTCATTTTTTTCTTTTTCTGTTATATATAAACGAAAAAGAACTCAAAAATGGAAGCAAGTAAGACCTACAAAAGAGATGTGAGTAAGGAAAAATGACTCTAAAGTTCACAACAATCAAATCAATGACTTGACAAATACTTGTCCTACAAAGTTTTTTCAGATGAAAAAGCTTCGAACTTGGAAACAATGTGAAAATAAAATGGGAATGAGAGATGATTATAATTGGAAAGCAGACTTAGCAGGTTGCTCTAAAGCACCAAACCCTAAACAAAAGCACTAAGCCAAGTAGAAGGTAGGCAAGTGAACTAAAGATGACCTTACTATCACAAAGACTCAAACAAAATCAACTAAAGTACTTCAACTTACTTGAAATTGAAACTGACAAAGCAATTAGGAAGTGTTTGGACTCAAACTTTTGAAAAAAAAACACCTTAAGGACTCAACTTGGGATCAAAACCCTAAACCAAAGGACAAGATACCGTTAGAGTGTACTAGTGTTGCAACAAACAACAAAAGTTAGTAACAAAGTTTTGTAGACCTGCAACAAGTAACTAAGGTACAAACAAGCAGCTTTGTTCAACAAGGAACAAGGCACGGTTTCCAAAAGAATCATAAGCAAGCGAGACACTTCAAAAGTACTCAAGTAAGAAAAAATGACCTAAAGGGGTTTGAGAGAGGCAAAAAGGACTCAACAAAGGCACAAAGAACTCAAAGATTATTTAAAAAGCCAAGGCAAAAGACCATAAATCAAACCAAACAAGCGAAAATCTAATCCCAAAAGAAAATAGAGACTTACAGGAAAAAACTCTACTGTGCAGTAGAGAACCTGCGTTTTTCTGGGGGTAAACTCTACTGTGCAGAGATAAACTAGCATTTTTCTAGAGAAAAAAGCTACTGTGTAAAGCAAAACCAACGTTTTCAGGGAAAAAATCTACTGTGTTAAGCAAAACCAGCGTTTTTGAGGAGAAAAAAGCTACTGTGCTAAAGCAAACCAGTGCTTTTGCCAAAGAAGGCTTAACATAAGCCTCAAAACTTCAAACTGAGATGAGCCAAGTGAGGATAACAGGCTATTGTACCCTACAAATCCTCTCAAAGGACCAAAAAGATTATAAATTATTGGAAGGAATGTTAAAACAAGTCTCCCAGAACAGAAAACAATCGGTCCCTAATGGAGTCGCCAGTCTGTTGTTCGGGAAATCTACCCTATAGCGAGGAGATGGACACTACCAACTTAGGGGGTGATAGGTAAATGCATTCATCATATCATATAATCTTCTACAAAAGGAAAGATATCAAGGTCATAAAGGGCATACCTTATTAACGAAGTTCAATCCTAGCTTTCACTTGCTCCTTCAATTGATCCTCCACTTGATCCTCCGTTTGATGAACCTGCAATACAAAGATACCTTCCTCAACGTATCTTGACTCATATAACAATGATAAAATTGAAATACAGTTAAGCATTAATCCAAACAAGTATGCAATCCATTAGACATTTGATTGGGACGGGAAGGGCATTTCAACCTTTATTGTCAAAAGCAAATAAGCAGTATAATGATACCTGATCATTCAAAATGCTTGTGCAATCGGATCCTGGTCTCCTGCTCCTCAAAATAACTTTGGAATTCCTCTAGCATAACAACCCTTAGTGCATAGCTTCTAGGTCCCTCTCTCATGCATCTCCCTTGTATTTATAGGACAAGGTAGGCAGTTTAAATTGAGAGGTAGTTTGATGGGGAGGTTGGGGAAGTTGCCAAAGCAACTTTAACTAATCCCAATCCATCAAATTAATATATTTTTAATCACTTTTTGAGGAAAATGCTACTTTTATTAAGCAAAGTAGAGTATTTCTGATGAAAAAAGCTACTTTTATGAAGCAGAGTAGAGTTTTTAAAGGGAAAAACGCTGCTATAGGCTTATAGACTAGCACTTTTTGCTCAAAAAGTGGGAAAAAGTGAGTTTTTGTCAGCTGAATGAGGGTAGGTCTAGGCCACTCATCATCTAGGGTCAACATGCTCTTCCATCCCTTTTTTCCTTTTGTGTGATCATCAGCTAAAGGAGATCACGGATGGAGAAGTGCAGTTTTGACCTATAACAAGGTTGTCCTTCTCTAACATGTCTAAGGTGTAATAATCTGCATGGATCTAGCAACTCTAACAAACTCACAATCTAACTCTCGAGATTATTTGCAAAGAAGAAGAAGCATGCATTCAATAATCACTCATAAACACAGAATAATGGACAATGTCCATATCATACAGTGAATAATGAATGTAGAGAATGTGTTACAATAATCAATGATGAGGCATCATATAGGATTCGAATTAGCCAAGTACGACATTCAAATTCTAAGCTCAAATTCTAGCATGAATAACTACGGAGACATCAACTAGTCAGTAGTATCAATCATGAGTGGTAAGAGTTAGTCAAGTGTGTTTAACTGAGTCTAACAGAACTAACTATCCATAAATCAAGGAATGGAGGCTCTAAGTGGAGTGCATGAGGCTGTCTAACTCAAATTCTAGCTTGGCTAACAATGGAGACATCATCCAGTCAAGAGTATTAGCAATAAATGGTAAAAGTCAGTCAAGTGTGTATAAGTGAGTCTAACATAACCATCTAGGCATAAATCCGGGAATGGAGACTCCAAGGGGGGCATATGAGGTTGTCAAATAGTCAAGTGGAACTCCAGAACTAGCTAACTAGAAGCTACAAGCAGTCAGTATGAGCAATCCGTGGAATAATTGCTCAATCAATGCACTAACTGAATGATAACTCCCAGTAGGTGAGATAAGGCACCCTAACTGAGCGATAACTGGTGGTAGGTGAGCAAAGGCACTCTAACTGACAGTGGTAGGTGGGAAGGGCACAATTTCTAAGCATATAAGCTGGGGAGACAACCATGATGATGAATGGATGCATGTAGTTGCATGCAAATGCATGTAGCATGTAGTTTTGCATGCAAATATAAAAATGATGGTGTGAATATTCCAACATAAGGTAGGTAATCATGATTCAATGAGGTAACTCTGAACCATGCCGCCGAAATAACTTAAAATTTGTCCTCGGCTTTGAAAAATAACCGTTTTGTGGGGAGAATGATTTGGTTTGAAAATAAAGCAAAGAGTTCAGTGATTACCTATTATGCTAGCATACCTGAGTGTATGATGTGGGCATGATTGTATGGGCGCTGGATTCCGTAGTAGATTTTACTTGCTTCTGTAGTTATTTTGTTCATGTAGGTAGTTATGTTTTTTTTTTTTTGCCTTCTTTCTCTCGGTTCTCTTGAAATTTTTGCATTTGCTTGCTTGAGTTTTTGTGCAAGTTTTGTTAATATGAATTTTCTTTGTGTTCAGGATTGCATTTGTACTAGTGCTTTGAATTCGGTTGATTTGATTTTTGTAGTGCTATATTTTCTAATGTTCTGGCTCGCTTGAATTGACTGCTGGATCGCTTGATTGAAGATTATGAAATTGGATTTGTTGTCTCTTGTTTGAATTTTGTTGATATTGCTTGTTGGCTGTCTTGATCAATTTTTTTCTGATATTTGTTTGTTATTCTTTTGTTGCCGTTGTTGATTTCTTTGTTGCTAAATTTTGCTGGCTTTTTCTCAAATATGGTTGCTGGCTCGCTTGAAATTGCTTGTTGGTTCTTCAGAGGGATGGATCAAGTCCATCAATTTTCGTTTGTCATAACCTAAGTGGATTTTTTTATTTTCCTCTCTTTTTTTGTTTTTTATTTTCCTTTATTTTCCTTTTTTCTCTTTTCCTTTCTCTTTTTTTTTATATTTTTTCATTTTTTTCTCTTTTTTTAATATTTTTTCATTTTTTTCTCTTTTTTATTTTTATTTTATATATTTTTTTTATTTTGTAACTGGAATCAGTGATGATCTATTCTCTCTATCAGCATTATAATTTTTTGATAGAGTGTCTGTGTGAACTCCTCTCTGGACTGTGGTGTCTTATAAAGTTTGAGCTTGTGTCCATTCACCGACATGGGGAATTTTTATTCATCGATTGTTGTAATTCTGACATTTCCATTGTCATAGATCTTTTCAATGATGTAGGGTCCGAGCCATTTGGTTATGAGTTTTCCTTTAAAAGTGTGAAACCTGGAGTCATAGAGTAGTTCTCAGTCGCCTTCTTTCAATTTCTTTTGTTTGATGTTTTCTTCATGCCATTTTTTCCTTTGTTGCTAGATTATTTCAGTGTGGCTAAGTGCTTGTTGGCATCGCTCATCCAGCTGATTTAATTGTAGTATGCATTAATGTTGTATGTTTGAAAGTTCCATGTTTAACTTGGCTGCAATTCTCAATGTTTGATTTCAAACTCAATGGGAAGCATTAATTCTTTCCATAAACTAGCTCATATGGGGTGAAGTCTGTTGTTGTTTTCCATGTAGTGTTATAAGCTCAAACTGCCTCACTTAATCTGTCTTCCCAATCTCTTTTGTGTAGTTGTACTGTCTTTGTCAAGATTCTTTCTAGTTATATGTTTGTCACCTCAGCTTGACGATTAGCTTGAGGGTGGTAGGAGGAGGACTTTATGTGTTTAACATTATTTCTCCGAAGCAGGTCCTCGATGAGGTCGGATGTAAACTGTGTGCCTCGGTCATAAACTAACTCTCTTGGGACTCCAAATCTGTTGAAGATTTGCTCTGTAAAGAATTTTTCCACATTTGTTTCATTTTGTGCTGCAAGTGCTGCTACTTCTTCCCACTTTGTAAGGTATTTAGTGCATACTAGAATATAGCTTTTCTGATTTGATTGGGGGTTGAATGGACCAACAATTTATAAAATCCCCATTTCTCAAATGCTTCCAAAGAGATTTGGGGATGTAGAGGCATTTCTTATCTTTGTGTAGGCTTCCCCATCCATTGACAGTCATCACAATGTGAAACATATTCATAGGATTCCTTGTGGAGTGTTTGTCAATAATATCCAGTTTGCAATATTTTATAGGTTGTTCTTCTTGTAGCATAATGTCCTCCACATGGCTTGTTGTGAGTGGCATGCAGTATGTCATGGATTTTATCTTCTCTGATGCATCTTCTCAATATTTGGTCTGGCCCTTTTTTGAAAAGCATCCCTTCTATCCATGTGTAAGTGGCACTTTGCCTTATGATTTTGTTCTTTTCTTGGTGGCTATAATGTTGTGGGAACTTACCAAACACTAAGTATTTTTCTATGTCAGCAAACCATAGGCTTTTTGTTGACATTGCAAAAAGGTGCTCATCAGGGAAGTTATCATTTACCAATTCATTGTCTTGTCCATGGTTGAGTCTAGAAAGAAAATTAGCTGCTACATTGTGTTTGCCTGGCTTATCCATGATTGCTATGTCAAATTCTTGCAAGAGGAGTAGCGATCTAATTATTCGAGCACTTGTATTAGGTTTATTCATAAGATACCTGATTGCTAAATGGTCAGTGCGGCCAAAAATTTGTTATCCAGTTATGTAGTGCCTGAATTTGTTTATGGCATGTATGACAGCCAAGAACTCATTTTCTGTGATTGTATAATTTAGTTCTGCTCCTGCCAATTTTTTGCTAATGTAGTATATGGCATACGGTCTCTTTTCTTCTTCTTGCCCAAGGACTGACCCAATGGATTTGTTTGAAGCATCAGAATGTATGTGGAATGGTAGTGTCTAACTGGGTCCCTGGAGTGATGGGGCTGTGATTGTCTTCTCTTTGAGGTTTTCAAATGCTGACATAAAATGCTTTGTCCAGATGAATTCTGTATCTTTAGTGAGAAGAGAAAACATTGATGCAACAATTTTGCTATAACTTTCGATAAATCTTCTATAGTAGCCTATTTTCCCGAGAAAACTTCTCACATCACTTTGTTTGACAGGTGGTGGTGGTGTCTGGATGACTGTGACTTTTGCTTGATCAACTTTAATTCCTCTCTATGAAATATGGTGTCCAAGCATGATGCCTTCTTCCATCAGCATTCTACATTTATCATTGCTCAAACATAAACTCATCTCGATGCATTTTTTCAAGACTAATTCTAGATTTTTTATTGCCAAGTTAAAATTATGGCCATAGGGTGTGAAGTCAACCATGTAGACTTCCATTTGATCATTAATAAAATCAGAGAATATGCTTAAAATTTCCCTTTGAAATGTTGTTGGGGCATTACAGAGTCCAAAGGGTAGTACTCTGTATGCATAAGTGCCTCTTGGGCATGTAAATGTTGTTTTATCCTGATCAGCTGGGTGGATTAGGATCTGGTTATATCCACTGAACCCATCCAAAAATGAGAAAAAATTGTTTCTAGCCAATGTATCCAATACTTGGTCAATGAATGGTAGGGGGGAGTGATCTCTCTTGGTTTCCTTATTGAGCTCTCTATAATCCACATAGATCCTCCACTTCCCTCCTTTCTTAGGAACTATAACCAATGGTGAAACCCACTCACTATATAAGATTAGGTATATGAACCCCGCATCTAACATATTTTGTAACTCCAGCTTAAGTATGTCTTCTAATATTGGGTTCATCCTTCTTTGTGGTTTCCTGATAGGAACAACACCTTCCTTGATATATATGTAATGCTTGCAAATGTCTAGGTGGATACCCTTCATGTTAGTGTATGTCCATGCAAAAGCTTTGTTGTTGTCTCACAATACCTTCATTAATTGTTGTTCTTGTCCTGGCTCCAAATTGGAGTTAATATTAACTATCATTCCAAGCATGATCTCAACTATTTTGATCTGTATTGAATGTTGTTCAAGTGTGATCACTTCTGCCCACATTCTATCAGAGTTGTGGGTTAATGTTTTCTCTTCTTGTTGCTGACCTGTGCCAAAAAAATCTTCAAAAATATCATGAGTAGAAGATGCATTTTGAATAAATATATCTAAATGATTGTCTTCATCAATGGCTTTTAGTTATAGGGTAGCTTTAATGGTAAGAACAGGTTAGATGTTTTGGTCTGTTATATCATTATAATCATCTATCAAGTTTTGATATTCTCAGTCTATAGAATTTCTTGCTGGAGGATAAATCATGATTTTCTTTCTAGCTTGCCCACTAGTGATTGTCATGTTGCCAAATCTGCATCCTATATAGGCGTCTGTTGTTGCTAACCAAGGTCTCCCTAGTATTATTGGGTACCCACTGAGATTACTTTTTACTTCTATAATTATGAAGTCGGTTGGGTACTCCCAGGATTCTATGTTGATAATGATGTCTTCGATCATTCCTTCAGGTTTTACAGTTGATGTATCAGTAAGCTATAATATGGTGGTCTAATCATCGATTGGAGTCCTAGGGCTATCATTGTATATTTTTCCATCACGTTGATTGCAGCCCCCGGATCAATTAGGATGCTGGTAATGTGTCTGTCGTTGATGGTTACGTTGACTACTGGACTGCCTGGATCAAGGTATTTGGGGTTGACAATGACACCCAACATTAAATCTGCTAATTTCCTTACTACGTTTAAAGTTGGTGGGTCACATCTTTTTCTGCCTAACTACTGGAGAAAATGTCTCATTGTAATAAATCCTGGGTTGTTGTGAAAAACCATTTGCAACTAACCTTGCTTTATGTTTTACAACATTTCCATCATCATTAAATTTTGTCTTCAACTCATTTTACACCTATTGCATCTTTTCCTTCTAGAAGATTCATTAATTTCCATGTTTGATTTTTCTCTATTGCTTCAATTTCTTCATCCATGACCATTTGCCAACTTTCATACTTAATTGTTTCTTCAAAACATATTAGATCAACAACATAAAATAATGCAAAATCAGAAATTAAATCATCATCATCATTACCTTGAGTTCCCACATATATTTCCTTGAGACTTATTGTCTTTACTGGAGTGCCATCTGATCCTGAGATATCACTTGGGTGATATCTAGGTGTTGACTGAGATCTTAAAGCAGATTGAGGTGTTGATGTTGTACTATGTGCACTAGAGCCATTGTTGGGAGCTTGATCTTCACCAAAATCTTTCATCTCAAATTGTTGTTGTTGATCTAGATTTTTGTTCCAAATCCATTCTTCATCTTCAATAAACTTGACATCTTTGCTGATTATAGTCCTTTTTTTTATGAGATTATACAACTTGAATGCTTTTGATTGCTCACTATATCCCAAAAAAATACATCTTTCTCTTTTATTATCTATCTTCTTATTATTTTCATTAGGAACATGTGCATATGCAATACACATAAAGACACTCAAAGGATAAACATTATGTTTCTTATTACTCCATACTTCTTGTGGTACTTTATCCTTCACACTCTTTTTGGGGGAACAACTTAAATTTTATAGTGCACAAACTACAACTTCAACCCAATACTCATTTGCTAAATGTTTAGCTTTCATCATGCTTCTTACCATTTACATGATTATTCTATTTTTTCTTTCCGCAACACCATTTTGTTGTGGTGTATATCGAGTTGTAAATTGCTTCTTAATCCCATTTGCTTTGCAAAAACTCAAGATACCATTGGACACAAACTCTCTACCTCTATCAGTGCTTAGAATTTTAATGTACTTTCCACTTTGCTTCTCAACCATGACTTTAAATTGCTTAAAAATCTCATAAGATTTTGATTTGTGTTTCAAAAACTATGTCCAATTTTTCCTAGAATAATCATCTATGAAAGTTATGAAATACAAGTTATTCCCAATAGAAGGTGTCAGCATATGCCCACACAAATCTAAATGAAAAATCTCAAGTGGAGCTCTTGCTCTATATGATTTTCCAACATGAAATGATTCTCTATGTTGCTTACCAAGAATACAACCTTCACAAACTTTGTTTGGTTGCTCAATCAGAGGAAAACCATTCATCATGTTTTTTCTATACATAACAAATTTAGACCACTAAATCTTAAATGACCATATCTTAAGTGCCATAACCAAAGTTTGCACTTCCATAACCAGGCTCTACACTTCCACAACCAAGATCTGGTACCAGTTTGTAGGCAAAGAATGCAAGAAGAAAAAACGAAGGCAAGAACATAAAATTTAATCAGATAGATAAAACATGAGTTGTTGCTCTGTATTTTATTCAAGGAGAAGAAGAAGCTACTACAATTCTAACTTATGCAAATCTCAAATGGCCTATATATATCATATTTTACAAACATGTTGCTACTTTAGTCCTCGTTGTTGGACAATGGAGTTAGATGACTGTCCATGGCTGGATAGTTGTAAGTCTGTTGGATGGTTGGACAACTGCTAGGTTGTGGTTGGACGACTCTTGATCACCTATGGTCAAGATTACATGTTCAACAAGTCCTTCTCTACAATAACTTTCAACCTATAAAAGTGATATTCTGCTAAAAACAACGTAGCTCCTACACCACATAAGTAGTGCATAAAATGCCCAATACATTGAATAGTTAATTATTTTTATTAAATTATGATATGATAATTAAATAATTAATAAAAATATTATATATTATTTATCTTAAATACATAAAATAATATTAAATTTATAGTTAACATGTCTAAATATGAGTTAAACGAATTAGATTTATAAAAAATAATGTTAAAATGTCTTTATATTTATTTATATATATATTTTTAACATGATAAAATATTAAAATTTATTTCTTAATGAAAAAAAATTATTGGAAGAGAGTCCAACACCCTTCTTTGAAATAGCTTGTTAAAAAATTATCAATATTTTAATCGGTAAAATGCTTCATGATGAGCATATGATTGTTAAATTCCAACCCTGTTGGTGAGTATAATTAGAGGGAAGGAAGGAAGTCGGATTTCATTGGAAAAGTGAAAGAACAACAGTTCGATCGAGGTAATATCTCGATCGAGGAGGCTTAACCACACTTTAACCCTTGATCGATTGAACATTCTAAAAACCTTGATCAAGGGTTTTAAAATAAGCTCTTAGTTCCTAGTGGATTCATGAATGAATCATCTATTCATTGGCATAAAATTTGCAAGTTTGATACTTTTTGTTATTTTCTTCTAAAACATATATTTACAAAACCATGTCCACAACATCAAATCAGCGCAAAGATATATCAACAACATAAAAATACACAACAATTTTTTTTTTTAAAATACTTACACCAATGGATGCTCTTCAAAAGAGTATTTTTTTATTTTTTGATGGGTTTTGAAAATTATATATATATAGATTTCCATCATAATTTAAAAAAACAAATTTACAAGAACAACCTTATCATTAAATATAATTTTGGCATATAAATAAGTAACATTAATAAAAAATACATAAAAATCTTCAAAAAAATAAAATAATATAAATTTATTTGAAATTTGGATTTTTTTTAAGTTACTACATGTGAAATTTATACTCTTATATATGATTTCTTTTAAATGTAAAATTAGTAAATTGAAATGTAGCTTGTCTTATTAAAGGAAATTTTAACCTCTTTTTGGAAATATGGATTCTTTTAGTGTTCCACCGGGGGATTCTTGACGAAACGTTTCCCCCCACCCATGCCCCTAAGAATATTTTTTTTTATGTTTTTCCATTATTTTCACTTTTTACCATCGCTACTAATCGCTACTTAGTACTACTTAGAAAATAAATCAATATATTTAGTATTTACATTGGACAATCACAAATAGACATCAAATGAAATATTATTTTGGTATTTTATTTTATTTTTATAATTTTAGAGATGTCCCTGTCCCCGAATTTCCCTAAAATTTGGGGAACATTGATTTTTCTTGAAGATGGAACAAGTAAGCATATTTACACCACAATTATTATAAGATAATTAATCAGGTTATATGGTTTAAGCTCCATGTCCATTAACTTCAAATTTTATATTCCAAACAAGTAGAAGATGCAACAAATAAGCATATTTATATGACAATTATGATAGGATAAAAGTAGGTTTAGCTTTTATCAAGCACTTAATAGGTGACAGATTTCCACTATTGGCTTAAGTTCCATTTACATTAAATTCAAATTTAAAAATGAACCTTAATAAATACAAATAAAATCATAATCCCTAGCGAAAAGAGATTGGGTTGCTCATTTCAAACTCCTACAAGATAAGTGCATTGGACTACTTGGATGGGAAGAATATATTCCATAAAAAATGAGATAGAGAAACACAACCTCAAAAACCAATCCCAATAAATATTGAGTTATAATCCAAAAGTTAATTGGTAAGAGTTTTTCACTGTTATCTAGATTTTATTCTCACTAACTCTAAATCTAAAAACCGAAGATAAGGACTTTACAACTTGAGTGGGAAAGCAATCTGTATGATGTTTCATTTGTGTTAGATTGATAGGTTTATACTTGATGTGAACGCTATCGTAAGTTTGTTTTTCTATTGAATGCGAAAGCGTTGGATACCTTTACAAATTGATTGAGTTGAATGCACAATAAACTGAGTTGAATGCTCCAAATTAAAGATCATGCTCAAGCTATAACCAGATGAGTTCGAACGGCCCGAGAAATCAGAGATAAGCAGGAATTTGCCCCTTCTCGAATAAAAGTTGTCGAAAAATTCGTAGTCTGGGATGTCAGCAGACCAATTTGCTAAATGTTTTTGTGTTTCTCCATGTATAAATTATACTAGCATAAACAACGTTAAGGATAAATACATGACTTAACAACCAAATCACCGGAGTTGTATATGTAGCAACCAAAACGCCTCCCCTCATCGAATTCTTCGAATTCGGCAGAGCAACAATGGTTCATATATGGCAATTTTTATTGTTGAAATTACAATTTGGACGATTTAAGTAGTTTCAAAATCCATCATTTAATTTAGATTATGTATTTCTTATTATTGTAATTATATATTTACAATTTTTGCAATTTTCAAACAACATTATTTTCTTAAAGCCCCGAAAAACTGAGCGTTTTAGTCGTTCTTTATTCTACGCGTCATCTATCGACTAATAAAACGCGCAAAAGAGCAACATTTCATTGTGTCATTAAAGTTTCAGGGCCAGAGTTGGTGAACGTAGATCAAAACTTGCGAGAAAATCGCTATAGGAAACACCGTTGCAGCGCGCCCAACATCCCTGCATTACATTCGTGTTATATCCGCGGCCGCAATTTCTGAACGCAGCAGGCGGCTAAGAGAAGAAAAATGAAGACGGAGGCGTTATAAATCCGCGGCCGCGATTTCGCTGATGCCGAATGTCCGATGAACCTTGATTATGTCCGCCAATTGCCGTGGGACAAGTCTTCCTGCGAATCGGCCATCATTAAGCCCGACTGCTGCCAGACTTTGCTTCGCTTGTTTGGCATAGGATTAGCTCAGCAGCTTAGAGATTCATACATGTTTGAGCTTCCCACCAATGCCTCTGCTGTCGCCTGTCTCCGGCGGTTTCAGCAACAGCTCGATTATCTGGGTTTCTCGCCAAACTTGGCGGCAATCTGTTTGAAGAATGAAATGTCTGGGTTTGTATCTAACCCACTCTTGCGCGCCGGCATACAGGCAAAGGAGGACTGGATTCGGAAACTGGGAACTAGTCCGCTGGATTCGGCTTGCAAAGGCGACCTCTCGGATCTGGACTTGTGTTATGATTGTATCGATAGTGGAAAGCTCGTTCACAAGATTCTGGCGGGCATGTACAGAAACTTGACAAAGGCGACCAGTTTGGAGTGCTTTTATTTCACAGTTCTATATGCCGCCGGAGTGGTTAATTAATTCGGCCCCAAGAGCAAAAATACTGCTCAGTGTATCCTCCGCCTGCCTTTCGTCCAAACCTCGTCGGATCACCGAGTTTTCGCCTGCGTTTTCACGGGCTCTGCAACGGCCCTCTTCCTCATCTCTGCTCTTGGCCTTTTCTATTGTCTGTGGGTGAAAAGGATTGATCGTTCGGCCGTGCACAGGCAATTCGTGAGGCAGAACCAAAAACTTCTGAATGCAGCCGTGAAACTCAACACAGGAGCAGTGTGTTTCGACATTCGACAGATCATTGGCGCCACCGATAATTTCAGCGACGCCAATCTCATCGGGCAAGGCGTCTTTGCCACGGTATACAAGGGAACGCTTCTGGATTTTCGGCAGATCGCCGTGAAGAGAATAAAAAACTGCACGTCCGAAGGGGATTCCCATTCCCTGAATGAAGTGGAGATCATCAACAACATCAGGCACCGTAATGTGGTCGTTTTGAGAGGCTGCTGCGTCGCTGGCGACGAGAGGGAAGGGCACCAGCGGTTTCTGATATATGATTACATGCCCAATAAAGGTCTCCATGAGCATCTGTTTGGAGGAAAGTCCAAGGCCCGGCCTTTGAACTGGCCGCAGAGAAGGAACATCGTCCTCGGCATTGCCAGAGGGCTGGCTTATCTGCACAACGGTATCGAGCCCGCCATTTATCACAGAGACATAAAATCTACTAACATTCTGCTGGATGACGATATGAATGCCCGTGTAGCAGATTTTGGTCTAGCCAGGATGAGTACTAAAGAGGGAGAATCCCATATCACGACTAAAGTAGCAGGGACGCATGGCTACATGGCCCCGGAATACGCTCTCTACGGTCAACTGACAGACAAAAGCGATGTCTATAGCTTTGGGGTTCTGCTATTGGAAATCATGAGCGGCAGAAAGGCTTTGGACGCCTCTGCTAAGTCGGTGTCCCATTATCTCATTACGGATTCGGCATGGCGCTGGTGAAAGAAGGCAGGACCAGTGAAATAATAGACGGGAGAATCCGGCAGAGCGGGGCGGGAAGCGTGATGGAGAAATTTGTTTTGGTGGGTATTTTGTGCTCTCATGTTATGGTCGCATTCAGACCTCGAATGATGGAAGCCGTGAAGATGCTGGAGGGAGAGGCCGAAATTCCTGAAATCCGAGACAGGCCTTTGCCGCTTATGCTGCATGGTCCATCTCTGAAAGAGGAAGCAAGCGGTTCTTTCGTCATTTCTGAACATCCATATGAAGGGCAGAATTGCATCGCAGACAGCATGTTAATTTTTGTTTTGAAAGTTGTGAAAAGTAAATAATACAATTGTGAAATTGATTAAATTTGGATTTTATATTATCAAGGATAGCAAAATGGTATTTATTTTCAACTTCTTTGGTACGATAATTTTTTAATTTTTACATAATTGATTAAATTTAGATTTTATATTATTAAAAATAGCAAAATGGTGTTTATTTTCAAAATATTACAATCAATAAATGACAAAACTCTTTCACATAAGGAAAACTGAGATAGATCGTCTTTTTGATCTTGCTCATTCTTCAAATTCAAAATCAACACAACTATTATATAAGCTTAGATTGGAAGTGCATGAATATCCTCATTCTTATCGACCTTCAAAATGGGCAAGTCAAGATATGGAGTCGAGGGTTGCTAAGCAATGTAAATTCATATTTTTCATCAATGTAAGATTCATTAATGAAAAATGTAATATCTCACTTTTGAACCTTTTAATGTGTAAGATCGAATTAAGTATAAATTATAAACAAGTGTTGAGCTTGGATAAAATATTCATGTGTGTAAATGATGCAAATATTTTATATGAATTTTTAGTGAACATATCAAGGTCTCCCGCACTAGTGAATTGATAGGCATATAATTATGATATATATGTTTTAGATTTGATAGGCATATAATTATGATATATATGTTTTAGATATAACATGTGGTATATGTTTATATGGTATTATTGAGATGTGTCAATATGATTTCAAAAAATAATATAACGGTTGAAGCTAATTATGTAGAACATGAGAAGGGCTATGAGTTTATTAGAGGGGAAGAGGAAAGGGGGTCTTAGGAGAAAATAATTAATCCTAGGTTTCTTTACTCCTAAATTTTTACTAAATGCATGTGGTGGTTGGTGGTAAAGGGGCCACCTGACATAGTTATTATGAGGGCATGAGGGATAGGTACAAACATCATCATGAAAGTAAGAGACTCCATCCTTGTAGAAATTATGAAAAAAATTATTCTCATGAATGTACTCTCCTCTCATTCCAATCCAATTGGATTGTGCACTCTTAATTACAATCCTTTCATTGTTATAAATATTCTACCATTTGAGCCACCTAGCCCAACCACATTTAGTTTTAGATCCAAATATATTTACATGGAAGAAACTTTTTTAGGTGTGCATTGGATGAAGGGGCTTCTACTCGTGTCATGTCCCTATCATGTCGGAGAGATTTAGGTTCTCCTAAGCATGTTTATTTGGCCACTATGCTAAAAGCATTCAATGGTCACTTGTTCAAACCTCTTAGAAATATTCCCACCTTTCTAAGTAAATCTGGGGGTCAAAATTGTTGTACAAGAAGATGAGGTTGTTAACACTCCTTTGAATTGTAACCTTTTATTGGGACAAATTTGTACATATGTAATGATAGTTGTAGTGTCTATGATGTTTTGATTGATCTAGTTCCCTCATGAAGGGGGGATTACCACTATCAACCAATTCTCTTATTGTTTGTGTAACGTACCCCGGTGCGCTACAAAAAAAATACTCAACAACCTCCCTCTAGAACATCCAAGGAACCCTGGAGTTTGTGGGTATATCAAATAGGAAATTTTTTTCCTATGGTGAATGAATACTCCAAGCATAGACCATCCACCACATTCAAACAACTCTAGAACAAATTAACTTACAAGAAATAAAATGACTTCCTACAGGAAGTATGTATTCACCATGACATAAATTCCATTTAGAATATTTCTTTACAACAAACTACCATTATTGTTGACAACATAAACCAAAAATAATAATTATATTTATTTGTTACTCATGGAAGAAAAGATGCATAAAGAATTATACAGAATTTAAGTTTGAATTATCCAAGTGCAATTCTCCATACTCAGCACAAGTAATAATACAAATCTTTATCAATCAAATGCCAAAAGAATATAATTACACCATTATTCTTATTAAGCATAAAATTTCCATCAAATAGCACTATGAATCTCTCAAGTACTCCAAGAACCTCATATTAGAGCTCAATTATATCAAATTTCACTTACAATACTAACCCTACTACTACACACCACGAACCTTTAACAAAACTTTTAGTTGCTATTCAAGCATCATACATTCACACCGGAATGCATATATGACACACATGACGACCCAACCATAAACAAGTTCCCAGTGATCCTGAACACATAACAACAAGAATAGGAAAAATATTCCATATTCATAAAACTAGTTACAAGCATACATATTTTTAGGTAGAAACATGCAAACTACATCCATACATACACAATTCTCTATAAATTCCTTCCATTCATTAACTGTACAATTATAGATAATTCATTATGATACGAAAAAAATACTTATATGGATGAATTTAATGCAACAATAATTCAAATCCTTCATGAATCACTCCATTCATTAAATCATACACAGTAATAAAATGGATGATATAGAGCAACAACACTTATATGAATACTTAACAACATGAGCAACTGACTGCATGTGAGGCACGCCCCACCCAACCATATGTTTCCTTGTTCATAAATAACTCAGGAAGGTGCCACCCCTAAGCTGATATTATGAATCCACTAGGAGAATAGTCAAGGTTGATAGAAAAATGAAATCGACAGGTGAACAGAGTAATTTCCCCACCAAGTTATCTCTCATGGTTTGGCACTCACCAATTTCACATAAATAGCATGGTTCTTTCTTTCCAGTTCCAATAAATTGGTTTCGACCTTTTGCAAACCAAATAGTGCAGTCCCTTCCTTGTTATCTATTCCAAAACACAACATTGAAATACCTTATACAAGGCCGCAACTGTCAACCAATGCCCAGAATTTCCACCAAGGAAGGTTCACACACAGTTCAACATTTCACTAGTAGCTCAATTATGGTTTTTTATAGGACAATCATCACCCATCAATTATTAGTTATCATATTTTCAAGTTCATAACAAAACTCAAATGATGAATTCAGAACCCATACCCCCAATCCAGGAAGAATGGTTCACTGGTAAAAGATCAAAAGACAACGGACTTCCCTAGTTCAGCAGGGACGAGAGGGTGAGAGAGTTCATGTGGGAGAGAGTTTTTGTGAAAAAGTATCTCCAACTCTTTCTGCATACACGCTTTAGTTGCATGGATGACTTTGCCCACATGGTCTCTCCCAAAGACTCACATCCCCTATGTGTTATTAAACTTTTGTTTAACATCCCCTATGGGTTATTAAAATGATTTTAGGGTTCAAGGTTAGGCCAAGGTCATTTTATACAGCCTACCCTAGGCTATATACAACCCCCTTTCCTTCTTATTGGTGGATTCATAGGTCCCCATTCTCTTAAGCATCTTCCTCACCCACAACCAACTATCTATATATATATATATATAAGTATTACATTTCACTAGGGTAGCTTTGAGGTTTAAAATTCGCCTCCTAAGAGAAATAATAAAATAAGAGTTCTGAATTTTAGAGGGGAAAAATAAAAACTACTTTTTCTTATCGTATTTTTGACATATATTTTTATCAGTTTACCCAAATTTCAAGTTTGGGCACTTGTTGGATGTGAAATTTAATTCTACATCTAAATCATACACACATGGCATACTTTTGAGGCACCCACAACATGAAAACTAAAAAACATATTTTAATACATAAAATACATTTTTTTATTGAATTTTTAGTTTTTTGTGTTGTGGGTGCCTCAAAAGTATGTACTATGGGTATGCATTAGATATGGATTTGAATTTTACATCCAATGAATGCCCAAAATTGAAATTTGGGTAAACTGATCGAAAATACAATAAAAAAGTAGGCTTTCTTTTTCCCTCCATTTTTTTTACAAATATTACCCCCATGGTTGACAACATCATCTTGAATCCCATTGGTTCTTATAAAGTGAATTTTGATGGTATGCTTTTTGTTTTGAGGCCCACTTTTTGCCTCAAAACTCCCCTAATGGCAGGCACTCTGACACTTTCAACTTTATCGGCTAACTAGCCTAAGTCATACTTACATAATACATTCTAGTCCACAAGGATTGAAACCAGGGATGTTATATCCCCCCTCCATTTATTTTGGCACTTTCCTCATTGCACAACACCATACTAATGTTCTTAATATTATAAGGATAGGTTCTCCATCCTTTAATCTACATAGGTAGTCCAACCAAATAATTATATACATAGGATTTATGTCACGTCCCCTCCCATCTATCCAAGGCAAGGAAGGGAACATGATACCAATCTTTGGGGATTTTACATAAACTCAGCCCATTCATTAGGTTCATACAAATAAAAACAAAAGTGTGCAGATGCAAATCACGCAATTATGCACAGCGGAATAAAACAACACCCACACACATTTCATACTCATCCAGCATATCAAATGATCATCGAATTAAACATTTCAGAAGTAATAACACATAGAGGATACTTATCTTCATTGTGCAATTCTCCCAAGCAACTAGCTATGTTGCCACAACGTTCCACCCAACCATAGGCCAGTTGTGTTCATCAATCTCTCAACACAAATGCCACCCCTGAGTTGGGCATGATTCTTACAAGGAAAATGGGACATTCAAGCTCATGCACATCCAAAGCAGTAGATACCCATAACCCACACCCAAACATACTCTTTTCCCACAAGGAAAGCACAATCATTGGGCATGGATGCACATTTTTAACAATGGGATTTACAACAAAATGGCCATGGGTTTTCCCAAATTGTTTCCAGCCAAAAACGGATTATGGGATGGGGAAAACAAGCATAGGGAGGAAAACAATTCCTCCCCCAAACTATCAAGCATTCAGCAGCCAAAACTGTCCCAATGGAATCCCCCATTCAATCTCCCTCCTCCCCCTACTGATATATAACAGAAAACGCCCTTCTCCTAGCTGAGAATGAAGGAAAATACATAATTTCAATGGGGAAAAACGCCCAACAATCTCTCAGCTCGTGAGAGAGCCAAATTGGTTGATGGATCCTGGCTTGGGGAGCAATTCATGGCTCTTTTATTTCCCTAGAAGCAAAATTCTTTACACTTTAGATCTACTTTCTCATTTGCAGGGCCACTCGAAAGTGCAAGCAAAGAGGATATAGTAGCTCGAGAACTGTATGCAGAAATTGAAATATACTCTATTACACTTGAGATCCACTTTCTCGTTCACAAGATTGCTCGAAGGCCCAAGTGAAGAGGATACGGTGGCTCGAAAGAACAATGCTTGAAAAATCAAATCATATACTATTACACTTGAGATCCACTTTCTCATTTGCAGGCCCCCCCGAAAGTGAAAGAAAAGAGGATACGGTGGCTCAGACACAACTTATCACAAGAAAATTTACATATGACACTACAATATTCTATAATTGTGTATAAACATAATGAAAATACTGTATATCCAAAACAAAATTGAACGAATTAAAGTTTGTATTCAGTTTTGCAGGGAAATTGTTTTCAGAACGTCTCAAAGTGTAGTGTTCAATTCTTTGTTTTTCAATGTAAATATATTTTGGAAATGTGTTTAAATGATCTTTTCAAATGTTATAACCGATATTTGGTGTCATGTTTCAAATAAGCAGGTGTTGGCGGGAAAAACTACCCTATAGTATGGAAACGGATACTATCAACTGAAAGGGGATGACAGGTAAGCATACTAATTGTGTTACAGAGATGTTTATGAAAGGAAATAGGTTATAGGTCTTGAGAACATACCTTTTGTAATGTCCCCTCCCATCATCCCAGCATGGGAGAGAACATCACTCTAATTCCGGAAATCTAGTCCCATACTTAGTAAACAAACATTCAATTTAAAATGAAGATGGACATATGCAAATGCATAAATATTTGAAAACACAGCGGAAGTAATTTCAATTACACTTCTATCATACATTCAAGATATTCATTAAATAAATAATTGCAAAGTTAACACAAGAGAATACTTATCTCAATAAAGTAGTCCCAAGCAACTAGCTATGCAACTGCAACGTTCCACCCAACCATAGGCCAGTTGTGGTCATCAAATTCTCCACACACTGCCAACCTCGAGCTAGGCATGATCTCTACAAGGAATCAGGGAACAGTAGACTCACACATAGCTCCAAGATACACCAAATCAACCAAGCCAAGCTACAGTTGGGTTTATCAGGCTGCTAGAAATTGGAAGGGAAGAATTGCTAAGCTAGTGCGCTCAAGCACAGAGCCAGGGATACCCATCCCAGATCTATTCAGCTTGGCACTCACAATGCCTACACACCCAGCACAAGGAAGTATTCTCTTCACTGCCACGCAGTCCCTCAAGCCATACCTTCCTTTCTAGTGCTCTCAGGGCGTGCATAGAAAAGTAGCCAAAGCCCTCTTGATCTTCTTGAGAGGTTATTCTCCCCACTAGGTTTATCAAGCCAATTCTATCCACTACCACTCCAAATCTCTTGCTCACAGATTCAAACCAAAACAAGGATGCACATAACAACACAACCACAATTATTGGGCATGATAAAAACGTTTTTAAAGTGGGATGTCGAAAGAGGGGGTTTCTACCAATTCAGAAAAAAATGTGGGAAAGCCCAAAAACGAAATGGCAATTGGGGAACAACCCTGGAGAGCAGAAATCATTTTCAGAAAAACGTCCATGGGTATTTTGGGGCAAAAACGACCTCCATCATAGTCCCAAATCGTGGCCCTTCTCTCCCAGCTGCTGTATAATGAAAAAACGAGCTCCCAGGCATGGAAAATGCAGGAAAAATGGTGAAAAATGTGATGGGGAAAGGCCCAGTAGTTCAGACTGTGTGAGAGAGGAAAGACTATCTGTTCAGAATGGCTTTGGGCACCATTTCGTGGGTGTTTTCTTGCCCAAGGAGACAAAATACGATTTCCCAGGTTGATGGCTTGCCCATAGACGAAATTGGCTGCCATACCTCTTCATTCCGAAGACATTAACTACCTCAACCAATTTCTGGAAGAATTAAATGATTGGGTCCGTAACCCAAAATGGGTAGTTCGTGGTTTATGGATTTTCTCATTGACACATGGATTAACACCATTGGCTCAAGGGTTTGAATAATTTCCCTCCCTATTCCTTCTAGAATCATGCCCCCATCTCTTTTTTGCATAGCATAGCCAGTTGTGGGTTTTTCATTAAAATTCGTATTTACATGATGTCTTAATTACATTATGCATATCTAGCACAAGAACCATAGGCATCTATTTCTTTAATTTCCGATACATAAAACGCTAAATCAATGGTGGGGCCTTGGCCTTCAGCTCCTCACCATGATTAAATAACAATATTTACATCATTTACAATTTAATGCGAAGGGAGTCAAAATGGGGACATTACATTCCCCTCCTCTTACATTAGCACTGTCCTCAGTGCTCATCAAAATCGAACAAAAATGGATATGCCACCCTCATGGCATCCTCCAGCTCCCATGTAGCCTCATCGGGACCGTAGTGCTTCCATTGCACCTTTACCTGTCCGATGGCTCGATTCCGGAGCAATGTTACCTTCTTGTCTAGGATGCGTAATGGATCGGTTTGGAATTCTCCCTTGGGTTCCATCTGGATCACATCCCAATTAATCACATGGTTATGATCATGTACATATTTCTTAAGCAAAGAGACATGAAAAACATTATGAGCTTTAGTGCTAGCAGGCAATGCAAGTCTATATGCAACTGGCCCTATTCTTTCAAGCACTTCAAATGGCCCACAATATCTAGGTGATAGCTTGGCACAACTCCCAAGCTTCAAGGAACTCTTCCTTGATTTCACTCTAAGATACATGTGATCCCCAACATTGAATTCCCTATGCACTCTATGTTTATCTGCATAGCTTTTCTGTCTATCCTGGATTGTTTTTAAATTTTGTCTGATCTTGGCAACTTCTTGCTCCATTTCCTTAAGCAATTATGGCCCAAGTACAATTCTGTTCACTGGATTGTCCCAAGTCACTGGTGTCCTACACCTTCTTCAGTACAAATCCTCATAAGGACTCATTCCCAACGATGCTTGTTGCCCATTGTTATATGCAAATTCTACCAAGTGTAGATAATCTTCCCACTTGGATGGTTTGTCCATTGCATACATGCGGAGCATGTCTTCAAGCACCCGATTTACTCTTTCTATTTTCCCATCTATTTGAGGATGGTATGTGGTACTGAAGCTTAGCTGTGTACCCAAATCTGCAAAGAGACCTTTCCAAAAATTGGAAGTGAACTTGGTATCCCTGTCAGAAATTATTGCCTTAGGCAACCCATGTAATCTGAAAATTTTCTTCATGAAGGGGCAATGGCATCAGCTTTGTGTGTGGACTTAACTAGTATAAAATGTGCTTCCTTTTGTAACTTGTCCACCACAACCATGATGGAATCATGTTGTCTCACAGTCATTGGCAATCCTGTAATAAAGTCCATGGATATTACTTCCCATTTCCATTCTGGAATTGGCACTGGAAGCAATAAACCTGCTGGATGTTGGTGTTCACTCTTCACCTGCTGACATTCTATGCACTTAGAAATGTATTCAGCGATGTCCTTCTTCATGCCTGGCCCGAAATAATATTTTCTTGCTGTAGCGATTGTTTTCTGATATCCTGGGTGACCAGAGTATGGAGCTTTATGGATTTCATCCATAACAATTCTCCTCAAATCTGCCGCATTTGGAATATAGACTCTATTCTTATAAGTAAGAAGTCTGCCTTCTTTCAAATGATAGATTTCATACTTCTTTTCAAGGTCTTGCTGCTGCAATTTGTCCTTTATCTATACGGACACTTCATCCTCAACAATATGGTTAACAATCTGTTGCTTCAAATCTGGTTGGCAAGTACTAAGTGCTGCCACATGCATTTCATGTACCTTCCTGCTGAGTGCATCAGCCACCTTGTTTTCTTTCCTTTGATTTCGAAATCAAATTCACACAAAAATTCCAACCATCTAGCTTGTCTAGCATTTAAAGTTGGCTAATCAAACAAGTATTTCAGACCAAAATGGTCTGTCCTTAACTCAAATTTTCTTCCCATTAAGTAATGCCTCCACATCTTTAAAGCATGTACTATGGCTGCAAGTTCTATATCATGAGTAGCATAGTTCTTCTCATGCTCCTTCAACTTTCTTGACTCATAGCATATCACGTGGTTGTCTTGCATAAGAACTCCTCCAAGTCCTTGATTGCATGCATCGGTACATACCACAAAGTCTTTTTCTGGGTCTGCAATTTTCAAAATTGGTGCACTTGTAAGAAGATTCTTCAACCATTGAAAACTTTCCTCACATCTTGGTGACCATTCAAACTTTATCCCCTTCTTTTGCAAAGAAGTTATCGGGTTTGCAACCTTGGAGAATCCTTCGATAAACCTCCTGTAGTAACCGGCAAGGCCCATACAAGATCTCACATCAATCACATTCCTTGGAGTTGGCCAATTCATAATGGCTTCAATCTTCTCAGGGTCTACAGATATTCCTTCGTCGGAGATGATGTGACCCAAATAATGAATTCTATCTTTATAAAAGTTATATTTGCTCAACTTTGCATACAGCTTATGCTCCTTAGTAATTGCATTATCATTCTCAAATGTTCTTCATGCTCTTCTTCATTCTTAGAATAGATGAGAATGTCGTCTAGGAATACAAGAACAAACTTGTCCAAATACTTGCTAAAACAATTATTCATGAGACACATGAATGTAGCTGGTGCATTTGTGAGACCGAATGGTACCACTACAAACTCATAGTGTCCATACCTTGTTCTAAAGGCTGTCTTATGAATATCTTCTTCTTTGATTCTTACCTGATGGTAACCAGACCTCAATTCAATCTTTGAAAATACCTTTGCTCCTCTCATTTGGTCAAAAAGGTCATCAATTCAGGGCAATGGGTATTTGTTCTTCACAGTGACATTGTTCAACTGCATGTAGTCAATACATAACCTGAGTGTTCCATCTTTCTTTTTCACAAATAGAACAGGTGCTCCCCACACGGACACACTTGGCCTAATATATTTCTTTTCCAGCAACTCTTGTAATTGCATTTTCAATTCTAGCAATTCCGGTGTACTCATCCTATAAGGTGTCTTAGACACTGGTGCCGCTCCTGGCATAAGTTCAATTGTAAATTCAATGTCTCTCTTTGGAGGGAGTCCTGGAATCTCATCAGGAAAAACATCCCTGAATTCTTGCAATACATGATAGTCCTCCAAATTATGAGTTTCATTCTCTGCTACCTCTAAAATGTGGCCTGCATACAATTGACATCCCTTCCTACAGAACTTCTTCAGCTGCATGGCTGAAACCTGTCTAACAGAAGTCACCTTTGTAATGCCTTTTACAACCCTCGGGTTTCCTTCTTCATCCATGCATTCAAATGTCTTATTGTAGCAGTCAAGTTTAACCTTGTGTGCTTCTAACCAATCCATTCCAATGAGAATATCATAGAACCCAGTGGTAAAATATTCAGATCTGCGTAGGTGAGTAGCCTATCCATCTCTAATGGACATTTCTCTACTATTTCACTAACTTTTCTCTTGGTTCCAGTGGCTAGTTGAACTAACCATGATTTACTATGCTTTAATTTCTTAAAAGCACAAATATCATCAATTCTAGGACTGACATAACTGTGAGTAGATCCAGGATCAATCAAAATAGAAACAGATTGCTTAGAAATCTTACCTTCATCTTCAACCACAGTTGATTGATGATCTGCCTGGCGTTCTTCCAATGGTGTATAGATTCCAGGGATTGTCCTTGCTATCTGACCCATAGTTTCAGCTCCTTGGATGTTGTGGACCTGATTTGCATTCCCATTCTGATGTGGATAGTTCCTAAGCATGTGGTCTCCTCCACAACCCCAACATCGAAGTGGTTCTTTTGGTTCCTTTGGATCTCTTGGCTTATCTCCCATCATCCTAGTTGGCTTAGTCACAACCTGTGACGGCTACCTTTGCTGATTCCGGAATTGAGGAGGCTTGAACCCCTTCTTCCTTTGATCAAACTTTTCATTTTTCCTATCCTTCCATGCCTTATGGAATTCTGGTTTGCTTTTGTTTTGATCAAAGAAATACTTGGCCTTTCTTATGGCCTCCTCTAGAGTTCGACGTTCATCAAACTCAATTCTATCTTTATATGACTTGGGCAGTCCACTCAGGAAACGCTGAATTTTCACCTTGTCATCTCGAATGTACCTGACATATCTTAGTAGCTCCAAGAATTTGTTTGCATATTCTTCCATGGTCAATTGTCCCAATCTCAGCTCATGGAACTCTTTGATCTTATCATCATAGTACCTGTCAGAGAGGTACTTCTGCTTGAAGTATTTCTTGAACTACTTCCACACGATCCTCCTTTCATTGATCTTCTTCACTTTCCTGATGTGTTCCCACCATATAGATTCTCTTCCATTCAAGTTGAAGATGGATTCCCTTGACTTCATATTTTCCAAGTAGTCTTGGACTTGGAAATACTTTCTCATCCCAAGAAGCCAAGCTTCAGCTTCTTGACCAGACTTTATCTCTCCATCAAATGTAGGAGGTTTCGCCTTCTTAAATTCCCCATGTGAATTGTTCTTGTAGTGCTTCTACCTCTTACCCCTGTGAGATGGAGAGCTTGAACCCTCAATGGATTCTTCAGAGTCAGATGATTCATTAGAATAGATTTCTGGAGTATATGTTCTGTCTATAGAAACTCTTCTTGGGCTACTAGCCCTCTTACGGGAATTCCTTCTAGAGCTACTCCCACCCCTTTCTAGATTTGATGTCTGATGCCCAAAGTTTATTTTCCTTTGGATGTCTGTCAAACTCTGTAGCATGGCTACATTCAACTTATTTTGTTCTTCCTGAGCTTTAATCATCCTTTCATTATCTTCTCTGCAACTTTGCAACTCCACCCTTAGGCTTCTCATGGTGGCTGCAATGCCTGGAGGAGTCTCTTGATTTCTTCTCCCATTAGATTCTGTTTCAGCATTTTCAACATGTATGTTCTCCCCCATGGCATCTGTCTTAGGCTCATAGGGATCCTGTGCATCATCCATGATGTTGATTTTCTTGGCCCAACCAAGATCCAAAACTTTCCAACTGTACTATCTAGAGTGCTACCCTAATTTAACTTGTGATTCTCTGTACCTATGATAGGTAGCCCCATAAAGGCCCAATGCTAACCAGCGGCTCTGATACCAAAATGTAATGTCCCCTCCCATCATCCCAGCATGGAAGAGAACATCACTCTAATTTCGGAAATCTAGTCCCATACTTAGTAAACAAACATTCAATTTAAAATGAAGATGGACATATACAAATGCATAAATATTTGAAAACACAACAGAAGTAATTTCAATTACACTTCTATCATACATTCAAGATATTCATCAAATAAATAATTGCAAAGTTAACACAAGAGAATACTTATCTCAATAAAGTAGTCCCAAGCAACTGGCTATGCAACTGCAACGTTCCACCCAACCATAGGCCAGTTGTGGTAATCAAATTATCCACACACTACCACCCTCGAGCTGGGCATGATCTCTACAAGGAATCAGGGAACAACAGACTCACACATAGCTCCAAGATACACCAAATTAGCCAAGCCAAGCTACAGTTGGGTTTACCAGGCTACTAGAAATTGGAAGGGAAGAATTGCTAAGCTAGTGCGCTCAAGCATAGAGCCAGGGATACCCCTCCCAGATCTATTTAGCTTAGCACTCACAATGCCTACACACCTAGGACAACGAAGTATTATCTTCACTGGCACACAGTCCCTCAAGCCATACCTTCCTTTCTAGTGCTCTCAGGGCGTGCATAGAAAAGTAGCCAAAGCCCTCTTGATCTTCTTGAGAGGTTATTCTCCCCACTAGGTTTATCAAGCCAATTCTATCCACTACCACTCCAAATCTCTTGCTCACAGATTCAAACCAACACAAGGATTCCCATAACAATAGAACCATAATTATTGGGCATGATAAAAACATTTTTACAGTGGGATGTCCAAAGAGGGGGTTTCTACCAATTCAGAAAAAAACGTTGGAAAGCCCAAAAATGAAATGGCAATTGGGGAACAACCCTGGAGAGCAGAAATCATTTTCAGAAAAACTCCCATGGGTATTTTGGGGCAAAAACGACATCCATCATAGTCCCAAATCATGGCCCTTCTCTCCCAGCTGCTGTATAATGCAAAAACGAGCTCCCAGGCATGGAGAATGCAGGAAAAATGGTGAAAAATGTGATGGGGAAAGGCCCAGTAGTTTAGACTGTGTGAGAGAGGAAAGACTATCTGTTCAGAATGGCTTTGGGCACCATTTCGTGGGTGTTTTCTTGCCCAAGGAGACAAAATATGATTTCCCAGGTTGATGGCTTTTCCATACATGAAATTGGCTGCCATACCTCTTCATTCCCAAGGCATTAACTACAACCAATTTCTGGAAGAATTAAATGATTGGGTCCATAACCCAAAATGGGTAGTTGGTGGTTTATGGATTTTCTCATTGACACATGGATTAACACCATTGGCTCAAGGGTTTGAATAATTTCCCTCCCTATTCCTTGTATAATCATGCCCCCATCTCTTTGTTGCATAGCATAGCCAGTTGTGGGTTTTTCATTAAAATTCGTATTTACATGATGTCTTAATTACATTGTGCCTATCTAGCATAAGAACCATAGGCATCTATTTCTTTAATTGCCGATACATAAAATGCTAAATGAATGGTGGGGCCTTGGCCTTGAGCTCCTCACCATGATTAAATAACAATATTTACATCATTTACGATTTAATGTGAAGGGAGTCAAAATGGGGACATTACACCTTTCGAATGACGTTCAATCCTAGCTCTTATGCGATCTTGCGCTCGATCCTCAAGTCAACCTCCCGTTCAATAAACTTGCAATACAAGTACCTTTCTCAGCATATCTTGGATAATATATACTGATGAAATAGACAAAGCAATTTAAACATCCAATATTAACCAAAGTAGATCCAAACAAGTATATAAATTCAACGAACACTTAATTTGGGACAAGAAAGATGCTTCAACCTTTTATTGTCAAATGCAAATTGATGATATAAAGTATACCTGACTTTGTCACATGCTCCTGCAACCTGATCCTGGGCTCCTGCTCTTCTCTGGCTTGGATATCTTCCAACATAACCTCCTCCAATGCAATCTTCTCTTTAAAAGTCTCTCAATAGCGTTCATGTCTCTGACCCCTCTCTTTATTCTTCCTTGTATTTATAGGACAAGGGAAGCAGTTCAGGTCAAGAGATGGTTATGGAGGAAGTTGGGGAAGTTGGGAAACCAACTGCAACTAATCCTCTTCGTGAAATTAATTATTTTTTAATCATATTTTGAGGTGTACGCTACTATTTCTCAGTGGAGTAGCGCCCAAGGCACTACTATAATGTTCTTAAACTAGCGCTCAACACTTTTTGAATGTTGAGCGTTACTATGTTGAAGAGGAGTAGCGCTCGTGAGGCTTGAGCGCTACTATTGCACACTGGAGTAGGGTACAGGCGCTAGTCTATTAAAGTAGAGTAGCGCTCATGTCTCAAAATGACATTTCTAGGATTTTGCCAATCTTGCAAGGAGGTGGAGTAAGTCAAAGTCTCATCTAAGGTTAACATGCTCCTCCATCCATGTGCATTAATAAAAAAGTACAGAAGAATGTATTAAAGTGCATTAATTGTGCTAAAAGTATGTCAAGTGGTGCAAAAAGACTAAAAAACTATGGAAAAGTGGTTTTTGAGTTTAAAATAATCTAAAATGAGGAAAAGGTGTAATCCCACATTTAGAAGAAAATATTAAGGTTCATTCCCAATGCTATATAAGAAAGGCATAGGGGGCATTGTAAAGTACACAAAAGAAGAGCAAAGGCATGCTAAAAAGATTCTGAAGGAGGAGGAAAGGCTCAATTTCTTCAAAAGTGTTACAACGTAATCTTCCAGCTTGTGAGTATCAGCACTCTTTGGCCCTTGGGATCCATTTCATTGACTCAGAGACACTTTATGTTCATCAGAACACCCACTTTTCCCTATTTTTATTCCGGTACGCTTGTTGCATCATTATAGTGGGCATACCCACGAGCTGCATCACTATAGCCCGCAGGTAGCATGTAAAATGGTAAAAACCACTAATAAATTACTTTTTACTCCAAAAAAGCGGTCTTAGGGTGACCTTTGGCCCTCCACTTGCCCAGTAATGCTTCGATGTGTCCTTTCACTTACCTTTGGAAGGCTATATATTGAGCATTTATGGCATATGGAAGGGAGGAGAAAGAGAAAGCAAGTGAACTCTAGTGGAATTTTGCCTCATCTTGAGCCTGCGCTCATTGATCCTAGTTGTTGTGAACCTCTTATGTTCACCTTCCAAACTCCTATCATAGTTTGAGTTTTCCTTTCATGGAGGATTGAAGTGGTGGAGGCACAAGTGGATTGACCTAGTTCTTGGTTCGGATTGACCTAGTGGATGACATTCTGCCTAGTTAGAGAAAAAACCCGAAAGATGAAGTAAAAGCTTGCTACAAAAGTGTTAAAAGGAGGGTCCCCAAATAACTTCAAAATTTTGGGGAAGGATGTTGCAGCAACAACACACACTCAAAATAGAAAGTTGAACTATAAATTTTACTCTCGATACATTCAGGAAGAATTATAGTCGTTCTTGGATTTTCCTCTAGCAATAAATATATATCTAGAAATATTAAACTCATGCTAGCGATAAGTGTTAAAAGGCTATATGAAGGCATAAATTGTAATAATTATTATTAGGAAGTAATGGAGGTCATATGTTTACTATGCTTTAGGAAGAGTAGTTGATGTCTAAAATATTTACAAAGAGTGCCAAAACCCTAAGTGTTAAGTAAGGAAGAGATTGTTACTGCATAAGGAAAATTTGAAGATACAATTCATATACAAAAATAAAAATAAAAAAATGTTGTAGTCATGAAAGTGTTGGGATTATCGTAATTTTGTTCGGACTAATCGTTAACTGTTCGAGTATTGTTTACTTTTGTTAAAGCCGAATGTTAAATGGGTACTCATGGAAGTATAATAGTAACCTAGCGTAAGGATACTTGTTAATGAATTAGTGCAGTCCATGTAATACATGATAGAACAAGTGTAGTGTATAACACTGAAATCCGAAGATTGGACAAATTATGGAAGGTTGTCAATATACGTTCTTTATGATTATTCTCATGTATATCAATGTTAGAAAGTGAATGATTAACACCTTAGGATATTATGTATTCTTATGTATTGAGTCGTAATACAGTCCATCATGATAATTAATGTTAAACATGTTTGACGATTTGAACGTTTTGGGTGTTACTTATGTATTGTACCAATGTTGAAAAACTTCATACGAAAGAAGTGGGTTTGAATTAGAAAGGAATAGTACTTTAAACCGTCAGTTATCTTTGACGAACACTAATCGCAATTGATTTCATAAAAAGTTTTTAACACGTGTATATCCATAACATGTGTCGTCTTATTAAAGGATTTTTCGACTCAAAGTATAAATGTCCTGTTGATAAGAATATTGTTCCTCAAATAGCCGAATATAAGTACATAATAGTTTGAGGTTATGCATAACTAACTTGCTACTCATGAGGCATTGTGTAAAGATGAAATGTTTCCCTTCACTAGTAACTACCCGAGGATAGAAGAGTAAAAGCTGTTAAAGTGTTATTTTGAATATAATAATAGATGTCGAATGGTGGTTATGTACTAACATTGCAGGAATTATACCACGAAAAGTACCAATCCAAATGGAAGGACAATTACAAATCCACTGGTTTAAATAGTGGAGTTTAAACCACTCAAGAAGGAGTGACAAGTTGCTTATTTTACATCTTATTATATTCATTAAGATGCAAGACTATTGAACCATGGATAAATTGTGGGCTATGTTATTTATGTAATGACATCACAGGGTTTCACCAAGATTATGACTATTGTCATGATCAACATAGAACATGGATTATAAACTCACTTGTGTAAATAAGTTGATCTAAATCGCTCAAAAATGAGTAATGAGTTATGTAGGATGGACTACAGGATTGGGTGAACCATGAATGATGGTAAGGGTACAAATCATTAAAAAATATGAAATGTTGATTTACTCTTTATCAATTTATGATGACTATGTTACAAACTAGCTTTGAAGTTGTAAATGGACTTGGCAATGACAGCAAAGTCACGATAAGTACCAAGTATGTGTGTCGCAAGTAGTCAAATGTTGTAATTGACAGTAAATGTTCATAAAATAAATAATTATTATAATAATATCATGGGTTTGGTAGATCAATAATATCTATGGGACCAAGAGCATTATACATGCATAAGGTACGTAATAGAAATGGAGTGATTGCTGTGTGAGCACAATGGTGTTAGGAAAATGATTACTGTTGGAGCACAATGGTGTTAGGAAAATGATCGTTGTGGGAGCAAAATGGTGTTAGGAAAATGATTGTTGTGTGAGCACATTGGTGTTAGGAAAATGGAGTGGCAAAAGTTGATGATCCAACTCTACTTTGATAAGTAACTAATTCCTGGACTCAAGCTAGGAGGCTTGAGGGGAATTGTGAAAGAGTCTGAGATATCAATGGCAAGACCTAGGCACAATGTTTGACATTTGGAAGACAGGACGATGTTTGATGTTTTTGAGGAGAAAACGTTTGACTAGCAATCAAAACGGAGAGTAAACTCAAATTATAGCTCGTAAGTCCACACGTAATTTGGTGACAGATCTCGGGATCTGTGTTAAGAAATGGGTTCCTGAAGTTCTAAGAACTCAAGGGATTGTTTGGTGATCAACAAAAGTATTGTTGAAAGTTTCATCTTCATGATGTAAAAGACTTAAAACACATATTAAAAGAACTGCCAAGTAACTAGACTGTTGAATGTCTTAATGTGTGAATGCTATGCAAATGAAAAACTTGAGTGTGCAAATTCCTGAATGAGCGAGGGTGAATGGTGAAGTTTTAAGTTTATTGTTAGAAATTATGTAAGTAAATCTTGAGTTCTTATGAATTCTCTAGAGTATTTTGAGAAATCATCTTTCTTATAACGATAAGAGCACAAACAAAGGCTAGAGAATGTTCCATGAATTACAAATGTTATGTTGCAAAGGGGCTAATTGTCATGTTTTGAATTGGATTATGAAATTTATGATATGTTTTACTGAACAAATACCCGGTTTTGTTATGAAAAAGTACAAGTTATGGGCAATAGTGACGTATGGGAACTGTGAAAGTTTGAAGATATTAAAGAAGGGTGAAATGGAAAGAGTAGAAGAAAGACTGTTGAAAAGCATGAACACCGAGGACGGTGTTATTCTTAAGGGGGAAAGGATGTAACATCCCTCTTTTAAATACCCCTATTACTATTGTAATCGTATATTGTACCTGTTTTCTGGTGAGGAGCTCAAGGCGAACGTCCCACCAGAAAAATTCGTAAGTAAATGGTTTAACTCTTAAATTGTAAATTGTAAACCTAGGAGTCTAAAGGATGGTGATGCGACTAAACCGACAACAAACTAAGCCACTGGGGAAGAAATCTATGACAGGGAGACCACGAGTTGATGATTGATGACGTCCTAGAACTATGAGCACTTGAACGAACTAAGGTATCATTTGGAACTACCTAAATATATAAATATTAATCCTATTCTAAGAGGAGTGCTAGGAAGCACATTATGTTGATAAGCTCAACTTATTAACTAAATGATAAGTATACTTAACTATAAGTTATACTTGACTTTAAAACCATGTTAGGAAATAAATAAGCATATATTGATATATATTATCCATAATATAGATATATATGAGTGTATTTATTTAAATGAAAGAAATAAGTATGCATATATAACATATATATATATATATATATGACTGGTGAAATAAGTATGATTTGAGGATATATATATGTATATACCTCAAATTAAACTATTGCAACTATTACCAATTTCCTTAAGAGTAGGGAGTTTTAGCTTATGCCATGAGAAGCACTATGAGCTTAATTTTTTTTGTGCTAATTAATCCTTTCAGAGGAAATGATAAAGGATTCGCTATCTCTTTCCAAACATAAAATATATTGGATTCATAACTTCGTCTCCTTGAGTTTCAAGGAGAATTATCAAATACTTCAATCATATAGAACATTTTTGTGCTAAAGGATCTCTCCTTTGAAGAAAATGTTTGGCCAGATGTAGCCAAGACCCAACAACTAAGAAAATTGGCAACATATTAACTTTTTCTCAAGGGTAGTTCTTGGAAGTTACATTGAAGTTGAAGAGTGATATGCATTAAATATTTAATCCTCAAGTGTGGAGTTATTGTTGTGTATTGATGTTGGTATCCTACTTTATTTTGTTGTATATTGTTGTGGCCTGATCATGCCCTTGGCCATAGTGAAAGAGCACCAAAGAACTACCACGTGTCTCCCTAAAGGAGAGTTAAGTTGGGGTTTGGTTGCCTTGTTGGAAAGACGCCTAGACTCAAACACCTGACAAAGATCTATAGTCTTCTTGGTGTAAGCTGGAGTTCACTGCGAACCTCAGAAGTTCCAACTGTCCATACTTCACGCCGTGGGAGGATCCTCAAAGGGAAATAATTCTATATAATGGAGGTGTATCTCTGTATAAAGGGCAAGGGAGGAAAAAGGGAAAATATGGGGAGAAAAGATGGGGAGTAGATCGCTACGATCGGAGCAAAGATGCAACCTCGAAATAAGAGTAAAATCTTAACCTTTCTCAAATATTTGTCTTTATATGGCCTAAGTTCTTTGCTAGAAGTGATCTATGGATCATTGTCTTTTGTCGAACTTCTATGTTTTAGATTAGATCCCTGTATGCGCATGCAGAAGAAGTGATCTCTGGATCGTTATCCTTATGTTGAACTTCTATAGTTTAGAACCGATCTCTGTAAACCCTGTGGAGGAAGAGATCTATGGATCGATGTCTATTGTTGAAATTCTATGTTTTTAGAATAGATCCATGTACGCGCATGCAGAAGAAGTGATCTTTGGATCGTTGTCCTTATGTTGAACTCCTGCAGTTTAGAACCGATGTCTGTACACCCTACGGAGGAAGAGATCATGGGATCATTGTCATTATTGTTGAAATTCTAATGTTTTTTTTAGGTAGATGATCTCCAGGGAAGCATTGTAAATATTGTTAATCCTCTACATATGTTGTCCAGTAATTTGTGAGTATATACTATGGAAACAACTGTAAGGAAGCCGAATTAATCGAAGGTATAGCATATAGATGGTTCCTATAAAAAGAAAAATGAGCTATCTACATTCACATCCGGTTCCTCATGTGATCTGTGTGACTAGAGTATTGCATCCTGAGTGTTATAAGACATGACCCAAGGTTAAACTTTAGGGTTTATTTGAGTTTTAAAAATCTCAATCCTTTAGTTTAAGTTGAAGATGTTAAGTAGCGTCGATCTCTGTCAAATATCTGCATTTAGGTTTATAAAGTAGACACACTATGGCGATTGGTTTTTTTTTAATATTGTTTCTCTGTACATAGAGATGCCTTGACAGAGTTCAATGGTGTTGCTTCAGTACTTATATTACCCAACTAAGTTTGCAAGTCTTATGTCATAAATTTTCTTTATGTTACAATTTGGCTGCTTAGTGCCTCTTCTGGTCGTCTGGCAGAGTGTAATACTCTGTATAAGTTACCCTGTGCCATATCCCTTTTATAATGCATACATTGCACACATATATAAATTTTCTCTACACATAGAGATGCCTTGACAGAGTTCAATGGCGGTGCTTGAATATTTATTACTCAACAGAGTTTGCAAGGGTAAAGTCTTACGTCGTAAATTCTTCTTTATGTTACTCACTACCTCTACAACTCGATCTTCTAGTTTGGAGGATTATTAATCATTAAAAGGCATAGTGTAGTCACATGTCTCCATCTCGATCTTAGAGAATTTATTTTTTAATTATATGCTAGTACCATCGTATCACTCATTGTTTATATTCTCAAGGAGTGTAGGAGGAAATACAATAGTTTTACCTTGGCAAACAAGAGAAACGAAAAATGAAATAAAGGAAGTTATCTAAGTTTTTGTCTTAAAAGGAGTTTCATAGTATACATATTATGTGAGAAAGGAGTCCATGGGGTGTAACCCTAGTTTGACCGTTATCACTTGTTTAATGTATAAAACTCTTGTTATATATTTTGTAATAGTCTTGTTGCAGGTTTTCTTGTGGACAAGAACTCTTTTCAGTTATTATAGATCTGTATCATAGTTTTGATCTAGTGTCTTAAAAGTATTCCCAATGTGGAAGGCTATGAGAAGATGGGAAGTAAGTATGGAAACAAATGTTGCGATATTGTAAACCTTCTCTCTGGATGAGTTAGTAAAGGACTTGATTTGTGGACATAGCCTGAGATCGGGTGAACCATGTTATTTTTGGTCTCCTTTTATGTGTGCCCTTAGGTGTGTTCATTTTCCTCGATACCTTTGATAAGTTTTTCATCTGTGTCATTGAAAATATGTGTTGATAATGTATAACTCATGTTTCTTATGAATCGGAAAATGTATTCTTATATTTCCCTCTTGGAATAATTTTATTAATGAGTAAGAATTTCAGGGAACTGATACTTGTTAGTTAATATGTTAAGTTAAATGTTGGATTTATATAAGTTATGCTTGTTGGTTGAGGAAAATTTCAGTATCAATTGACAAATATAAATTGTTATGTTGTCATATATATATAAATTCATTGGCAAGTGGAAAAGGGTTGTGTAGGCATTATAGGTAAATGATGTTGTGGAAAAAGATTTGGATTAAAATCTTGCATGAGTAACTATAAGAAAAATAGTTGATCATAACCTATAAGATTAAGAAGATGTTTGTGAAAAGTTGCTAATCCTGCTAATACAATGACTCGGTAAATTTGTCTTGAAAGTATTGATTAAAGAGCCTTGCACAAACATTCAAGTTTAATAAGAATGATGAGAACAAATGAGTAGATGCATGTTGGTTGTTTTACTTAGTACAATAATCTTATTGCATAGACCTTTAATGGAAAATTCAAAAAGGATTTTGAGCTTCACCAAAATACTGATATTCTTTATAATGGAGATGTTACAATGAGTTGGTGACAGAGGCTACTAACATTCCCGAGGAGAGAAAGGAGATGATGAGTGAGAGAATGAGGTAGAGGAGTCACAGGAGGAGGAGGGTGACGGTGATGATGATTACGGGGGAGATGACTCTGACTAGGTAGTGGATGGGACTACCCCCACTACGATGGGCATGTGGGATTTTTGTATGTATGGATTTGTATTATATGGCGAGGATGTTGTTGGGGCTCCTTGATATGTTTATATGTATTTTGGGTGCCATGGGAACTTATGACATTTTCATGATATGATATATATATACCGGCACATGGATGTCTTTTCGTGGTCATGGTTGTTCTTTATGCACATGGATGCACTTCAGTATACGCACGTGGATGCGCTTATGATGCTAGTTTCTTTTTATGCACATGGATGCACTTATAATGTTGGTTTCTTTTTGTTGTTTTTGTGGTTTTTAAATGCCTATATGATGTTTTAGGTACATGTGGATGGTATGATGATGTATATTTATGGTTTGCGCCCTACATATTGTGATTTATGTGCCAATCTAGAATATTGTTAGCCATTTGATCTGCTACACTATTTTGATTTCAAAGGAGATGAGTGAATGTAACGGATTCAAAATGTCTGATCATTTGTTTAGTGTGCAGGAACTTTCTAAAGAGGTAAGTATCTTGTACCTGGTAAAATTTGTTGAGTTGGGAGACAAGTAGCTGGGATTCAAGGAACACACGAAGGTGACATATGCCCATCTGGAGGGTTGTGGTCAAGAGATAGGCCATAGCATCGTACTCATCATGGTTATTAGTAGCAGCGCCTATGCACACTCCATCACGGTGGTAACTCGTGTGAGGGGGAATAAAGTACCCAAGATGCAGAGGCGAGGTTCGGAGACTAGTGACTTGCACTTTTGGAAAAACCAACATAAGGTGGTGGAACAAGATCCATATGTGGTTATGCAGGAGGGAACAAGATGTGAGGTATTTTTTTTTTATGTAAAAAGTATAAATAAAAAGAAATAAATTGTACAACTTGGAGTAGTGGGTCAAACAAAATGTTAAGGGTAGAACCATTTGAGGTACAACCCATTGCAGGGGTTGCGCATGAGGTTTCCTTCAAAGTCAGTGAGGATGTATGCCCCATGTCCCAAACAAGTGTGGACGATGCATAGACCTTGCCACATTGATTCAAACTTTCCTTTCCCAGTCTTTTCATGCACTTGGTCATAAACCAATACTAAGTCTCCTTCACGGAAATTACGATTGTGGGCGTGCTTGTCGTAACTGGATTTGGAACGGATCTTTGTAGCCTCAATGGTTTGCAGGGCTATTTGATGGTATTCATTGGCCTGTTCCAGAAGGATTAGGCATTGCTCGAGTGGTGAAGTGTCTAGAAGGAGTTTGATGATGATATGGAGGGCGGGAATCTGACACTCGATGGGAAGGACAGATTCGATGCCGTGGACCAAGTGAAAAGGGGTGAAACCCGTAGCAGTCTTGGTAGATGTATGGTAAGCTCAAAGTGTGGGAAATAGCATATGATTCCAGTTGGACTTGTGGTGGCCTACTATGCACTGAAGAATGGTCTTTAGTATTTTGTTGATAGCCTCTACTTGGCCATTCCCTTGGGGGTCATAGGAAGAGGCGTACTGATGTTTAAATTTGGGAAGGGTGGCCAACTCTTTTTAGACAGAGTCTTCAAAGTGTGTGTCATGGTCAGAAACTAGCTGTTTCGATACACTGAACCGACTTATAACATGGTGGATAAAGAAATGAGTTGCAGTCTCACTCATGCAATTTAACATGGGCATGGCATCGGCCCACTTAGTGAAGTAGTCGATGACCATAATGATGTACTTGTGGCCACTCATCGAGGGGGGGTTGCACGTCATAAAATCAATAGCTCATTTGCAGATAGGGCCAACAGTGACAACTAGATGGAGTGGAGCGGGGGGGGGGGGGTCCTTGCTTTGGGTGCAAAGAGCTGGCAGTTTCAGCAGTTTCTGACTGCAGTTATGCAATCAGTGAAGAGGGTGGACTAGAAATATCTGGCCCATATAACTTTTTGGGCAATGGGCATCCCTGAGAAGTGGTCACTGCAGGCTCAATTCTGATAATCATTAAGGACTTGCTCAGCCTCATCTCCAGTGAGGCAGCAACGTAGAATGGTTTCAATACCACGACGGTATATCACATCACTGAGGAGAACGTAATGAGAGGCGTGATGGAGAATGCGTCAGTTCCCATCATGATCGAGGTAAGATCGAAACTTTTGGGTGTAGATGTACACCTAGATATCTCCGTACCAAGGGTCATCGGAAGAAATGATAAATAAGTGGTCATCGAGGAGATTGGTATCAATGTAAGTTGAAATGGATGGTGACGGTAAATATGACATGAGTTGCGCCAATGTGAGGGCTTTGACGCTCTTGGGTGTTGTAAATGTGATGTCATACTCTTGGAGTATAATGACCCACTTAGCCAAGCGGCCCCGAAGGAGGCTACGACTCAAGAGGTACACCATAGGATTGGAGTCGGCCACAGTGGTAGTTTGGCTTAATAGGATGTAGTGGTGGACCTTCTGTATGGAGAAGATGATAGCGAGGGCCAACTTATCCTCCTAGGGATAATGCAGTTGTGGGCCAGATAAGGTTTGACTCATGTAGTAGATTATGTGCTCTTTGCGTGCACTATCCTCTTGAACGAGCACCCCTGGATGACATATTCGGATGCTAAAATGTAAAGGTTGAAATACTTTAAGAAATATGGGGGGGAATCAAGGGGGCATTGGTTAAGGCTATTTTAAGGGCTTGAAAAGCCACTTTTGCTTATTCATCCTAGACAAACAAGATGCAGGTACAAAGTAAGCGAAGAAAATTGTGGACCATTGTAGCGTATTCTGGGACAAAGTGGTGGAGAAAGTTATCTCTCCCCTATAAAATTTGTAATTGTCGTATGGTTCAGGGGGATGGGAGGTCAAGAATGGCTTGAACCTTAAGGGTTTGATGGTTATCCCTTCCTAGGAAACGATGAATCCCAATATCTAGCCTGCAGGGATGCAGAAAACGCACTTGAGTGGGTTCAAGCAGATCTTATACTTGTGAAAACATAAAAAGACTTGCCGAAGGTCATTTAGGTGGTTGGTACATTTATTTGACCAATCCGTAAGGTCATCCAGATAAACTAGGATGACATGGGCCAAGTTGTGGAAACAATATGTCATGGCCTGCTGGAAGGCGGTGCCAACATTTTTAAGACCGAATGGCATGACCCAATAGGAAAAGGTGCCCCATGGGGTAGTATATTTAGTTTTGTATTTGTCTTCTTTCTGGATATGTATTTGATTGTATCCAAAGAAACCATCCATCAAGGAAAGAACCTCATGTACCGCACAAGCATCAACGAGTTGGTCGATGAAGGGTGTGGGGAAATTGTCTTTGGGACAAGCACGATTGAGATCGTGAAAATTCGTACAGACAGAGAGAGTGCCCTATTTTTTGTTGACGAGTACAGGGTTGGAAACCCAGGTAGTGGAAGTGATTAGATAATGAATCAAACTTTACGCAGTTTATCGATCTCGTCTTTATCTGCAGGGAGCTTGTATGGGTGGATGGGTCTTTGCTTCATTCGGATAGTTGGGACATCCAGCCAAGTGTCGATGTGGTGTTCGACAATGGCAGGGTCCAAACCAGGCATCTCGGTGTAGGACCAGGCGAAGATGTCACGAAATTCTTGGAAAAGCTTCTTATATTCTTCGACCTCCTGTTCTGTACAAGAGGCCCCTAAGGTAATGAGCTCGGGTTGGTTTCCCTGGCGGGAGATATCGACCTGTATCATGGGTGATATTTTCTCCATGTTCCCCTCTTCAAAGGCGTTGGGTGCTGGGATAGGGTTCTTAAACCAATCAACCTTATCAGGGAGGAAGTTCTTGGTCTCGATTTCCAGTTGGTGGGTTGTTGTAGAGGTGGACTCCCCAGGGATGAAATAGGACCGGTGATGTATATTGTCCCAAGGATAGTTGATTGTAGTGAGTGCTTCGAGTATTTCCTCGTCTCTATGGAAGCACTGAGTTGTTAAATCAATTAGATGAAGGATATATGTCGGAGGCATGTTCTTGCAATCTACCATACAAATCATGTATATGGTGTTAATCTCTTCCGACGAGGAGGATAGCAGGGGGTGAATCTCATCGATGGTGGTGATAGATGACTCTAGAGAGGACAGAGTTAGTTCATGGAGAACCAATATATATTCTAGGAGATCCGGACAATGGTGTGAGTAGTGAGTGTATATTCCACATATGGAGCAAGCATGGTTGGTGCACAGTGCCTTGTTGTACTGGTAGGCTGGTGGATTTAGCTCGACTACGGGAATGTTGGGGTCATCATCCAAATCTTCATATGTTTTTGGAGAATGGGTAAATGTGTACAGTTATGGGTAGGATGACCCAAATCATCGCATAATGAGCACTTAGGTGGTGTGCGGAGTGGTGGTTGAGGTACCACGGGTTTCTTTGCTAGCAGAGCTTTATAAGTTTGCGGGCCTTTTCCCTCGGTATTTCGGGGTGGTGGAGGGGAAAGGTTCATTATAGATGTGGATTCCACACCAGGGGGTGGGAGCTTAGTAGTGGTGTCCACGCTAGGAGGTGGTTTGTTGGAGGTGTTAATTGGTTGGACTAGTTGTAGAACAACCTGTTGTGTCGTGGGTGGGGGTCGGGGCTTGTAGGTACCATACAGGTAGTCCAAGGGTTATCTCGGGGATGTTTAACATAGCCATAACTGGTGTGCTTATTACTCTAGAGTCTTGGAATAAGAATGGGATCGTATGGATATTTGTTGCTCTGACGTAACTGGGTACAACTGGAGGTTGTGGAAGCAAGCGTGGTTATGAGTTGGGAATGGTTTGGTTAGATGAAATTGTGCACTGTTAGGATCCTAGTGGGAGACCTTCACTAAAATATCAAGGTTTTGGTGTAACAGTTCGTATCATTTGTTATCAGAGCCTCCACTCAGGTTCGAGTCATAGAGCGGGTGGAAATGTTGGCATTGCAGTGTTCGTCTGGGGTTCGTATGGATGAAAGGAGACACCACCGTACGGGTGCACATCTAGCCTAGAGTCTAGACTGCGGAGAATGGTGGGATGTTAAGATCCTAGTGGGTGACCTTCACTAAAATCTCAAGGTTTTGGTGTAACGGTTCGTATCATGCACAGATCTGATACTCTAGTGTTGATAGGGGTGGGGGGATGGAGCTAAAGGTGGATGTCATGGGAGCTTCATAGTATATTCCAGGTCCACCTGAAGGGATTAATGCCATGGGTGTATGTAAAACAGTTTTTTCAACAATGGGGAGAACATTTTCTAGTGCGGAAGGGTCATTCAGGTCATAGTACGTGAGTTGGTCAACCTTGACGATCCATCCTTCATGGGGGAACATCATGATATGGAAAATCGTCGAAGCAACAACTTTCATGGTGTACATATAACTAAGTTCGAGCAGGAGGTTGTAATCAAGTTGGGAATTGACGACCTCAATGTTTATGAGGATGTTTTTCCCAGCTAATTGCACTGGTACGTTGGCCAACAGGCCCTAAGGTTGAGTAGAGCAACCATCATAAGCGCGTAGGGCGATTTTGAATGTTAATTTTTTTATAACTTCATTCAAACATTATATAGGATCCTATTAAGATAATAACATGCACAGCATAACAATCATAAACACAAGAGAAACGGAGTTTCCTCGGGGAAAACCAAGAAGGTGAAAAACCCCACAATTTCCTCAGTGATAGACTGAGCCCCAATACAAAGATCACAAAGATCAATCTCCAAAAGATAGATGACTCTAGAAGCTACTCCTCCTCCACTTGTGCGCACTCCTCTCTCTCAACTATGCGAGTTGGATGAGTAAGTGAATGAATAGAATGAGAGACACTCACTCTCTATTTATACACAACTTAACCTGTCTTTAACCCTAACAGGGCTGACTTCCTAAGGAAGCCTAATAACCCATCCACATGACTCATACAAGGATGACCCCACACTGGTGTTCTAATAACCCATCAAATATAAGTTCCGACACTTACAATAATACTTGTGACACTTGTGACACTTATAAATACAAATGACGACACTTCTGATTGGAGGAATAATACATCTCCATCAGGAATATAATAAAGTGCAAGTGTAATAGATAGAAGAATATCTTCTGAAGCTACAAATACATCAACACTCCCTCTTAACTATGAAGGTATTCTCTTGACACAGGTCGTCAATACATATCACCACAAGTCTTCAATTCTAGTGTTGGATCATCGTCAGTAGATCACAGAGCATCACCCTCACTGCTGCTATACTCGTCATCTCGATCAGTGGGCTATCTCTCAATTCTTATTGTCATAGGAATTTCTATAGAGCCATCCCTTTTTCATGATGGATGTAGGCCTAGCCTCCTGTAGGTCTCCATCATCTTTGAGAGCTGGCCATCCTATCAAATCTTTAGGGTTGATTACGTGCGTCAACAAAACCTCGAAGGAGTATCCCAAGACTTATTACGAGCTTACTGCTCAACCTATCGGATCTCCCGGGGAGATATTACTTGTGACCACCACAAAACCGTTAGTTTTTCATTATTTAATTCAATAGATCTAGGATCTTAACTGAAATAATAACATGTACAACATATCAAGCATAAGAGACAAGAGACAAGGGACACAAAACATTTCACCGAGGAAAACCAAGAAAGTCAAAAACCCCGCAACTTCCTTAGAGATAGAATAAGCATCAATACAAGGTTCACCATGATCAAACCCAAGAGATAGATAAATTTAGCAGCATGCTCCTCCTCCACTTGTGCGCACTCCTCCTCTCTCTCACTAATGTGAAGTGAGTGAATAATAGAATGTGTAAAATGAGAGAGACACACTCTCTTTTTATACACTAACTTTCACTTGAATTTTACTCAACTAGGTCGGCCTCAACTTAACCACTTAACATAATGCTAACTGGGTCGACCCATAATAGGGTGGTCTAATAACCCTTTGACCCACATGAATCATACAAGGCCGACCCCATCAAGGTGGTCTAATAACCCATCAAGTATAAGTTATGACATTTACAATATAACTTGCGACACTTGCAAGTACAACTGACGGCACTTCCAATCGGAGGAATAATACATCTCCATCGAGGATACAATAAAGTACAAATGCAATACATACAATATACAAGTGAATATCTTTTGAAGTTACAAATACATCAACACTCCCTCTTAGCTAGGAATTTATTCTCTTGACATAAGTCATCAATACATATAAGCACAAGTCTTCAATTATGGAGCTGGATCATCATCATTGCTGCTATACTCGTCATCTCGATCATTGGGCTATCTCTCAATTCTTCTCGTCATAGGAATTTCTACAGACCCATCACTTTTTCATGTTGGATGTAGGCCTACCCTCTTGAAGGTCTTCAATCACCTCTGCGAGCAAGCCATCAAGTAGGTACACCTCAGGACTGATTACACTACCTTTGAAAAACCTGCAAGATCTCCCAGGACTAATTATATGCTAGTGCAAAACCTGTCAAGAGCATCCCAAGACTTATTACATGCTAATGCAAAACCTGTCAAGATCTCACAGGATTGATTACATGTCACTACAAAACCTGTCAAGAGCATCTTAGTACTGATTACATGCCTCTGCAAAACCTATCAAGATCTCCCAGGACTGATTACATGTCACTGCAAAACCTGTCAAGGGCATCTTAGGACTTATTACATGCGTCTGCAAAACCTGTGTACTCTATTGGCAACTGATTGTCTTCATATCACCTCATCATCCACATAGCACAAGCCAGATGCACATAACACAAAACTTACAATCACCAGCATGGAAGGACTTTCCTTTGACCATCCACGAAAGGCTTCACTCATCCATTCCATCTCACCACCATGTGAGAATGGTTCGTGTGCATCCATGTCTCCGGACTCATCACTTCCCCTTGGAAGGAATCTCGATCTGAAGTACACCAAGTCTCTCTCTAAAGTACTCAAACTTCACTTTGGACAATGGCTTGGTCAACACATTGGCTATCTACTTGTCTGTCACAACATACAGGAGCTTCACTACTCCTCTCTGCACCATATTCCTAATATAGTGATATTTGATCTCGATATGCTTCGACTTGTCATGGAACAGTGGATTCTCAGACAACTTCACACAACTGTGGTTGTCACAGAAGATACAGGTAGCATCCAACGAGAGATCAAATAAATCAGGCAGTAGCTTCCTAAGCGATACTACCTCACAACTAGCTGAACAAGCTGCGACATACTCTGCTTCGGCTGTGCTCAGTGCTACGCAGGACTACTTCCTACTAAACCAAGAGATCACACCTGATCCCATACTGAAGCAGCACCCCAAAGTGCTCTTCCTATCTACAGCACTGCCTGCCCAATCTGAATCAACATAACCCTCCAGGTTAAACTTTTGATTCACATCATACTTGAGCCCATAGTAAATTGTACCCTTTAGGTACCTCAGAATATGCTTTGCAGCAATCAGGTGAACATGTCTTGGATCTGTCAGGAACTGGCTCAAGGTGTTCATATCAAAGCAAATATCTGGCCTTGTATTCATCATGTACATCAAGGACCCAATCATCTGACGATACATCATGGCATCAACCGGCTCAGATGAAGCATCACATAGAAGCTTCAGGTTCGATGCTGGAGGTGTGACCATCGCCTTACAGTCCATCATCACAAACCGCTTCAGGATCTCTATTACATACTTCCTTTGTCCATGGAATATTCCATCCGCACTCTGCCACACCTCTATACCTAGAAAGTAATGCATCATGACCAAGTCCTTCATATTGAACTCAGTAGTAAGCTTCCTCTTCATGTCGATAATCAACCTATCCACATACAGTAGTAGTATCACTGGATTTCCTTCCTCAACCTTGTAATAAAGGTTGGAATCCACATTACTATTGGTAAAGCCCAAAATGGATAGAAAGTTGTCTATCCTCCCAGTGCGCTATTATATGCTTATTGCACAACCTGTCCATGGCCACAGAGTATCATCCTGATACTCATCATACATCATCCTGCTGTCCATCATCACATGATCAACCTGATCATCATCATAGCATCGTACGGATGCATATCATCATCGCATGATCAACTTGATCATCGCCATAGCATCGTCCTGACACTCATCATCAACATATAATCAAATTGATCATACAAAGCATCGACCTGATGCATATCATCACACATGATCATATTGATCATCATATATATATAGTAGTAACTGGAGCATTGTCCTTATGCTCATCACACAGTGCTAACATCCACAACCATGGGAAGGATCATCCTATCACCATGCTTGGAATGGCTTCTGCAAATGTGTCCCCTCACTTCTTCCTTGAAGTATCTTCAATAGATAGTTTTATTGAAATTCATTGATTGGAACAAATGTTGTAATCCTTCTTTTGCAGGTGATTGTACACGATCTTTCCTACAAGTCAAATTCAATTGCATAATTAGAAACTTCTCATAGTTTTTCAAAAAACACATTCTTATGCATAAAGACATATGTCATACGGTCATGCAATTATCTTAGCCAATGCTTCAATATAGCAGTTATCCATATCCCGTAACTTTCTAGATGCCTTCCATCTCTACCAGAACATTTGTTAAGAGTGTGCACAACTCCCAACATGTTAGCAAAGAGGTTTCATTGTAGATAAGTAGCAATGGAATGTTGTAAAGTACCATAGGCCACTTACCCATTACTTGCATATTAGTAGTATCTTGTTCATTAATGCAACTTTTCTAATATGCATAATATACATCCTAAATCAACGAACATAAGTATGACTAGAAAGCATCATGTATATACAATTCAAATACTTATCTTAGTTTAGTTGTTGGGTGGACTCCCTCTCAATCTTTGCTTCCCGGAGTTTGCTCCCTCTTGATCTTTGCTTTCTTGCAGGAACAACTGGAGTGTGGTCCCTCTTGATCTTTGCTTCCTGGATTATCTGTCCTTGAACTTATATCCATCCTTGACCACTATGTATGATTAAGTGTGCACTAGTGTCATCATTGTGTTATCCTCAAGATCTCATACATAACCATACATACATTAGTATAATCTCAATACTATCAAAAATAATCTTAACATGTATGGTTATGATCATTTCAGACATAGGTAATAAGCGTTAGTATTCAAGGTTTTAGGGAAGACTTCTTTTACTCATGCATATTCTTATTTGACCATAGGACTCTTCTGGTTAGTCATATCATCAATCAAAGTAAGAAACATAATATGCATAAACCCTTGATTACTTAAACTTCTAACTTCAAGAATAATCATACAAAAGTATAAGATCCTAACACAAGGTAGGATTCTAACTTGATATCGGAAAAACATACCTAGATTGTCATGCTTGTTAGTTAGGTCTAACATACCCACATAATGTCTTCTTGTTATTTTCAATGACTTGTGATAGTAACCTACATAACTCATAAGTTAACCATTGTAGAACCAAAATTAGACATACCTCATAGGTGGAGCTTCTATGTGATTGATGACTATGGATGAGTCTTTGTCTTCATGTCACCATGGTCTTATGTTCTTGATCTAGAACTTGATTTGTCTTTCTTGATGTACCTTTCATATTAGCAGACAACATCATCCTCATACAACACCACAGTGTATTAGTACAATCATAAGTGTCATAACCCTAATCAATGAATGTCTTCTATCATTCACATGCATTCATACTTTTACTAGAGTGATAAGACAAGTCTAACATTAATCAAGATTGTACTAACCTAAATAATATGAAGACAAGCATATCATAAACTTAATCATGAATAGATTTCAACACATACCTGTATCTCCTTAAGTCATACCTATCGATATATCTTATAGTCTTCTTATGTAAGGCCTTAGCCTCATCTCCCTCTGAAACTGGAACTTCTTCACTTATGTAGGTGTCCAATTCATTCTCTTATTTGATTTGTTGAAACTCGGTTTGGAGATGGATTAGGGTTTGTTAGAGAAACCCTAAAAATTCAAACTTTGAATTTCAAACTTCTGAATGGATGGAAAGATGTGCCTTGCTGAGCTAATCAAGCTGGTATACTTCAATTTTGAAAACTGCAAAATTTGACCCCTCAAAATTGCCTTTGAAACTTCTGGATCTTCTTGACAGGATCCCGAACTAGGGTTTGATAAAGCTTGGTCTTCTGCCCATCCAAAAGGTTTGATCTTGTGTTCTAAACTTTGATTTTTCTAAGGATCTTCTAGCCGTGGTCACAGATTTCAAAAATTCCAACTTTTGCAGAAGCCCTAATTTTCCACCTTTCTCATCAAATCCTGAACTAGGGTTTGATCAAGCTCGGCCTTCTGCCCAACAAAAAAATTTGACATTGGTCTCTAAATTTCAATTTTGATGAGGAGCATTCAGTCGTGGACTCCGATTCCAAAAATTCCAACTTTCTCCAAAGCCCTAAATTCCCGCAGCAGTGACAAGCCAATAATGAAGGTGCTCAGAATCCAATTTTGTTTTGACAGAAATATGCACCTGAATGTTTCTGGTGCATCTCTGAAATTACGAATCCACAGGGTCTAAAACTTTGTCTTGTGGTATCCTGAACTATCATATTTCCAACCCGATAGGTCTGACCTCAATTGGATTCTCTGAGAGAGAGTTATGCTAAGTGTCGCAATGTGACCTGTTTATGGGATAAAACATGAGAGAAAACTTGTACAGTGTGCCACGTGTCACTGGTTCAACTTCGTCCTCTAAACAAATTACATGAGAACTTACATTTTGTGCTCTTACTGTCACTTTTTACAGAATTTCATTTGGAGCTTCCTAGCCCAAGTTGTGACCTTTCTTCCTAGGTCACATGTTTATGACTAAGATCTGGAAGAGGCAGAAACTGTAGATTGTACAGTTCATAAACTAGAAAGTACAACGAATTAGATGTTGTGCTTCGGACACAAGGTACATGGGGATGCTATCTATGACCTGTAGAATTTTTCGAACCTGAAACTTTGCCAAAATGGATTTATAGCGAAAGTTCCACGATGACTAGTTTTTTCTATATCAAGGCTGCCCTAGCTTGCAATTTGTCGCAAGTGCAACAAGTCTCATAAATGCCATATCATGCCTTCCTTCAGGCTAGCTTTGATACCATGTTATTTTTTCATCATTTAATTTAATAGATCTAGGATCTTAACTGAAAGAATAACATATACAGCATATCAAGCATAAGAGACAAGAGACAAGGGACACAAAACATTTCACCGGGGAAAACCAAGAAGGTGAAAAACCTTGCAACTTCCTTCGAGATAGAATAAGCATCAATACAAGGATCACCATGATCAAACCCAAGAGATAGATAACTTCAACAACATGATCCTCCTCCACTTGTGCGCACTCCTCCTCTTTCTCACTAATGTAAAGTGAGTGAATAATATAATATGTAAAATGAGAGAGACACACTCTCTATTTATACACTAACTTTCACTTGACCTTTACTCAATTAGGTCGGCCTCAACTTAACCACTTAACATAATGTTGATTGGGCCAACCCCTACTAGGGTGGTCTAATAACCCTTTGACCCACATGACGTATATAGGGCCGACCCCATCAAGGTGGTCTAATAGCCCATCAAGTATAAGTTATGACACTTACAATATAACTTGCGACACTTGCAAGTACAACTGACGACACTTCCAATCAGAGGAATAATACATCTCTGTTGGGGATACAATAAAGTACAAATGTAATACATACAATATACAAGTGAATATCATTCAAAGTTACAAATAAATCAACAAAAACCTTAAAAGAGTGTCCTAGGAACGTTTATGTGCATAGCACAACCAACAAGAACTGTAAAGAGCATCCCAGGACTTTTACATGCCTAGCACAACCTATCGGATCTCCAAAACTGATTACATGTGGTATGGTAAAACCTCTAAAGACCATCCCATGACTAATTACGAGATTATTGCTCAACCTATCAAATCTCCCATGGAAATATTATATGCCAAGGACAAAACTTCGAAAGAGAATTTTCTAGATCTCCTAGGGAGCTATTATATGCCATAGGAAAAACCTTGCAAGAGTATCTGCAAATATCCTAGGGAAACATTATATGTCCTCCCAAGAAAAACCTTGAAAGACCATTTGCGATATCTCCTAGGGATCTATTATATGCCACAGGAAGAACCTCGCAAGAGTATCTGGAAATCTCCCAGGGAAAGATTATATGCTTATCGCACAATTTGTCCACGGCCACGAAGTATGATCCTGATAATCATGATCATCCTGATCATACTCACACGGAGCATCACCCTAATGCTCATGATCATACTAATCATCATCATACAGTATATCATCCTGATGCACATCATCATCGCATGATCATCTTGATGATCGTCATAGAATCGTCCTGGTGCATATCATCATCACATGATCATCCTTATCATAGAACATCATCATGATGCTCATCCCACAATGCTTACATCCAAAGACATGAGAAGGATACTCCTACCACCATGCTTGGAATGGATCCTGCAAATGTGTCCCATCACTTCCTCCTTTAATTATCTTCTATCTGAAGAACACCAAGCCTCTCTCTGAAGTAATTAAACTTCACTCTAGCTAGTGGTTTGGTCAACACATCTATAATCTGCTCATTTGTCGCAACATACTGGAGCTTCACTACTCCTCTCTGCACCATATCCCTGATATAGTGATATTTTATCTCGTGCTTTGACCTGTCATGGAACACTGGGTTCTTAGATAACTTCACACAAACAAACTAACAAATCAGACAATAGCTTCCTTATCCATACTACCTCACAACTAGATGAACAATCTGTGACATACTCTACTTCGGCTGTACTCAGTGCTATGTAGGATTTCTTCCTGATAAACCAAGAGATCACACCTGATCCCATACTGAAGCAGCACCCCAAAGTGCTCTTCCTATCTACAACACTTCCTTCCCAATCTAAATCAACATTACCCTCCAGGTTAAACTTTTGATTCGCATCATACTTGAGCCCATAATCAATTGTACCCTTTGGGTACCTCAAAATCTGCTTTACAGTAATGAGGTGAACATGTCTAGGATTTGTCAGAAATTGGCTCAAGGTGTTCACCGTAAAGCAAATATCTGGTATCGTGTTCATTAGGTACATCAAGGACCCAATCATCTGACGATACATCGTGGCATCAACCAACTCTAATGAAGCATCACTCAATAGCTTCAAGTTTGTTGAATATTGTAACTTCTAAGAATATTATATTTGTATATTATTTATTCCGGAGATGTTCCATACCTCCAATGTGATTATACTATGAATCCGGAGATGTTTATTCCTCCGAATTGGTTGTGGTAACTAGGGTTATTAGACCCACCATGTGGGGGTCGACCCAGTCAGTTATAATAGGGTATTTAACCTAATGGTTAAATACGAGCCTACATGTACTTGTGTAAAATATATGTCAGAGTAGTATATAAATAGAGGAGGTGCGTTCCTCATTTGACACACTCACACACTTGAAAAGAGGAGCACTTGTCTGGGAGATTTGCTAAGGAGGATTAGAAGGAGGGAGCACATCTTGTATTTTGGTTTATCATCTTATTGAGGAAAGCTTTGCTGGGTTTTCTACCCCATGAGGGTTTCCCAAGATAAATCTGTGTCTCTTGTGTTTATGCTATGCTTGTTGTTTCTTCAGTGATCCTGTATGTGCTATTATTGTGAAATGGAATATAATGCTGCTATTTTCTGTCTTAGCATATTGAATTTTAACATGGTATCAGAGCTAACCTGAAGGAAGGCAATGTATGGCACTTATGACACTTGCTTCTCTTGCGACAATTTGAAGGTTAGGGTTTTATATAGAAAAAACCAGTCATCGTGGCACTTTCGCTATAAATCCATTTATGCGAAGTTTCAGGATCTAAAAAGTTTAAAGGTCGTAGATAACATCCCCAGGTACCTTGTGTCCAAAGGACACCCTCAGATTCGTTGTACTTTATGAGTTATGATCAGTACAAGTTAGGGTTTCTGCCTCTTCCAGATCTCAGTCAAAATCAGGTGACCTTGGAAAAAAGGTCATAACTTGGGCTAGGAAGCTCCAAATGAAATTTCGTAAAAAGTGACAGGTAGTGCACATACTGTACTATCTCAGGAAACATTTTCAGAGGCCGAAGGTGAACCAGTGACACGTGGAACTCCGTACAAGTTTTCTCTCCTATTTTATCCCATAAACAGGTCACGTTGCGACACTTGGCATAACTCTCTCTCAGAGAGTCCAATTGAGGTCAGACCTGTCAGGATGGAAAGATAACAGGTCAAGATATCTCACGAGAAGTTTTTAGAGGCTGAAGTTCAAACAATGACACGTGGCATGCCGTACAAGTTCACTCTTTTGTTTTATCCCATAAACAGGTCACGTTGCGACACTTGGCATAACTTTCTCTCAGAAAATCCAATTGAGGTCAGACCTATGAGGATGGAAAGATGACAGGTCAGGCTACTGCATAAAAAATTTTTAGACCCTGTGGAGCAAAAATTTCAGAGTTATAGCAGAAACAATCAGGTGCATATTTCTGTCAAAACAGAATTATTTTTGGAGCACCTTTATTCATGGCTTCTAGAATTTAGGGTTTCGGAGAAAGTTAGAATTTTTGGAATAGGAGTCCACGGCTGGAAGCTCCTCAGAAAAATAAGAGTTTAGAGCCTTGGATCGAACCTTTTGATTGGACAGAAGGGTGGGCTTCATCAAACCCTAGTTCGGGTTCCTGTCCAGAAGATACAGAAGTTTCGAAGGCAATTTTGAGGGGTCAAATTTTTGGAGATTTCAAAATTGAAGAATGCTAGGTTGATCAGCTCAGCAAGACACATTCTTCCATCCATTCAGAAGTATGAAAGTCAAAGATTGAATTTTTAGGGTTTCTCTAGCAAACCCTAATCAAGCTCCAGATCAAGTTTCAGGGGGAGTTGAGGCTAAGGCCTTACATAAGAAGACTACAAAAAGTCTCGACAGGTATGTCTTAAGGAGGTTCAGGTATGCTTTGAAATCTGATTCTTGATTAAGTTCATAATGTGTTTGTCTTCATGTTATTTATTAGTACAATCTTGATTAATGTTATTAATTGTCTTATCACCCTAGTAACAATATGAATGCATGTGAATGATCGAAGACATTCATTGATTAGGGCTATATGATTGTACTTATGCATTATGGTGTTGTGTGAGGTTGATGTTGTCTGCTAACAAGACACACGTATATTACAAAAGACAAATCAAGTTCCATGACCATGACAACATGAAGACAAAGACTCATGAGGATGACACTAGTGTACACTTGAGCATGCACAGTGGTACATAATGAATAGAAGTTCAGAAGACATACAGAAGATCAAGCGGGAGGCAACCACACAAACGTAAAAGATAAGTATTTGAGTTGTTATTAGAAATAGTAAATGATATTGCTTGTATGCATATTTGTATTCCTAGAATATATCATGCTAAGTGTAAACATTCATAAAGCATTGAACAGTATACTACTAATATGCATATGATTGGTAAGTTGGACAAACATTCCATTGTTGCTTGTCTAGAATGAAACCTCTTTGCTGACATGCTGAGAGCTGTGCACACTCTCGATAGTATGTTCTGGTAGAGATGGAAGGCATCTAGATAGCCACTGTATGCATACAGGATATGGGAAAGTGTTGTGCCAAAGTATTGGTCAAAATAGTTGCATAACTATGTAAATGATATCTGTATGCATAATAGGTTATCATGTCAAATATGATTTGATGATTATGAAGTATTACTAATCATGTACTTAGTTTTGATTTGTAGGAAAGATCATGATGAATGATGAACTCTGAAAAAGCGATGGATGTTCAACAAAAGATTTACAAATCAAACACACTATAGAAAGCTTGTGGTTAAGAGATTCTCTTAGAAAGAGGAAGAGAATCATGATGAGATGTTTTGCTCCAAGGGACTAGATAAGACCATTCTCTTAATAATGTAATCAGGTTCTGTATGGGTTCCCAGGATCAGTAGTCAATTGATGAGCTTAATGATCATCATGAGTGATGTGGATCTCAACCTTTGCTACAAGGTTGAATATGGGTTCTATACACATATGACATGGATGCAAGAAGGAACTCACCATCGAGTTCGAATGATTTTGAGGCTCATTTTAGTAGACCCATCTGACGAGAGATGGCACAGATAGATATGCAGAAGATCACTCAATGCTGAGTGTGAATAATGGACAATTGACAGCTTCATGACAAAGCTTGGGCTTTACCAGAAGTAAATTTGTTCCTAACCCTTACCTTAAGGTTGTGGATGATGAACCTATCATACCATTATTGTATGACGATGATCTCTTTCTAACAAGGAATGAGAAACAGGTCATGAAAATGGCTGCAAAAATGAAAATGAAAGATCTCAGATTAATGCACTACTTCTTAGGTCTAGAAGTATGGCAAGATCCAAAAGGAATCGTTTAAATCAAGGTAAGTATGCTGTGAAGTTTCTAAAAATATTTGATATGTTGGAGTATAAAGCCATGGCCTCTCCCATGGAATCCAACTTGAAGTTGTTAGTTAATGACTCATCGTATTTAGTGGACCTAACCCTACATAGACAAATCATTGGGTCATTGATGTATTTAACAAATACTAGGCCAGATATATGCTTTGCTGTAAATACCCTAAGTCAGTATCTAGTAGAACCTAGAAAGGTGCACTTAATAGCTACAAAGCATGTAGTGAGGTACCTAAAAGGTACATTAAGTTTTTGGTCTATATTATCTTGGAGGTCATGAACTCCGTTTACATGGTTACTCAGATTCTGATTGGGCAGGAGGTGCCTCAGATAGAAAGAGTACATCAGGTGTATGTTATAGTCTTGAATCTGCCATGATCTCATGGTTCAGCAAGGAACAATCTAGTGTGGCTCTCAGTACTGCTGAAGCAGAATATATATATAGCTGTCTGCTCTGCCAGCTGTGAAGCAGTATGGCTTCAGAAGCTTTTATATGGAGTGTTTGACTTAGAAATGAATTCCACTATGATTATGTGTGACATTCAAAACTGCATCAAGATAGAAAATCTCGTATTCCACGATAAGTCAAAAACACATAGAGATCCGATACTTCTATATACGAGATATGGTGCAGAGAGGAGCTATCAAGCTTGAGTATATAAGCACTGAGGATCAGATTGCTGTTATCTTGACTAAACCTCTGTCTTGAGTAAAGTTTGAATACTTCTGAGACAAGCTTGGTATAGTCCAGAAGGACCCTCCTCGAAAGGGGGAGTAGCATAGTATCTGATAACAAGTCTGTCTCATCAATGATGAGGTTACCTTTTTACTGCACCTAGTTACTTAGAATTATTTAGATTTAGGAATCTTATATTTTTTCTTTTGATGATAGATGTATACATGCTTTTGATGATAGATGTATACATGCTTTTGATGTTAGATATACATGCTTTTGATGATAGATGTATACATGCTTTTGATGATAGATGTTATGCATGTTTTGATGATGAGGATACATGTTTTGTTATACATGTTTTGATGATGAGGTTACATGATTCCTTGATGTATTGATACGTGTTTGTACTTGTATGGATGAAGATACTTGTACCCATAGTGATGTGGGGATTGGATCATCCCTGGACTTCAGTCCTAAAGAGAGCCGTAGACGTATGTCTTCGAGAATGAAGTCCTTGGTGGACTTGAGGGGATTGGATCATCCCTGGACTTCAGTCCTAAAGAGAGCCGTAGACGTATGTCTTCGAGAATGAAGTCCTTGGTGGACTTGAGGGGATTGGATCATCCCTGGACTTCAGTCCTAAAGAGAGCCGTAGACGTATGTCTTCGAGAATGAAGTCCTTGGTGGACTTGAGGGGATTGGATCATCCCTGGACTTCAGTCCTAAAGAGAGCCGTAGAAGTATGTCTTCGAGAATGAAGTCCTTGGTGGAATTGAGGGGATTGGATCATCCCTGGACTTCAGTCCTAAAGAGAGTCGTAGACGTATGTCTCTGAGAACAAAATCCTGAATGAACAGGTAAGGGGATTGGATCCTCCTCGGACTTTAGTCCTTTGAATTGAGCCGTAGACATGATGTCTCCGAGAACAAAATCCTGAATGAACAGGTAAGGGGATTGGATCGTCCTCGGACTTTAGTCCTTTGAATTGAGCCGTAGACATGATGTCTCCGAGAACTAAATCCTGAATGAACAAGTAAGGGGATTGGATCGTCCTCGGACTATGGTCCTTTGAATTGAGCCGTAGACATGAGGTCTCCAAGAATTGAATGATAGGACTGGATCATCCCTGGACTTCGGTTCAAAAGGTACATGATAGGACTGGATCATCCCTGGACTTCGGTTCAAAAGGTACATGATAGGACTGGATCGTCCCTGGACCTCGGTTCAAAATGTACGTGACAAATCCTAGAATTGTTCTAGGTTACATCTAGCATGAAACAGGGCTGGCTCTGTAGATATGATACATCCAGCATGAAACAGGGCTAGCTCTGTAGATGTGATACATCCAGCATGAAACAGGGCTGGCTCTGTAGATATGATACATCCAGCATGAAACAGGGCTGGCTCTTTAGATGTGATACATCCAGCATGAAATAGGGCTGGCTCTGTAGATGTGATACATCCAGCATGAAACAGGGCTGGATCTGTAGATATGATACATCCAGCATGAAACAGGGCTAGCTCTGTAGATGTGATACATCCAGCATGAAACAGGGCTGGCTCTATAGATATGATACATCCAGCATGAAACAGGGCTGGCTCTGTAGATATGATACATCCAGCATGAAACAGGGTTGGCTCTGTAGATGTGATACATCCAGCATGAAACAGGGCTGGCTCTGTAGATGTGATACATCTAGCATGAAACAGGGCTGGCTCTGTAGATATGATACATCCAGCATGAAACAGGGCTGGCTCTGTAGATATGATACATCCAGCATGAAACAGGACTGGCTCTGTAGATATGATACATCCAGCATGAAACAGGGTTGGCTCTGTAGATATGATACATCCAGCATGAAACAGGGCTGGCTCTGTAGATGTGATACATCCAGCATGAAACAGGGCTGGCTCTGTAGATGTGACACATCCAGTATGAAAAAGGACTGGCTCTGTCGCGGTAAATCCTAGATCTGATCTAGGTCACATCCAGTATGAAAAAGGACTGGCACTGTGGTTGGGATTGGATCGTCCCTAGACATGAGACTTGTCTTAAAGAGATAAGGATTGATCATCCTGGAACTTGATCTGGATTGCATCATCCATGGAACTATGTCCTAAAGAGAGAAGGATTGATCATCCTGTAATATGATCATGTGATGACGATGCTGCTGATTGTGTGATGACGATGCTGATCGTATGATGACGATGTTGATCGTATGATGACGATGTTGATCGTATGATGACGATGCTGATCATGTGATGACGATGTTGCCGATCGTGTGATGACAATGCTGATCGTATGATGACGATGCTGATCGTGTGATGACGATGCTGCTGATCGTGTGATGATGATGTTGATCGTATGATGACGATGCTGATCGTATGATGACGATGCTGATCGTATGATGACGATGCTGCTGATCGTGTGATGACGATGCTGATGATCGTGTGATGACGATGCTGATGATCATGTGATGATGATGCTGATGATCATGTGATGATGATGCTGATGATTGTGTGATCGTGTGATGACAATGATGATGACGATGCTGATGATCGAGTAATATCAACTCTGATGATGTTGATGTTCCAGTAACTAGTTGAGTTACTGATGATGATGAATTGAAGAAAGCTTCCGATGATATATAGATGATGTAGTCAATGACTCCTTGCTCCTGCAGATGTTGTTATAATATCCTTCTCATTAAGGGGGAGTGTTGAATATTGTAACTTCTAAGAATATTATATTTGTATATTATTTATTCCGGAGATGTTCCATACCTCCAATGTGATTATACTATGAATCCGGAGATGTTTATTCCTCCGAATTGGTTGTGGTAACTAGGGTTATTAGACCCACCATGTGGGGGTCGACCCAGTCAGTTATAATAGGGTATTTAACCTAATGGTTAAATACGAGCCTACATGTACTTGTGTAAAATATATGTCAGAGTAGTATATAAATAGAGGAGGTGTGTTCCTCATTTGACACACTCACACACTTGAAAAGAGGAGCACTTGTCTGGGAGATTTGCTAAGGAGGATTAGAAGGAGGGAGCACATCTTGTATTTTGGTTTATCATCTTATTGAGGAAAGCTTTGCTGGGTTTTCTACCCCATGAGGGTTTCCCAGGATAAATCTGTGTCTCTTGTGTTTATGCTATGCTTGTTGTTTCTTCAGTGATCCTGTATGTGCTATTATTGTGAAATGGAATGTAATGCTGCTATTTTCTGTCTTAGCATATTGAATTTTAACAAAGTTTGATTCCATAGGTGTGGCCATGGCCTTGCAATCAATCATATCGAACCGCTTCAAAATCTATACTTCATACTTCCATTGTCCAAGCGAGATTCCATCTGCACACTGCCACACCTCCATACTTAAAAAATAATGCATCATACCCAATTCCTTCATCTCGAACTCAACAGCAAGCTTCCTCTTTGTGTCGGCAATCAATCTATCCTCACCTATCACAAACAGGTCATCCACATACAATAGGAGTATCATTGGATTTCCTTCCTTAACCTTGTAGTAAAATTTGCAATCTGCTTTACTCTTAGTAAATCCCAAACTGTAAAGGAAGCTATCTATCTTGCCATACCATGTTCTGGGTGCTTGTTTCAAGCCATACAAGGCTTTCTTCAATCTGCACACATATGACTCTGTGTCATGTGTCTCAAAACTGAGTAGCTACTCCACATACACTTCCTCTTCGACTACACCATTCAAGAAAGTTGTCTTATCATCCATCTGGTGTATCTTCCACTTCATTACTGTAGCCAGAGCAAGTATTGTTCTGATGGAAGTGTATCTGGCTACAGGTGCAAAAGTCTCTTCGTAATCTATCCCGTCTTTTTGGGAGAACCCACAAGCTACAAACCTTGCCTTGTATTTCTCTATGCTGGCATTTGCAGCATGCTTGATCTTGTAGATCCACTTGGAAGTCACAACAAACTTCCCTTCTGGTCTTGGGACCACATCCCAAACATCATTCTTCTTGATCGATTGGTATTCCTCAACCATGGCATCCTTCCATTATTTCTTTTCCACCTCTTCTTCATAACTGGAAGGTTATTTGTTCATAATGTCACATAGTAAGGCAACATATCTAGTGTGTGACCTTGTCCTTTTTCTTTCTCTGTGTTCCTCCTCTGGAATGCCATACCTTTCTGCATCTTGGATGAGCTCTCTAGCCCATGCAAGTTTCCTTTTGTGAGATTTCTTCTCACGGGGTGGATCTACAGGTTCTTGTGGATCTTCTATTTCACGATCCACTTCTGCTATTGCTTTGTTCATGGTGGTGTCTTTTGTTCTGGATATCCTTGGTTCTTCATAGTCTTCAACAAGTGTCTTCCTTGATTTGATGTATGTTGAGTTTTCATCAAAAGTCACATCCCTGCTGATGTCAATCTTCTTGAGCCCTGGAAAGTAGATTTTTCATCCCTTTGAGCTTTCACTGTACCTCATGGGTGCATGGGTAGATCTTGGTCATCAAGCATTGCTCATGCTGCTTCCATGATTGTTCTATTCTTCCTTTCTGCAAATCCATTTTGTTGTGGATTGTAGGGAGTTGTCAACTCCCTCTTAATCCCTGAATCACTGCATAACTTCTTGAAGTCTCCTAAAGTGAATTCTCAGCCATTGTCGGATCTAAAGGTCTTGATCTTATTATTAGTTTGATTTTCTATCAAGGCATTGAATTCCTTAAACTTATCAAACACTTCATCTTTGTTCTTCAAGAAATAAACCCAAGTCTTCCTAGAGAAATCATCAATGAAAGAAACATAATATACATACCCACTCAAAGAACTCGATGACATTGGACCCCATACATCAAAGAGGATAATTTCCAAAATTCCTTTTGCTTTGCTTTTACTACATGGAAATTCCTTCTTTTTGTTCTTTCCTTTTGCACACCCTTTGCAAACACCTTCATGCTTTCACTGGATTTCAGGAAGACCTTCTACTGCTTTGCTTTCAATTGGTAGTGCCCTATAGTGTACATGAGCAAGCCTTCTATGCAAAAGTTCACTTGGTTCCATGGATTCATGTACCATGGCATGTTCAGGTTGTCCCTTCAATTTGTACAATCCTCCCTCTTGCTCTCCAATCACTATTGCATCATCTATGGTCTTACGTTTTGGCCACATAAGTACATGGCCATCCACAAATGCAACTCTCATCCCTTTTGCATCCAAAGATGATATGGAGAGAATATTATTCTTGAGTCTATGTACATATCGAACATCTGGCATCTTTAAAGACTTCCCAGAGTCTAACTTGTAGGAGGCTTCACCACTTCCTTTTATAGGGTATTGATAGTCATCCCCAAGTTTCACCTTATGAGGAGACTCATATTCAGATAGGTCCATAAGATATTCTTTGAATCCCATCATATGTTTAGAAGCGCCACTATCAATAAGCCAATCATTACACCCATGTGTAACAATACCTATGAGAGAAGAGATTAGAACATATTCATCGTCACTTGAAGAGTCTTCAATTTCTACCTTAGTATTCTTCCTGGGAGGTTGATCATCCTCAGCAGCATGAGCATGATATCTCTTCTTGTTGCTCTTGTTATTGTTGTTGTTGGAGTTCCTTTTGTTCTTGGGACACTCTAAGGAAAAGTGTCCCTTCTCATTACAAGTGAAGCATCTCAGATCTTTCTTCTCTCTTTGATGATGGTGGTGGATTTAGTGGTCAGGACGACGACGGTGGCAGGGGGGCCTATGGTAGGGTCACGGTTGGGAGCGGCGACGCTGCATCGCGGGCCATGACTATGAGCGGTGGCATTGTGATGGGGCTGAGAATTGGAGCGGGGGATGCGGGAATGGGGGGGCTTAGTGGTTGGGGTTTCGTGCAGGAGGCAGGAAGGAATGGTCGGGATTGCGTGCAGGGAGTAGTAGGCAGTGGTCAGGGCCACATGTAGGGAATTGAAGGGCACAATCGGGGTCCTAGAAAAGATTGGGAGACCTGCGTTGTCGGCCGCTGCTGCAAACCATGAAAAAGATCCGAACAGTTGTGCCTCGGGTTGTAGTTGTGAGTTGAAAAAGTGCGCTTTTCTGCGCAAAAAATAGGTACAAGAAATGGCAGCCGACCAGAAAAAAGGGGTTTTCAACATGTCATAGGCCTGCAACTAACTTAAAGAAAACGGAAAATGGAAAAATAAAAACTAACAGACCAGAGGTTCAATCAGTAGAGTCGCCAATCTGTAGCATGGTTTTTCACCCTTGCTCGTGCAAAAGAGCACGTGCTAAGGATAATGGAATCCTTAGCAGTAGTTTGAAGGAAGGTAAGGAGTTAAATGTAAAAAACAACAATACAAGATTAAGCTAACATATTCATGGAAAGTAAATCTAAACTACAATCGAAAACATGAAAAGGGAACAAGAAATAGTAAAATAAATCTTGATTTTTTTTATAAATGGCAAACAAGGGTTGGCATAAATAATTTTTTACCTCAAATATGAGGCCGGCAGAGTTTTTGCAGTCATAGGGATCGATGCACTAGTACTATGTGGGTTCCTTCTCTTCTCCAAATGCTCAAACGTGGGGCCCAATATTGACTCAAAGGGGAGAACTGTAGCTCAAGTGGTTTGGGCTAGAGTTCTAGTCATTTGGGAAGCATAAGGGTGAGGTCAATGGTGGATGGTCAATGAGGGGCCTCCATCACCTTTTTATAGATTTTTGGTTGGTGGAGTAAACAATCATGGTTTTGGGTACCAAAATGGTTTAGGTTAGAGGTTTTAGGGTTTTTTGCCCTCTTTTTCTTTCTTTTTTGAATTTTCTTTTGTTTATTCCTTTTTTATTTTTATTTTGGGAACTTTCGACCCCCCTTTTGGGGTTTTTGTTATGTTTTGAAAGAATTGAGTTAATTTGAGGTGGTAGAAAGGAGATTTTTTCCTTTTTAGGTACCCATTTGGACATTTTTGAGGTTCTGGAGGCTAGAATGATAGGGAAAATGGTCAGCAAGGTTATGTGTCTAAAGGAATGAACTAGTGAGTAATTTTTTGGTGTTAACAATTTCCAATTTTCATCATACATTGCAATGCTTTAATTATGGCATGGTTCAACTTAGTGAATCATAACAATGCTTACAATGTTCATTGGCAGGGCCTTGGCCTCGCAAGGAACAATTACATAACTACAATTTACATCTTGTATTACATTTACAACAAGAAAAGGGTCACAGAGGGATATTACAAAAAATTGGTTTGGGAGAGAATACACTCGGTTTTTGAGATTGCTAAGTTTAATACCTCTAGAGTGTTCAAGCATCTCTCCTTTTCATTATCTCATGTCAATAAGGTAGGGCTTCTCTATCAAGTAGATATTCAAACTTTGTAAGTTATTTGAACGCTATTCTAGGGAAAAGTCTTTTAGTTGAGGAGATACAACCCAATTGAGAGTCTTTATGCTTAATTATATCTTTATTCCATTTATAAACATTTTGTTGTTGTGTAAATTAATTTGTTTTAGATTTAATTTGTAAAATTTAATATATATATATATATATATCAATTTTTTAACTTAAAATATATTAATTTTTTAATTAAATAAAATTCTAAAATAATTAAATTAAATGAAAATAATTAAATTATTACTATCCTTTCTAAAAGATAACAGAAGAAAAGTATGAATGGTAGCCACATCACAATTGAGTTGGAAGAAATAGAAATATTTTGATAAAAATTGACAAGTGCCTTAATATTTTAGAATTTAATTAATAATAGCATAAAATCATTATCTTATATCATGATTATGTCTTTTGCCAAGATATTTATTCTTTATATATCATAAACTTTTTAGGAAATAAATAACATAAAATTATTATCTTATATCATGATTATGTCTTTTGCCAAGATATTTATTTTTTATATATCCTAAACTTTTAAGGAAACTAGTGTTGTTATTCATTTTTAAGTTTCTCCATAAGAAAATAGAGAAACAATTCTAATCTTTATTAGTAATAGGTGAATAATAAATATCTAAAAAAATGAAGAAATAATTCTAAATTTTATTAGTAAAAGGAGAATAATAAATATCTAGAAGGAAATGAAGAGATAAAAATAAAAACACTTAACACAAGTCCAATCATGAGGTTGAATTTGAGTTGGGAGTAGTGGCACACATATTAACTAGGATAATTGAATTGATAACTAGGTTATAATATATTCTTTTCCTTCTCCAGTAGAGATATTTTCATTATCACACAACATTAAGATACATTTAATTTTGTGTTTCTAATCAATAAAATTTACATAAGATTTATTGATTACCTTTTATTTGGTCATTATTCATATAAGGCAAATGAAAGAGAGATGAGTTTATCTGTAGTTGATGGTTATGTTTTATTTTATTTTACTTAATTGTTTATTATGCTTTTTTATGAAGTGGATTTTTTTAATAATTTATGTTTTAAATTTATTAATGATGTAATTGAAATTTTAAAATAATAAATGATATTTTTTTTAAATGTGAGATTAAATTGCAATTTTAGATAAATTTATATGTATAGGATAAAAAAAGTGTACTATTGAAAACCATAAATCAAGAATGATTATTTACAAACCACAAATTGATTACTTTAAAAGACAAGGTGCACTCTTGTAAGATTATATATATATATAATTTGAAAGCTAATTAAATCAATATAATTTATTATACAACACATTTATTTTTATAAGGATTTTAATAGTAAAGAGATATTAATTTTAAGAGTTAAAACACTTTGTCTTTTATATAAAAATTATATACTTACTAAAATTTTATTCTTGAATTGGTTGTATAAAAAGACATTTTCCAAATCATAAAATCTAATTTAATAAAAGTGAAATTTCAAAAATATTAAAAATAAAATAAAGTTAAAAAAATTTGAATTAATTTTTTTTTTAAGTCAAAATCATATTTGACAATAAGATAGGCAAACAAGCTCGTAAATTAAAAATAATTTTTTTTTTACCAAAATATATTTCAAATACGATTCAAGTCTTTCTTAATAAATATGTTAACATGGTTTGCATTGAAAAAGAAAAGGATTAACATTAAATGGAAGTCTAACTCAACCGTGTCACACCTATGCACTAGTGTATCTTTAGATGTAATCTACATTATGTGCTAGTGCACCAAATATTTGTGTAGACACTAATATTTTAGTTAAAAAAAAATTAAATTAACTTGGTATGTGGCACCCTGGGATTGGTATATAGAGGGGCATTAACAAGGAATTTTTTTAAATGAATGATTATTTTATAAAATATCTAAAGTCGTTTTGATGCTTCCGTTACACAAGTGTACAAGTGCAACAATAGAATTGAAGCACATCAAACAATGCATTTATGCTATAATATAGTTATATAATAAAATCTATCACAAGGACGATGTAACTTAATACTCGTGACAATGTATTTATAACCTTTGCACCTCACACTACCCATAGATCTTAATTTAATTATAGAATAGATCTTAGTTTAGTTACAAAGTTTGTGATTGTTATAAAGTGCATTACATGGGGCAACATATATATGATAGGACATAAAACCATGAGTTGGTATCATATTACCACATCATCTTATGGAACGCGCATTATCAATATCACAATAATCATGTATTTATAAATCAAGTGTCCTTACACAACCTTCCCACTAGAATATAATAAAATGCTATAAACATGATAACCTCCACCTTACAAAAGAGACTCAAGAATCCTTCATGTAAGCATACAGAGAGGGGTAATTCAACATAGCTTCACTTGACCATATATATCTTACAAGACAATTTTCCTTCTCGGAGGTTCAATGCATCACCTCTATCTCTACCATAATCAATAATTATGTCAAAAAAATCTTAATCCAATGAACTTGTCTTATCATTATTATTCACAAAGAAAAGAAAAAGTATTTTTATAACTTATCATATCATATAAGATCATTACCTTCCATTTACAACTTTTCATCTCAATTACTCATTACCATTTACTTTACACTTTAGATAAATTTTATTTATGATTATTATTAAATTTAATATTAAAAATATATATAATTTAAATTCAAAAAAATCTATTTTAAAATTTTAATTATATTTCATTAAATTTTAATTTTTAAATATTTTAAAATTTATTCCAAATACCATTAACCTAACATAAAAACTTACAAAATATCAATAAAAAGAAAATTCAAATCAAATCATAACTCACAAACAAGTAACTACCAAACAATCCAATCCAATATAATCTAATGATGAAAAATAAAATATAATCATAACTAACCAAGACCCTGGAAACTCGAAACTCCACGTTATTTCAAAACACTCTCTCGAACCTAAAATTTAAATTGTAAACATCTATCAAAACATCTCTCTCGAACCTCAAATTTAAATTGTAAACATCTACACCATGAGCGGTCGCGTTTACTGCGCCTTGCAAAAGCAAATGGAGCGTTGTCCATGGAGCTTAAATGTAATTTTAGATAACATTCGATTATTTATGTGTTTGGAAAAAATTAAATTAAAAGAAATTTTAAAATAAAAATCATATTTTATAATAATTTATGATAACATTTGATTATTTATGTGTTTGGAAAAAATTAAATTAAAACATATTTTAAAATAAAAATCATATTTTATAATAATTTTAAAAATCAAATCCAATTAAGAATTTTATTTGATAAAAACAATTAAAAAATAAATATACATAAAATCTAATTATAACCTAAACAAAAATCAAACCATAACTAACAAACAATCCAACATGGAAACTCCAAACTCCACGTTATTTCGAAAGGAAACTCCACTATGCGTTTACTCCGAGTTGCATCATTATTAAATCACAAAAGCATCATTATTAAATCACAAAAGCATAATTAGTAGCCGTTGCATGATAACGGTCTTCTTCATCAAAAAAGCCAACGGTGATCTATTCTTCATCATTAGTAAATCGAATTGGGTGAATGTGCATTTTGAAATTCGAACACTTGTTATTGAGATTTGAAAGCTTAAGATATTGGGTGAGGTAGCACTCCCCTCGCAGCTACCTTTGACAGAACAAACTTGGCCGATGAGATCTGATGGAGAGGGCCGAGATGGAGAGGGCCGAGACGAAGATCGCCTCAGCTATATCTGAAACTGCTGCGAAGCTTGAGCTTGAGATGAAAGGAAATGTTAGGATTCCGACTCCCCTTGAACACGTCGGTCGATTTGGGATTCTTCTTGTTTTGTGTTTCAACTCGGTTGATTGGGGTTGACATGCTTGTATGATTTCCTTGCAGATGGATGGATATTACGAGAGGCTACCTGGAATTGCCCTTCTATGGGCGGCGTGTACTTGCCTACTGACAGGTAAAATTAATGCTCCAACGAAATTTATACTGCCCAGCTCCCTTCCTCGTTTTCTCTCGATAAATTACTGGAGTCTGGCTGTCATGCTTTTACTTCTTATTATCTCCGTGCTCATTGGCCTTAATTACTGGCCAGCAAGGTTCATAGATCACAGGGTGCCAGGTACGATTTCCATTATATGAAAGGCTTAGACTATAGATTTCAGTGGCCGCGATTGTAATCCTTTTGTTTAAATGCTTTTCAGAAACAAAAGCTTCGCAATGACCTTCGGCATATTTTATGTGGGTAAGCAGGTTTTGGAATCCTCTACAATGCTGCAAACTCTTTTGCTTAGTAATTTGACTAATCCTATACAATTGCAGAAACAGTCTAGGCAGAAAATTCGCCTCCGAAACGCTTCCTCCGTTCCAGATGGCCGCAGCGTTAGGTACAGATGCTTTTCTACATATATCTCATTATGCCATGCTGGTAAGAGAATTACCCTCAGTAGCTCATCCATCCATATACATAATGTCTCTTTTATTTTCTATTCTAAATTACGGTGAATAAATTTATTGTTAGCGAATAACATAGTTTCTCTTTTATTCTGTCCATACATACAATTGCAGAAACAGTCTATTTCAGAAATTTTGCCCAAATGTGCGAGTCCCCTTGTTATTCGCCTTCAAATCACCTCAAATCTCTTCCTGATTCTGGTCATGAAGGTTAATCGTTACTATTCCTGAGAGCATACTGATATTTTTATTTTGTGTTGTTATTTTGATGAGTTGTTATGTAACAATTTTTTTTTTATTATGCGAAAAATTTATACACCTTACAATAACAAACATTTTATTTGTCTCCCAAATTTTAAAGAACCGCATAAGAAGAACACATATTAACATTGGTTTTCGATATGGAATATATTAAAAACAACAACAAGGCGTTCAAACCTCAAGTGTCTAAATTCTTTTCTGGGGCGGCTTATGGCGTTCAACATCTTAGAAAAGATAATTCTCTGCAGTCTGCACCATTAAACTTTACAGCTAATTAACGTGTCTTTCCCACTATACACACTCTATGGAGGAATGATTGTCTCGGGACTACCAGTAAGATCGTGGGGTCAGAAATGGATGGAAAATTTAATGCTTTGTCTTGGTATGTAGAATTTGTGGGTAGTTATGAATGGAAGGCATTTTGTTTTGTTGTTGATTTCTTGACTGGAGTTTGCATCGATATGGATCAGGTTCGGCGACCTCTGCAGCGAGGATTGACCCTGTAACTATTTATTATTCTATTTGAATAATTGCTTGTTTCTGTGCTAACTGGTATCGATAGCCTCTCTATGGTAGAGAGTCGAGCCATGAACTTTCCCTGAGATTGATTCGACAGTCTCTTTGGAGAGGACCATCCTTAATCGTTACTATTCCGGAGAGCAAACTAAATTGCCGCTAGGTTTAGGTCTTTTTCTTAGGTTTAGGTTTAGGTCTTTTTCTTAGGTTTAGGTTTAGGTTTAGGTCTAGGTCTTTTTCTTAGGTTTAGGTTTAGGTCTTTTTCTTAGGTTTAGGTCTTTTTCTTTTTCTTAGGTTGAATTTCTTAGGTACAGTTGTATGATATGAATCCAACGGCGCGTTGGAAAAGCTAAGTGGAGGGTGATATGAATCCAACTTCACTTCCTGAAGCTGAACGAAGTGGGTGATTAGTAATCGACGTGGGTGAACGATGCGAGGACTTTAAAATTTTAAGAAAAACGAGTGGGTGACTTTGTTTCTACTTTCCTAACATGCTTATCATCCACATCCGCCAAGAGGGTATGTTTGTTTCTCTTTTATCAATGTGGTAAAAAATGGTGTTCGACTTCTGCGATTTCTGTAGTGAACTTATACTAACTGTCATTTGTTCGATTTCTGTGGTAAAAAATGGTGTTCAATTTCTGATTTCTCTAGTGATTTGATGTTCATTCCTTGGCATTTGAATGGATAGCAATACTAAACAGTTTCTGGGGTTAATCAGAGTCTCAACTATGTTCCTTGTATGGTTTAGAAACAAGGTTATGTGGTCGAAACAGTTATTCCATTATAAAGCGACAGTCTAGAGGAGGGTTTTGTTTCAACATCGTTACCAAGTAAATTAAAAAAGTCTATATCCATGTTATATTTCTCGGTTTAGAATGAAGGGTTGTTCGCTTCGTTTCAGGATTGAATTCATATAAAATTTCCAGGAGGATTCGTGATAAGGTAATGGTCGACCTCATTACGAATGCTGGACTAGTAGTCAAAACTCAGGTTGTTATATTGTTTGAAAAAAAGCCTGGATTTCAGATACGTTATTTGGTTTGTTGATTTTGTAAAGTAATTAATCTGTATTTTAATGACATTGTGATTGGGTATTTTAATATGTATGAGAAAGTCTGGCTTTGTGGCTGACATTCTGATACTATTCTGGGCATATGTGGTGTGGTGAGGTCAGGTTTTTAGGTATCTTCATATTTTTGTATATAGAAAATATTTAGCACTGTAGTAACTGTTTTATTTTCATTTTAGATATCGTAATTTTAGTAATTTAAGATATATAATTTTTTTCATTTTCTTATTTTTATTTTTTAAATACATTTATTTAAAATAATTTTAAGATTTATTATATGTATAGACTAGTAATAATCACTATTTTTTTATATGGTTAGATGATCCTACAGGAAAATGTACTTACTCGATTTCATGTTCGATGACTGATACTTAAAGGTAACTTACATGATTAATGATTTAGTCTAAATGATTAATGAAATAAAATTGAAGAATCATGGACTCAAATTATTAGATTATTTTGTTGTAACACTTGTATTTTACATAACTCTGTACCAGAAAACACATTAATGTTATTGCTTTCATATATGTTATTAGTTTGTTGTGCGTTCGCAGGAATTAAATACTATCTGTCCAATATGTATGAGAATGCCTTGAATGAGATCGTGGATGACATCATGATTCTATACAGGCATAAGTTGCCATCATATATGTTGTGAGCATCATGATTCTATAAAGGCATAAGTTGCCATCATATATGTGGTGAGTTTTGGTTTTTAAGGTATGTTCATATTTTGTTCATACCAAATTTTGGCAGTCTAATAATAATTTTATTTTCATTTTTTATCAGAATTGAAGATAGATGATAGGTGATATGTCTAAGTTAGATAGGTGATATTTTTGGTCCATTACCTGGTATGTATAAAATTGTAGGAGTTGTAGCAATAAGAGTTCTTTCATGTTTTAAATAAAGTTAAATAAATTATTTTTATTTCAATTTTAAAATGATGTGAAAAATTGCAAAAGTTTACTGTTATTTCGATTTCAGAGTGAATGGCATTTCAATGAAGTGATAATTCCAGATAAAGCTAGTTTGCATTTCATTTTTCCAACATTTTTTTTTTGTTATTGATTTTGACATATTTATAATCCAAAATGAATTTTAATTTGAAATTATTAAAAAAAACGGGTTTCTCCATTGAAGAAACAGGGGATGTTTTAGTTTCAACCTATGAACTTCCTTATTTCTTCTTGCCCTAGGTTGATTTGTATTCTTGAGTGGTTTATATCATTTATATATAATGAGAATGGAACAGACCTTGATTCTTGTTCAATCTTTGTTTGCAGTTCTGTCAGTGGTTGCGAAGATGAAATGACAGGCAGCTAGAGAAAGAGAGACCAGGAAGAATCCAAAGAAACGAGATTAATTGAATCAGGTAGATACACACCTTTTCAAGATCATTTAATACATACAAAGTAGCTAACCCTTAGGCTATATTGCCCAATCTTTTATTGAACTAGCTCTGGCTCGTTATTAAAACTAGCTTTAACTTATTGTTGAAATTATTTAGAAATCTATTTATCTTACATTATTAAAACTATTTAGAAATCTGTTTGGCTCAAATTTCACTAGATGACTAAGTTACCCTTCTAGAGGTTCACATCGGCCAGCTATAGTGTACGGTCCAGTTTTTTTTAGGAGAGATTTTTTCGACAGGATTCCTCTTCGATGTGCATGACCATTCCGCAGCCGCACCACAGAACAGTGGGTAGGTTTCTTATTCGTAGACATGTTGTGCCATCCCAATCCTTGCTATCTGCTTACTCCTATTCGTGGCAGGTTGTCGCTTTAAGTCTTTTTGCATGGAAGAAAATATTGCTCTCTATTAAGAAAATGAGATTTAATAATGAGATTTATTGAAAGAGCCAAAAATGGTGCTGTTATACACATATATTCAAACTAAAGTTCCTTACAACACTATGCATGAAGATTGTAATTGTTTAACCTCGCAAGATTCAAACTAGTTACGAAACTAAATTTTCCTAAACAAAATCTCTAATACAGTTTTCCCTTACGAATCTCCACACAAAATAGTATCTTGTCGGTGAGCTTTTTTGTTCATCCAGTCATTTATCTTTCTTCCTTATGAATTTTCATGACCTTCCACAAGGATGACAGAGAGTGGATCAGGTAGTTAGGAAAGGTAGTGATAATATTTATGATTTCTACCATTATAATTTCAAGGAGTTGATTATTACATCGATCATGGTCGATAAGTGTTCTTCCTGTATTTTCAGGTAGTTTGTTAGGTAAAGGTAGTGATAATATTTATAATTTCTACCATTATAATTTCAAGGAGTTGATTATTACATCGATCATGGTCGATAGGCGTTCTTCCTGTATTTTTTTTGCCTTAACCATTCGAAATAATGAATTCCCCAAGCTACTGCTGAATGCTGTGAGCTCTTTTGGAAAGATGACCTCTTTCTATACGTGACATGTCTATGGTAACCCGTGTTCTAGAAAGTGTCTATGCTCGGTAGCGGGCATTCCGAACCTTCGATCCCAAGGAATTGATGACGAGTTATCGAACTTGCAGAACCGAGAATTACTTGCACCCTTTTCAAAATATTTTTTATCGCGCGCCATAAAAATGATATATCATGTTTGTGTTTGGATATGCCAACGCGCATCATTCTTTACATCGCCTCAATCCACGTTGCAATTTGAAGGTTGCAATCATGGAGATGCGTTTTTTATTTGCAATCATGGACATTCTTCCGCGTTTTTAATTTGCAATCATCTTTCCTCGCTTCGGCCTACACTTTCAGCCATAGATTATCTGATATAAGCCCCTCTTCGGCCTCTGAATGTGATCTCCAAGCAGATTCTGAAAGACTGGAGATCAGATAATTCTTCGGGAAATGGGTTTTTTGCGGATCAGATAATTTGAGCTGCTGCCAGAAATAAGAACCTAGCAAGCCACCACTGGGGAGGAAGGTGTGCCCCAATTTGGTTTCATGCTGGTCGAGGAAGGTGTGACCCAAAACTGTAGAAATTCCATTTTTATTTCAAGTTGAAGTTAATTATTACATCGATTGTGGTCCATAAGCGTTCAAGTCCTGTATTTTCTTGTATTAACCATTCCCCAAGGGACTGCTGAATGCTGTGAGCTCTTTTGGAAAGGCGACCTCTTCTTCAAAAACCATCTGGAACATATTTACCCTTGCATTAATGAAGTAGGGACAGTTTTCTTTTCGCATCTATTTTCCCCCTTTATATGGTAACCCATTTTCTAATGTTCCAGAGAAGTATCTCAATTTTATTCCTATATGCTCGGTAGCCGGCATTCGGAACCTTCGATCCCATCTTCATCTAGCCAGGGCAATAATGACGAGGCATCGGACGGTAACCCTTTTCACAATATTTTTAATCGCCAGGAAAGGAGAAATAAAATGACATATCATGTCTTGTGTTTGGATATGCCAACGCGCCCATAAGCCATCATTCTTTACACTTTCCCCATTCCACGTTCCAATTTGAAGGTTGCCTTATGTTTGCTATGGAGATAGTCTCTGCGTTTTTTATTTGCAGGCTTCTACGTTTCCTCTCCCTCGGCCAATGGATACGCGTTTGATGTTTGTCTTTGCCCACTTGGAATGCTTATGCTTGTTTGATGTTCTGGTCATTTGAACATGTGCCCAATGGATACGCGTTTGATGTTTGTCTTTGCTCTTGATGTTTGTCTTTGCCCACTTGGAATGCTTATGCTTGTTTGATGTTCTGCTCGTTTGAACATGTGCCCAATGGATACGCGTTTGATGTTTGTCTTTGCCCTTGGAATGCTTCTGCTCGTTTGATGTTCAAGTACGGTCTGCATACACGTCATCGAATATGATGGGCGACCATTGTTTGATGTTCCAACGCACGTTTGGTTTTGTAAACGTTCAACTATTTGCTTTCTCTATGCTGCCACTGTGCATGCATTTCTTCCATTGCCCTACCCGTTATCTGCAGTGTGGTTTCTCACCCTCTGCCCCTTATCACGCTGGGTGCCAAACCTTGGTGTTGAGTAGTTTTTGGTTTGTTGTATATATTCCCCATATTGTGTCTTTTTCTTTGGCTGAAACTTGTTTTCCATTCTGAAACTTTGTTTGTGGGGTTTTTAGAAGAGTTGAATACCTTTTCCCTTTATTAATGAGAAATAGCTTTCAGACTTTGACAAAGGAAGTAGTATTTTTGGGACATTAAAAGGGTTAGCTCCTTTCATGTTAGCCTGCGCACATGCTGCTGAACTGGGCGCTTCAATCGTGCCCAAGTGTAATCATGAGAGCTCTATTGCAAACCAGGGTGCAACTGTAGCCGGCCCGAGGTCCTCTCACAGGGTTTACGGAAAATACCGACAACAGTCAAATTCAGTCAAATTCAGAATTGATATCCAATAAAAACATTACACATAATTTAAAATTAAAATTTGATTTCATGTCAGCGTAGTTTCTGCTCAGTACTTCACAGCACTTCATTGCAGCGCTACACGGCTTTGGCCTCAATTACGCCACTTCAAGTGGGCTACAGCGCGGTCCCTCTTCGCTCCATGTGCGAAGTCTATGTGCTAATAAGCACGGGATGCAAGACAATGTGCAACAGATATCAAATCTAGCCGACACGCAACCAAAACGTAATGTGATGCCATATCTAAACCCTAAGGCTTTTCGCAACCTGTATATGCAAAACCAATAGGAGGGGAGAGATTTAGACTTTAGTAATTTTTTAAATGCAATAAGAGCCGAGAGATCTAGACTTATGAATATTTTTTACAAAATTACGTCATAATTACATATATATAATTTTTATTATTAAAATCAAATCATTGAATTTTTTTTTGCTTTTCCAAAAACAAAATTTAGATAAGATTTGGAAAACTAAATCAAGTTGTCATTATTTGGTTGGTTATAAAATAAATTGAGTTGGTACATTTAATATTTATGGTTACATAAAGTTTTGCACTAGGCTTTCTATTGGTACCCCATAAAATACATGATCTATAAATCTTAATAAAAAAATCATCTAGGCTTTCTATTGGTACCTCATAAAATATACAATCTATAAATTTTAATAAAAAATCATCTTGTAAGGATAAAATATAATTTTGTAGGGAGTTGTTGGGATGGATTGTGAGTATTTTTGTTTATTTATTGTTATTTTTTTTCTAGTGGAAACTTAGATTTTTCCATGTATTTTGTATAATTTAGTTGGATTGAATATCTTAGATCCTCAATTTGAATATAAATTTATTAAAAAAATTAATCCATTTTCTAATCACATTATTAGTTTATGTTTTTGCAAGTGAATTATCTCATTATATTACAAGTAGGTAGGTACATGTTCATTCTAGTGAAAAAAAAATGGTTATTTCATGTCCACTCTAGAGGGAAAAGGTAACAACTAGATAGGTCCATGTCATGTATTTTTTAAATATGAATTTAAGTTATCAATATTTCTCCATTTTGTATTTTAAATTTATATATAGGTGTTCATGTAACTTTGAATGTTATTTGTGTATAGGTGTTCACATTTTGTATCTCTTTTACTTATCCAAAGATATTAATCATTTATCTAATTTTAGAAATAACATTTTTAATTACCAATAGGTTAGTAATTTGGTTTGATGTATGTTAATAACTAAATTTGTTTAAAATTTTTGTTAGTAATTGATTTTGCAAAATATTAGTAATTGAGTTGCATTGTAATTCTTTTCTTATGCACATTTTATGGTATGATAAAGTATTAATTATTTTCAGAGTTTGCAAAATATTAATAATTGAATTATATTAGAATTGGTTATATATATATATATTATGATATGATACTATATTGATTATTTTGCTGTGGTTGTTGAAATATTTTAGAGTGTTGTTAAATTATAATTGTTATCTTGTTTACTTTAATTATGGTAAAACAAAATTTAAATGTTTTTTTAATAGTTAATGATATCTTTCTTTTATATATAAAAGTTTAGTTAGAATATTTAAATTATAATAAGATTGTAAAAAATATTTTGTATGGATATTAAATTCTATATTTTTCTTATATTGTTTGCATTAGTATGTTGACCATAGGGTTTCTATTAAAGTCATGTCTAGAGTGTTTTCAAAGGACCATTTTGGGAAATTGCTTGGAAACAATTTCCTAACTCGGTATCTTGACACATGTGCCTTTTGTTGTAGCTGGGAACTGGGACGCCATTGCGCTAGTAATAGGTGGAGGGAGGTAACTCCCAGAGAAGCCCTCCTAGTACACCCCAAGTTGGGTGGTCGACCATGTATACACAAGGTTTTTGAAGTGGTCTAACGAGGGACCCCCCTTTGTTGACACTCTATTCATGCAACCTAGGAGTTAGGATCTATTTCCTTGGTAATTATAACATACACTATACCGTATAACCCTTATCTACTTTAACCCCTATCACACATAACTCATCAAAACCATAGCTACTTTATCCACTATATCATCCCCCTACCACACTTACCACCCCACATCTCTCTCTCTCTAACACACACACACACACACACCCTTTCTCCTCACATTCCCATTAGATCCCCCCCCTCTCCCTAACTTTACCAACCCCTTCTGTCACTCCATCCCTTACAACCTTCTCTCCCTAATTGCTACCAACCTCGTTCTGTCTCTCTCTCGCCCATTTTTTTATCCCATACCATTAAACCCCCTCCCCTCTCTCTCTGTGTGTCTCTCTCTCTACCTACACCTAACACAAACCCCTTTCTCTCTCCCCCAATATCCTATCACTAAACCCCTCTCTCTCCCTCACTCTCACTATGTGTAAACCCCACAATCTCTTTCCCTTAATTCCCCTACTACTCTTCCTACCCATAAAAATCCCCTCCACCTCCCCCTCTCTCTCCTACTCCCCATACCCCTAAATATCTCTCTCTCACTCTCTTTATCCTAGACCCCATTCTCTTACAACTTACCACCCCACATCTCTCTCTCTCTCTCTCTCTCTACTCCTCCACTTACCCTTAAAACCCAACCCTCTCCCCCTCTCTTTGAACCACCATCCTCTCTCTCTCTCTCTCTCTCTCCCCTCCTATCCCTAACACTTTCTGACTCTCAGACCCCCTACCTTTAGCACACCCTCCACCTCCCTCTCCCGCTCTTCTCACCTCTTCCCACTGACCATTATTTACCCTCTCTCTCACTCTCTCTCTCCGCTACTCCACCACCTAAACCTAAACCCCACCCGCATTTCTCTCCTCCAACCCCCTAACACCCCCTATCTCGCACTCTAACTACATTAACCCCCAATTATCTCTCCCTAACCCCATTCCTACTCTCCCTACCCATAACCACCCCCTCCAAAGACCTCTCTCTCTCTCTCTCTCTCTCACCCCACTCATAATTTTTCCAATCCACCCCCCTAACCTCCTCTCTCCCCTTACAACTAAACCCACCCTCTCTCTCTCTCTCTCTCTCTCTCACACACACACACACACACCTATGGTCTTCCACCTACCCCTAACCCCAACCCTCTCTCCATCTGAACCCCTCAACACCATATTTCCCATTATTCACTCTCTCTCTCTCACACACCCCCACCTACTCCTCCACCTAACATTAATCTCTCTTCTCCTCTATCTCTCTCCACTCCTCTCCCTACGCATTCCTAATTCCCTCTCACTCTCTAATCGCCTATTGTTCCCCCTACCTATATCACCCATTCTCTCTCTCTCCCTCTCTATCTCTCTCTCTCTCCTTGGTAACCCCTTCTCCAACTCTCTCTCTACCCTACTCCACCTACACAAAATCCCAAACCCTCTCTCTCTCAACTAACCCCCTAACACCTACCCTCTCTCTTAGACACTCTCACCACCCCCTAACCCACCCTCTCTCTTTCCCTTACCCCACTCATACTTTCCCTAAGCCTTCATCTCTCCCTCTATCCAACTCCCCATCCCCTTAAACCCTTCTCTCCCTTACTATAACCCCCCCCCCCAGCTCTCTCTCTCTCTTTCTCTCTCTCTCTCTCTCCCCCTTAACCCTAACTAGAGCCTTCTCTTATTCCTTCAAATACACCTAACCCCCACATCTCTCACTCTCTCCCCTAGCCTGTAATACCCCCTCTATGTCTCTAAATATAACTAAAGAAAACCCCCTTATTCTCTCTCCAATACCCCTATTAATTTCCCTACCATAAACATGCCCTTCGAACCTCTCTCAGTCTCTTGTTCTCAATGCCCCAATCCTCTGAACCTCTACATATTTCTTTCCTATCCCCCCCTCCCCCTATCACTAACAACACTCCCCCCCTCTCTCTCTCTCCCCCAACCCTCTCCTTCTCTCACCAAATCCAAACACCCCCTAATTGCCCACCTCCCACACTATCTCTATCTATCACCCCTCCATTTCCTTGCTTTACCATTAACCGTTCTCCTCTCCCTAACTCTTAACAACCCCATTTCTCCCTCTCCTCTCCATAACCCTTACCAACCACATATCTCCCCTCTCCTCTACCCTAACCCTTGCCAACATTCTCTCTCTCTCTCTCTCTCTCCCTCTCTCTCTCTCTCTCTCTATCTATCTATCTATCTCTCCCTCACACACACACACACATCTCCTTCTCCCCTTAAACACTAAAACCACTAATATATTTCTATCTCTCCACTCCTCTCTCTAACCATTACTAACTCGGTTTGTCACTCTATCCCCCCTCCTCTTCCCCTGCCTATAATACCCCTACTCTCTCTCTCTCTCTCTCTCTCTCTCTCTCTCTCCTCCTGTCTAGCCGTTCTTGACCCACTCTCTCACTCTCTCTCTCTACTCTACTCCACCTATACCTGAACTCCACCCCTCCCTCTCTCTCCTGACCCCCTAATGATCCACCCTCTCTCTCGTACACTATCACTACCCTTAAGATCCCATCACTCTCTATAACCCCTCTCATACTCTCCAAAATATCCCCTCTCTATATATACCCCCACCCTTTATCCCCCCTCTTCTCTCTAAATTCCCTTGACATATATCCCCTCAACCCACCCCAATTTCTATATCTTTCTCTACACAAATCCCTTACCCACCATACCACTAATCAAACCACACTGTCCTGATATCGCAATACCCTTCTCTCTCTCTTCCTCGCACCACTTATAATGAACCCCACTCCTCTCCCTCTCCTCAAATGTTCAACACACCTCCATGTTCTCTCTCTCTCTCTCTCTCATCTCTCTCTCTCTCTCTCTCTCTCTCTCTCACACACACACACACACACACAACACACACGCCAAACACACACACATATAATCCTCCCCACACCACCTAAATCCCACCATCTCTCTCTCTGTCTGTCTAACTACATTTGTACTCTACCTAATCCTCCTCTCTCTCTCCTAGTCATCCTCCCCCTAACCACCTCTCTCTCTCTCTCTCTCTCCTAATATCCCTACCATTACAACTTACAAACCAAATCCTCTCTCTCACCCATAACCCCCTAACATCTCCAATTCTCTCATTCTCAAACAAACATACAAACACCCCCTACTCCTCCCCTTACCACAAAACCCCCTCACCTCTCTCTTCCCTCTATCTCTCACTAATGGTAGCCTTCTCTCTCAGCCTACACCACCATAACCTCACACTATCTTTAATCCCCTCCTCTCTCTCTTTCATTCTCGCTCTCTTCCTCCCTCTCTTTGTCTCTCACCTATTATCCCTTACCCTTACTAACCCCCTCTCTCACTCTATCTCTCTCCTAATCCTCCACTTACACCTAACCCCAACCCCTCAATCTCTCTCTCCCTAAACGCACCAACACACACCCCCTCTCCCTATCACACTCTCACAATAGCCAACCTCTCTCTCTCTCTCTAGCACCCCTCCTACTCTACCTACCCATAACCATTGCTTCCTCCCACTCTCCCTTTGCCTTTCCTACTCCCCCTACACCAAAACCCCCTACCAACCCACTCTCTCTCCCCTAACCCCCCATCCACTATCACTTACCCCGCCATATATCTCTTACTCACTAACTCTCTCTCTCTCTCCTCTCTCTCTCTCTCTCTTCTTCGCCCCATAAACACTCTGTTTCAATCTTTTTATCCCTTACTACCCCCCCTCTCTCACTCTCTCACCATTGTACTCCTCACTATACCTTTAACTCCCCCCTCTCTCTCTCTTCCTTATTCTAGAAACTCTAACTAACCACCTCTCTCACTTTCTCTGTAGCTTATTCCTCCACATATGCCTAAACCCCCACCCCTCACTCTCTCCATGAACACCGTAGCACTGCTTCTCTCTCACACACCGACATTCGCACTCTCCCTAACGCACCACTAGCCTCTCCCTAACCTACCTCATACTCTCGCTAGACATAAAAACCCCTATTCCTCTCTCTCTTTATCTCTCCTACTCCATTTACACCTAATCCTCCCTCTTTCTCTCCTAATCCACCTCCCTTATAGCTTACCACCCCCAATATCTCTCTCTCTCCCTACCCCCAAATTCTCAGCCCAATTTTCATGAACTTCCCTAATATTCCCTAATACCCTACCCCTGTCTTCCCACCAAGATATGTATCTCTTTCTCTGCTAGAACCCCCATCCTCCTATTATCCCTAATCATCCACACCCTTCCCCATTCAATCCCCAACTCCCTCTCTCTCTCTCTCTCTCTCTCTCTCTCTCTCTCTCTCTCTCACACACACACACACATCACTATACTCCACCACTTACACCTAATCCCCACCCTTTCTCCCCATCACCTCTTCCACCTAACCCTTATCAACCCCTGCTCTCTGTCTCTCTCTCTCTCTCTCTCTCTCTCTCTCTCTCTCTTCCATACTCGTTCACCTAAAGCTAATCCACACACCTTTTTTAATCCCCCAAACCCCTAAAACCCCCCTCTCTCATTCTTACTACCCCCTAACCCACCACTCTCTATCCTTAAACCCCCTCATACTTTCCCTATGCATAACCACCCCTACCACCACCTCTCTCTCCCTCCAATACTCCCCCCACCCCTAACCCTATATCCCCTTCTCTCACTCTCTCTCCCCCCTAATTCTGCATCTCGTACCACACAATACCCCCCATCTCTCTCTCTCTCTACCCCCCACCCTATACCCACCCTTCTCTTTCTCCCCCACCTCCCTCCTCCACCCTACACTTAATCACCCATACCCTCCCCTCATTAATCCCGATTCTCTCTCTCTCTCTCTCTCTCTCTCTCTCTCTTTCTCTCTCAAACACACACACACATACACACACACACTATCATCGCTATACTCCTCCACCTACCCCTAACCCACACCCCTCTCTCTTTCCCAACCCCTTAACACCCGGCTTCCCCATCCCCCCTATCTCTCTCTCTTGCACACACAAACCTACTCCTCTCCTACAACTAACCTCCCTCCTCTCTCTCTCTCTCAAATCATCTCCCTAACCCTTAATATCCCCTCTCTCTATGCCTTTCTTAATAATCCTTACCTTACAACTTAACACCCACCCCTCTCTCTCTCTTCTCCAACCCCCAATAACCACCCCCACACTCCCTCTCTCTCTCTCTCTCTCTATCCCTTACTTACCACCTAGCTCACTCTCTCATAGTTGTACTCGTCACCTTACCTTTAACCTTGTTTCCTCCCTCTCTCTCTCTGCGATATTCCCCCTTACCCATAATAATTGCCCTCTCTTACTTTCTTTATTACAAATTCCTCCACATACACCTAAGCCTCAATCCTCACTCTCTCAACCAAACACCTAACACCCCCCCCACTCTCTCACACACTCTCACTACCTCTAATCCCACACTCTTTCTTCCTAACCCCATCCACCTCTCTCTCTCTCTCTCTCTCTCTCTCTCTCTCTCTCTCTCTCTCTCTCCTACTCCCCCTACTGCTAACCCTCTCTCCCTCTCTCCTAATCACCATGCCCCCATAACTTACCCACCCTCATATCTCTCCCAAGTCCCTCTCTCTCTTCTTCCACGCTATGCCCTGATTCTCTCTAATATCCATAATATTCCTTGAGACCCTACCCCCCTCCCCTCATCGAAATCTCATCTCTTTCTCTCCCACAACATCACAACTCCTCCCTAGACCTAATGACCCACATCCTCCTCCCATTGCTCTCTCTCTCTCTCTTTTACACACACACACACACAAACACACACCCCTTTACTCCTCCACCTATCGCCACACATATACCTCTCTCGCAACCACCTAACACCTCCACACCGCCCATCATCTATATTTCTCTCTCACACACCCTCATATCCCACTCCTCCCCCTCTCTCTCCTTTACTCTCCCTAGCCCTTACTAACCTCACCTCTCTCTCTCACACACACACCCTTGCTCCTTCCCCTCCTCCCCCTCTTTATCTCTATCCCTCTATTCCTTGTAACCCTTACCAATCCCATCCCTCATTATGTTTACCCAACTCCTTCAACTATGCCTAACCCCCACACCTCTATCTCTTCTCTAACCCCCTAACACCCCCCTCCCATTCAAACACTCTCAGTAGTCCTAACCCCTCCTCTCTCTCTCCCTAACCCAACCAATATTATCTCAAAGCCTCTCTCTCTCTCTCTCTTCCCTTAACCCTTAATAAATGCCCATGTCACTCTTTCTCTACCTTACTCCTCAAACTACACCTAAATTCCAAACCTCTCTCCCTAATCTATGCCTCCAATACCTTCCTCTTTCTCTCACTCCCACTACACCTAAATTTCCCTCTCTCTCCCTAACCCCACTCATACACTCCCTAAGCCCCCTCCCCTATCTCTTGAATTCCCCACTCCCTGTAACTCTATGTGTGTGTGTGTGTGTGTGTCCCCCTCCTAGTCACCCTCACATTACCACTTAATACCAACCCTTATCTATCCCCACATAACCCCTAACACCCTAAATTTTCTATCTCTCACTCAAATGGCCCTACTCCTCCCTTTTAAATGAACTGCCCCTCTCTCCCTCTCTCTCCCTATAACCCTTATCCCCTCTCTCACTCTCTGGCCACCCTACTCCTCCCCCTATGTTTAAAACTCCTCCTCGCCCCCCTCTCTCTCTCTCACTCTCTCTTTCTCTCTTCACCTATTCCCCCTAACCCTTATTTTTCTTGTCCCTTACTCTCTTAGTCTCTCCCCTACTCCACCTACATCTAATCCCCACCACTCTTTCTCTCTCTAACCCTAAAAAGATATAATGCCCTCGCTCTCTCTCCCTAACCCCCTTCATACTATCCCTACTAATAAACAACCCCTCTTTCTCTCACCTACCCCTACCACTAAACCCCCCCAATCTCTTTCTCTCTCTAACCCTAAAAAGATATAATGCCCTCGCTCTCTCTCCCTAACACCCTTCATACTATACCTACTAATAAACAACCCCTCTTTCTCTCACCTACCCCTACCACTAAACCCCCCAATCTCTCTCTCTCTACTAATTTCCCACCCCTATCACTTACTCCCTAATCTCTCTCTCTCTCTTTCTCTCTCTCTCTCTCTCTCTCTCTCTCTCTCTCTCTCTCTCTTCCCCCCCCCATATATCCCCAATTCTCTCTAACTTCCCTAATATTCCATACACCCATCCACATATCCCCCCAACTTGAAATGTATCTCTTTCTCTCCACCATACCCCCTCCTAAATCTACCCCTAATTGGCCACACCTTCCCCCAGCCACCCGTTGACTCTCTCTCTCTCTCTCTCACACATAGATACCCCTCTACTCATAAGCCTACCCATTAGCCCCATTCCCCCTCTCTCCCCTGACCCACTACAACATCCCTCGCACCCTCATTCACTCACTCACTCTCTCTCTCTCTCTCACACACACACACACATACACATGCCCACCTACCCCTAACACTACCACTAGCACATCTCCTCTCTCTATCACTCTCTCCCACCTTCTCTAACTAACCATTACTAAACCCCCTATCTAACTCTCTGACCCCCATATTCCTCCCCCTAACTCCAACAACACTCATCTCCCTCTCTCTCTGTCTCTCTCTATCTCTCTCTCCCAACCCTCTCATTCTCTCCCAACCCCCAAACACCCCTCACTTCCCACCTTCCATACTATATCTCATTGTCAACCCATTTCCTTGCTTTAGCATTAACCCTCCTCCTCTTCTTAACCCTTAACAACCCCATCTCTCAGTCTCCTCTCCATAACCCTTAACAACCCAATCTATCCCTCTCCTCTCCATAACAGTTAACAACCCCATCTCTCCCTCTCTTATCCCTAACCCCATCTCTCTCTGTCCTCTCCATAACCCTTAACAACCCAATCTATCCCTCTCCTCTCTGTAACCCTTAACAACCCCATCTCTCCCTCTCTTATCCCTAACCCTTACCAACATCCCCCCCCCTCTCTCTCTCACACACACACACATCCTTCTCCCCTTAACACTAAAACCATTCATATCTTTCTCTCTCTCCACTCCTCTCTCTAACCCTTACTAACCTGGTTTATCACTCTATCACCCCCTCCTCCTCCCCTACCTATAATACCCCATCCTCTTTCTTTCTCTCTCTCTCTCTCTCTCTCTCTCTCTCTCCCTATCCTCCCCTTGCCATTGTTGACCCACTCTCTCACTCTCTCTCTAGTCTACTCCATCTATACCTAAACTCCACCCCTCCCTCTCTCCCCCAACCCCCTAATGATCCACCCTCTTTCTCATACACTATCACTACCCTTAAGACCCCATCACTCTCCATAACCCCTATCATGCTCTCCAAAACATCCATTCTTTCTATATACCCCACCCTTTACCCGCCATTCTCTCTAAATTCCCTTAACATCTATCCCCTCCACCCACCCCAATTTCTATATCTCTCTCTACCCAAAATCCCTTACCTAGCATACCACTAATCAACCACACCCCTCCCCAAATTGAACCCCCCTTCTCTCTCTCTCTTGCTACTACACCACTTATAATGAACCTCACTCCTCTCCCTCTCCTCCAACCTTCAAACACCTCCATGTTCTCTCTATTTCCTTTATCTCTCTCTCTCTCTCTCACACACACACACATCTACTCCTCCCCACACCACTAAATCCCATCATCTCTCTCTCTCAATCTCTCTATCTAACTCTACCTAATCCTCCTCCTCTCTCTCCTACTCATCCTCCCCCTAATTGCCTCTCTCTCTCTCTCTCTCTCTCTCTCTCTCTCTCTCTCTCTCTCTCTCTCTCCTAATCCCCCTACCATTACAACTTACAACCAAATCCTTTCTCTCCCCCATAACCCCCTAACATGTCCAATTCTCTCACTCTCAAACAAATAGACAAATAGCCCTTCTCCTCCCCTTACAACTAAACCCACTAATCTCTTTCTCCCTTTATCTCTCTCGAATCACAACCCCCTCTCTCACCCTACACCACCCTACATACACTACCTTTAACCCCATCCCCTCTCTCTTGCATTCTCTCTCTCTTCCTCCCTTTCTCTCTCTCACCTCTTCACACTAACCATTACTAACACCCCCTCTCAGTCTATCTCTCTCATACTCCTCCACCTACACCTAACCCCAAACCCTCTCTCTCTCTCTCCCAAAACCCCCCAACACCCCCCTCTCCTTATCACACTCTCACAATAGCTAACCCCTATCTCTCTACCTAACACCCCCTACTATTCCTACCCATAACCACCACTTCCTCCCCTCTCCATTTGTCTTTCCTACTCCCCCTACACAAAACCCCCCACCACCCCACTCTCTCTCCCCTAACCCCCATCCACTATCACTTACTACCCCATATATCTCTTACTCACTGACTCTCTCTCTCTCTTCTTCACCCCACAAACACTCTTGTTTCAATCTTTCTATCCCTTACTAACCCCCTCTCTCACTCTCTCACCATTATACTCCTCACTATACCTTTAACTCCCTGCCTCTTTCTCTCTCTTCCTTGTTCTAGAAAACCCCTACTAACCATCTTTATCACTTTCTCTATAACTTATTCCTCCACATATGCCTAACCCCTACCCCTCACTCTCTCCAGGAACACCCTAAAACTACCCCTCTCTCTCTCACATTCTTACTCTCCCTAACTCTCGGTAACCTACCTCCTACTCTCCCTAACCATAAAACACCATATTCATCTCTCAATTTCTCTCTCTTACTCCACTTACACCTAACCCCCTATCTCTCTCCTAATCCCCCTCTTTTACAACTTACCACCCCAGATATCTCTCTCTCTCTATACCCCCAACCTACAAGCCCCATTTTAACCAACTTACCTAATACTCCCTAATCCCCTACCCCCGTCCCCCCACCAAGATATCTATCTCTTTCTCTACTAGAACCTCCATCATCCTGCTATCCCTAATCACCCACAACCTTCCCCCTTAAATCCCTAACTCCCCCCCCCCTCTCTCTCTCTCACACACACACACACACACACACCAACCATTCTACTCCTCCATTTATACCTAATCCCCAACCTATCTCTCCATCACTTATTCCCCCTAACCCTTATCAACTCGCACTCACTCTCTCTCTCTCTCTCTCTCTCTCCCATACTCTTCCACCTAAAGCTAATCCAAACCCCTCTCTTAATCCCCCAACCTCATAAAACCCCCCTCTCTCATTATAACTACCCCTAACCCATCACTCTCTCTCCTTAAACCCCCTCGTACTTTCCTTATGCATAACCAACCCCACGACCACCTCTATCTCCCTCCCATACTCCCCCCACCCCTAACCCTATATCCCCCTCTCTCACTCTCTCCCCCCCCTAATTTTGCATCTCGTATCGCATAATACTCCCCATCTCTCTCTCTCTCTCTCTCTCTCTCTCTCTCTCTACCCCCAACCTATAACCACCCTTCTCTCTCTCTCTAACACACACACTCTATCATCCCTATACATATCTACCTACCCCTAACCCCCACCCCTCTCTCTTTCCCATCCCCTTAACACCGAGCTCCCCCCCCTCTCTCTCTCGCTTGCACACACCAACCTAATCTTCCCCTACAACTAACCTCCCTTATCGATCTCTCTCTCAAATTATCTCCCTAACCCTTAATAACCCCTCACTTTATGTCTCTCTTAATACTCCTTACCTTACAACTTAACACCCACCTCTCTCTCTCTCTCTCTCTTCCAACCCCCAATAAACCCCCCCAACAAACACACTCCTCTCGTCTCTCTTTCTCTCTCTCTACCTTACTTACCCCCTATCTCATGCTTTCACCATTGTACTCCTCACTAGACCTTTAACCTTGCTTCCTCCGTCTCTCTCTCTCTGTTATTCCCCCCTTACCCATACTAATTACCTCTCTTGCTTTCTCTATTACAAATTCCTCCACATACATCTAAGCCCCAACCCTCACTCTCTCAGCCAACCCCCTAAAATCCCCCCACACGCTCACACACTCTCACTACCCCTAACCCCACACTCTTTCTCCTAACCCAATCCACTCCTTTCTCTCTATGTCTCTCTCCTACTCCCCTTATTGCTAACCCTCTCTCCCTCTCTCATAATCACCATACTCCTATAAATTACCACCCCCATATCTCTCTCAAGTCCCTCTCTCTCTTCTTCCACCCTATGCCTCAATTCTCTCTAATATCCATAATATTCCCTAAGACCCTACCACCCTCCCCTCATTGTAACCTCCATCTCTTTCTCTCCCACAACATCACTCCTCCTCCCTATGCCTAATCACACACATCCTCCTCGCATTGATCCCTCTATCTCTCTCTCTTTTTTAGACACACTCTCACACACAGAGACACCCCTTTACTCCTCCACCTACCCCTAACCCCTACACCTATACCTCTCTCGCCACCACCTAACACCCTCCACACCCTCCATTATTTATATTTCTCTCCCACACACACTCATCTCATACTCTTCCCCCTCTCTCTCCTTTGCTCCTCCTAACCCTTAAGAACCCCACCTCTCCCTCTCACACAAACCCCCGACTCCTTCCCCTCCTTCTCCTCTTTCTCTTTATCCCCCTATTCATCATAACCCTTACCAATCACCTCTCTCACTATGTTTCCCTCCTTCTCCTCTTTCTCTTTATCCCCCCTATTCATCATAACCCTTACCAATCACCTCTCTCACTATGTTTACCCAACTCCTTCAACTACACCTAAGCCCCACACCTGTATCTCTTCTCTAACCCCTAACACCCACCTCTCACTCACACACTCTTAGTACTCCTAAGCCCTCATCTCTCTCTCCCTAACCCAACAAATATTATCCCTAAGCCTCTCTCTCTCTCTCTCTCTCTCTCTCTCTCTTCCCCTAACCCTTACTAAATGCCTATGTCACTCTTTCTCTCCCTTACTCAAAATACACCTAACTTCCAACCATCTCTCCATAATCTATCATTCTAATATTGCCCTCTTTCTCTCACTCCCCACTACCCCTAAATTTCCCTCTCTCTCCGTAACCCCACTCATACATTTCCTAAGCCCTCTCCCCTATCTCTTCAACTTCCCTCTCCTTGTAACTCTGTCTATGTATGTGTGTCCTTCCTAGTTACCCTCACATTACCACTTAAGACCAACCCTTATCCCTCCCCACCAGCCTCCTAACACCCTCAATTTTATATCTCTCACATACATGTCCCTTCTCCTCCCTTTACAACTAACCCCCCCTCTCTCACTCTCTGGCCACCCTACTCCTCCGCCTATGTTTAAGCCTCTTCCTCCCCCATCGTCTCTCTCTCTCTCTCTCTCTCTCCACCTCATCCCCCTAACCCTTATTATGGTCGTCTCTCACACTATCACTCTCTCCCCTACTCCAAATACACCTAATCCCCACCACTCTCTCTCTCTCACACTAAAAAAAAATCTAACCCCCTCTTTCTCTCTCTCCCTAAACCCCTTCATACTCTCCTTACTAATAAACAACGCCTCTTCCCCTCTCCCTCTTTCTCTCTCCTACCCCCCACCAACTAACCCCCTGCTCCACTCTCTCTCTCTCTCTCTGCTAATTTCCCACCCCTATAGCTTACTCCCCACTCTCTCTCTCTCTCTCTCCTCTCTCTCTCTCTCTCTCTTCCCCCACCATATACCCCCCCTTCTCTCTAACTTCCCTAATATTCCATACACCCCTCCCTACCATCATCCCATCTTGATCTATATCTCTTTCTCTCCACCATACCCCCTCCTATCTCTACCCCTAATTGCCCACACCTTCCCCTAGTCACCCATTGACTCTCTCTCTCTCTCTCTCTCTCTCTCTCTCTCTCTCTCTCTCTTTCTCTCCCTCTCCCTGTTTATATCTCTCTCTGTCTCTCACGCACACACATACATACCCCTCTACTGATCGACCTACCCATTAGCCCCATCCCCCCTCTCTCCCCCAACCCACTAAAACATCCCTCCCACCCTCATTCATTATCTCTCTCTCTCTCTCATGCACACCTACCCATACCACTACCATTAATACATCTCCCTCTCTTTGTCACTCTCTCCAACCTTCTCTCACTAACCATTACTAAACCCCCTATCTAGCACTTTGTCCCCCATATTCCACCCCATACCTCTAGTACCACTCCTCTCTCTCTCTCTCTCTCTCTCTCTCTCTCTCTCTCTCTCTCTCTCCCCCCAATATTATCTGTAACCCTTACTAACACCCTCTCTCACTCACTTTCTACCCTATTCCTTAATCCACTCCTAACCCCAACTCATTTCTTTACCCCAACACCCTCCTCGTATCTCACATGCTTTCGTTGTACATAATCCCCCATCTCTCTCCCTAATCCCACTCATAATATCCCTAATATCCCCCCTCTCTCTCACCAAATCCCCCTCTGGTTGACCCCCACTCTCTATTTCTTTAGTAATCCCTGTTCCCCTACTACTTTTCACCCATCTCTCTTTCTCTTCCTCAACCCCTAACATCCACTCTCTCTCTCTCTCTCTCTCTCTCTCTAGTACATGCACACACACTCTCCTCTTCTCTCTCTCTCTATCCTTTACTAACCCCCTCTTTATTTGAATTTCCTTATCCCCATTACCCTATCACTTAACACCCACCTTGTCTATCCCCTAGCCCCTTAACCACCCTCTCTCTCTCTTTCTCTCTCACTCCTCTCTCTCTATCTCTCTCCTCCTTACTAACACCCTCTCTCACTCTCTCACCACCATACACAACATCCTATCTTTCTCCCCCCCCCCCACTCTCTCTCTCTCTCTCTCTCCTCCTCCTATACCCCCCAACCCTTACTAACTGCCTCTCCCACTCTCCCTATCCCCATATTCCTCTACATAGAGATAACCCCCACTATTCACTCTCTGCATCAACCCCCTAAAACCGCCTCTCTCTTTTGCATGCTTTCATTACCCCTAACCCCCTGCTCTCTCTCCCTAACCCATATCCTACTTTCCTATCCATAACTACCCCCTTTGCCTCTCTCTATCTCTCTCTCTCTCTCTCTCTCTCCCCCCCCCTACCAATAACCCTCTCTCTTTCTTTGCTTGTCCCTAAAACCCCTCCCAATACAACTTATTGAACCCAACCTCTCTCTCTCTCTCTCTCCTCTCTCTCTCTCTCTCTCTCTCCCTCTCCCTCTTTATATATCTCTCTCTCTCTCACACACACACATACATACCCCTCTACTGATTGACCTACCCATTAGCCCCATCCCCCCTCTCTCCCCCAACCCACTAAAACATCCCTCCCACCCTCATTCATTATCTCTCTTTCTCTCTTATGCACACCTACCCATACCACTACCACTAATACATCTCCTCTCTTTGTCACTCTCTCCGACCTTCTCTCACTAACCATTACTAAACCCCCTATCTAACTCTTTGTCCCCCATATTCCTCCCCTACCTCTAGCACCACTCCTCTCTCTCTCTCTCTCTCTATCTCTCCCCCCACCCATCTTATCCATAACCCTTACTAACCTCCTCTCTCACTCGCTTCTACCCTATTCCTCAATCCACTCCTAACCCCAACTCATTTCTCTACCCCAACACCCTCCCCGTCTCTCACGTGTTTTCGTTGTACATAATCCCCCATCTCTCTCCCTAATCCCACTATAATATCCCTAATATCCCCCCCTCTCTCTCACCAAATCCCCCTCCATTTGACCTCCACTCTCTATTTCTTTAGTAATCCCCGTTCCCCTACTACTTATCACCCATCGCTCTTTCTCTTCCTCAACCCCTAACATCCCCCTCTCTCTCTCTCTCTCTCTCTCTACTACATGCACACACACTCTCCTCTTCTCTATCTCTCTCTCTATCCTTTACTAACCCCCTCTTTATTTGAATTTCGTAATCCCCATTACCCTAGCACTTAACAGCCACCCTTGTCTATCCCCTAGCCCCTTAACCACCCTCTCTCTCTCTCTCTCTCTCTACTCTCTCTCTCTTTCTCTCTCTCTCTCTCTCTCTCACACAAATCCTCTCTCTCTATCTCTCTCCTCCTTACTAAAACCCTCTCTCACTCTCCCACCACCATACACAACATCCTATCTTTCTCCCCCCCTGCTCTCTCTCTCTCTCTCTCTCTCTCTCTCTCTCTCTCTCTGTCTCTCTCCTATACCCCCCAAACCTTACTAACTACCTCTCCCACTCTCCCTATCCCATATTCCTCTACATAGAGATAACCCACACTATTCACTCTCTCCATCAACCCCCTAAAACTACCTCTGTCTTTCACATACTTTCATTACCCCTACCCCCCCCTTCTCTCTCTCCCTAACCCATATCCGACTTTCCTATCGATAACTACCCCTCTGTCTCTCTCTCTCTCTCTCCCCTACCAATAACCCTCTCTCTTTCTTTGCTTGTCCTAAAACCCCCTCCCAATACAACTTATTAACCTCAATATCTCTTTCTCTCTTCCTCTTCCTCTCTCTCACTCTATGTTTCTCTCTAACCCCACCCAATTGTCCCCTTCCCTACATCATCTTAATATTTCGTAAGCCCCTACACCCATTTAACCATTACAATATCTATATTTTTCTCTCCCCCAAACCCTCTCCTCTCCCTTCCACTAATCACCCACACCCTCCCACCCTCACTACCTAAATCTCTCTCCTTCTCTCTCTCACTCTCTCTCTTTCTAAGTCACTCTCTCTCTCTCAACACAAACACACATACACACACACACACCCATCTACTCCTCTTCTTCTCCATATAGCTCTCTCCTATCCACATAACACCCCTTGCAAAACCCCATTCTCTATCAATCTCTCTAACAATCCCTACACCCCCCTACAACTAACCTCCTTCCTCTTCCTCTCCCTCCCTCTCTCTCTCTCTCTCTCTCCCTCCTCTAATATCCCTAACCCTTACTAGCCCTCTCTCTTTTAATCTCACTATCCTAATCATCCACTCTCCTCTCTCTCTCTTTATCCCCCCTAACCCTTACTAATGTCCTCTCTCACTCACTCTAAATCTAACTCTTCCACCTTAACCTAACCCCCACTCCTTTCTCTTTTTTGTGACCCCTTAAACCCTTTCTGTCTCTCACACACACTCTTAGTACCCCTAACCCCTCCTCTCTATCACTAACCCCACACATATTATCCCTAAGCATCTCTCTATCTCTCTCTCTCTCTCTCTCTCCTATTCCTCCATTAACTCCTAGCAGCTATTGATTTTCTCACTCTCTCTCACACACACTCACCCATACTCCCCCTATCACTAACCCCCTCCTCTTCCTCCTCCTTCTCTCTCCCTTACTCTTCCTAATCCTTACTAACACCCTCTCTCACTCTCTCACCCCCTACTCCTTCACCTACCTTCAACACCGCCCTGTCCTTTATCTCTCTCCCCTATTACTCCTAACCCTTACTATCCCCCTCTATAACATTTTCTCTAACCTACTGCTCTACCTACACCTAACCCAAATGAATCTCTCTCTTACCCAACCCCCTAAGACCCCCCTCTCTCTCAGTATCACTACCCTTAAAGACCACTCTCTCTTCCTAATATCCCTCATACTCTCTCTACAAATAACCACTACCTCCATTCCCCATATCCCTCTCTCTATTTTACTCTTTCTACCCCATTCCCTCTCACTTTTCCTCTCTCTCTATCTTTCTCCCTTAATTCCTTTCCTCCTACATCCTTAGACCCACCCTCTTTTTCTATACCCTCATTCTATACCCTTACTTCTCTCTTTCTCCTAACCCCCTTGCTCCACCCTACCCCTAGTCACCCACACCCTCCCCTTATATTTAACCACCCCTCTCCCTCTCTCTTACCCCTACCACCTAACCCCTACTAACTGCCTCTGTCACTGTCCCTCTCCCCTATTCCTCAACATACACTTAACCCACAAACAACTCTATATCCCCCAATGCCTAAAACCCCCCTCTCTAACTTTCTTAGTAGCTAGACCTAACTCTCTCTTCCTAACCCCACTCTTACTGAACCTAAAAATGAACATACCCTCGCCCCTCTCTCTTCTACCCCCCCTACCCCTAAACCTCTTTATCTATATATCTCTCTCCTAAACACCCTCCTCTACCACTTTCCATCCCCCACATCTCTCTCTCTATATATTCGAATCTCTCTCCCCTTCCTCTCTTTCTCTGTCTCTCTCTATCTCTCGGAAGAGCAAATCCCCCACCATTGACCCCTTATTCTCTCTCCCTCTCTCTCTCTCACCCCTTCTCCTTGCTTTACCATTAACTCCCCTCATCTCTCTCTCTCTCTCCCCACCTATGACTAACCATTACCAACCACATCTCTCACTCTAACACTTACAAACTCCTCTCCCTCTCTATCCATTCCTCCCTCTCTTCAATACCCCCGCTTGTCCTCTCATATAATTAAGAACCCTTGTATCTCTCTCTCTAACTCTCTCTCCCCTAGTCTCTACCTACACCTAACACCCACACCTATTTGTCTCCCCCAATTTCGTAACATTGTCCCTCTCTCTCCCTCACTCTCACTATCTCTAACACACAATCTCTCTCCCTACCCCCCCCCTCCTACTCTCCCTACCCATCAAAACCTCTTCCACCCCCCTCTCCCTCTGACTCCCCCTTCCCCTAAACCTACATCTCTCTCTCTCCTAAAACTCACCCCCTATAGTTTACCATCCCCCATCTCTCTCTCACACCCCTATTATCTTCTACTTACCCCTAAAAATCACCCATATATCTCTCTACTTGCTACCTTATTCTCACTATCTCTCTCTCTCTCTCTCTCCCCTCCCTTCCTTAGCACTTCCTAACCACATATCTAACTCTCTCACTAGCTTCCCTCTCCCCCTACCTATAACATCCCATCCACCTGTCTCCCTCTCCCTCTCTGATCTCTTCCTGATCTATCTTACTCTCTCTCTCCCCCATCCCACTCCACATACACTTAAATCCCACTCATCTCTCTCTCCTCGAACCCCCTAACACCCCCCTCTCTCTCACTCTCACTACCCCTAACTTCTAACTCTTTATCCCTAACAACCCTCCTACCCTCCTTTCCTATAATCACCCCCTAAACCCCAATCATCGATCTCTTTTCTACTACCCCAGCCCTTAACCTTCTCTCTCTATCTTGCTCTCTCTCCCCTTAAAGTCTCCACCTCCTACCACTTAGCATCCCCCATACCTCTCTCTCTCTCACCTCTAACCCAGAACCCTTAGTAACCCCCTTGAACATTGTCCCTCTCCAATATTCCTCCACATACACCTAACCCCCAAATCTCTCTCTCTTCCCCATCTCCTAAACCCCCCTCTCTCTCTAAACCTTACTATAGAAAACCCCAACTTTCTCTCCCTAATCGCTCTCTTACTCTCCCTACCCATAAGCATGCCCTCCCCCCCCTATCTCATACTCTCTCTAAGCCTAAATCTCTCTCTCCCACTATATTTCTCTCTTACACCAGCTCCACCTACCACTTAAAACTCCCCCTTCCCTTTCCTTCTCTCCTAACCCCCAAACACCTACCCACCCCCCATTCTTTGTCTCTCTCTCTCCCCCCCCCAAAACACACCACTTCTCTTAGATTACAATTAACTAGACTACTCTCTCTTTAACTCCCCTACTCTCCCTAACCCTTACAAACTTACATATAACTCTAATCCTTAGCAACCTCATCTCCATAACTGTTGTTAAACTCCTCTCTCTATCTCTTTCTATAAAACCCCTTGTCCTCCAATACCATTAATCCCCTCGTATTTCTCCCTCACTCTCTCTCTTCCCTACTCCTCTACTTACACCTAACAAATACCTCTATCTCTAACAAAAACCCCTAACATCCTCCCTCTCCCTCACATAAAATATCACTATCCTTAAACCCTTGCTCTCTCTTCCTCACCACCATCCTACTCTCCCTACCCATAACCACCCACTACAACCACCTCTCACTCTCCTGCTACCTCTACCCATAAAAATATCTCTCTCTTCTAAATCCCCCCACTACAACTTACCACCCCCCTGCCCCTGCCCTCTCTTTGTCTCTCTCAACAATCTCTCTCCAGATGCATCTCAACCCACATTCTCTCAAGATTACCTAATATTCCCTAATCACCTACCCCCCACATCCATACCCCTGCATCTATCTCTTCCTTTTCCCTAAGTCACCTTCTCCACACTACCCATAATAAGGCACACCCTCCCCTTCCCGTCCTTGACTTTCTGTATCTCTCTCTCTCTCACACACACACACACAAACACACCTATGCTCCTCCACCTTCCGCTAACTCCGAACCCTATTTCCCTCCCAACCCCTTAACACCCCACTACCTCCACTCTTTTTCTATCGCTCTCTCAAACACAACCACCTACCTACTCCTCTCCCTACCACTAATGTCCCTGCTCCTCTATCACTCTCAAATCCTCTCCCTAACCCTTACTAATTCCCTCTCTCACTTTCTCACACCTCAATCCCCAACTCTCTCTCTCTCTCTCTCTCTTACATAACACAAACACCCATATACTCATCAACCTACCCCTAACCTCCTCCTCCTCTCTCTCTCTCTCTCTCTCACACACCTACTATCCTTAACCATCATTAACCCCCATGTTCACTCTATCTCCCCTATTCCTCCAATGAGACCTAATGCACACCACTCTCTCTCCCCTAACCCTCATCTCTCATTCACACTACCCTTATCCACCAATTATCTCTCCTTAAACCCACTCCTACTCCCCATACCCTTAACCATCAACTCCACTCCCCATCTGTCTCCCTCTTCTACTCACACTATCAATAAACGTCCCCTCCTCAACCCTGACTCTCTCACTCTCTCTCTCTCTCTCTCTCTCTCTCACACACACACACACACACACACACACATGCACACAGACTTATGCTCCTTCACCTACCCTTAATCCCAAACCCTCTCTCCCTCCCAAACCCTTAATACCTTATTGCCTCCATTGTCTCTCTCTTAGTTTCTCTCTCTCACACACACACCTACTCATCCTTGTACCACTAACCTCCCTCCTCCTCTATCACTCTTCACTCCTCTCCCTAATCCTTCATAATTCCATCTCTCACTCTCTAATCCCTATATCCCTTAGGCTCTCTATCCTACCCCCTTTTTCTCTCTCAAACCCCTCTACTCCTGATGACTCCTACTCTCCCTACCCATAAACAGTCCCTCCCCTTTATCTCTCTACTACTCCCCCTCCCCCTAAACCTCTCTATCTATTTCTATCTCTCCTAAGCATTATCTTGGTACCACTTAGCTTCCCCCATCTCTCTCTCTCTCTCTCTCTCTCTCTCTCTCTCTCTTAAGACCCAAAGCCCCCCACCATGGCCCCCCTTGTTCTCTCTCTCTCTCTCATCACTTTACCATTAACTCCCTTTCTCTCTGTCTCTCCCCACCTCTCCTTAAACATTACCAATCTCTTCTATCACTCGAACGGTTACCAAAATATGCCCCCTTACTATTACTAACCTCCTCTCTCTCTCTTTCCACTCCTCTCTTACTCACACCCCCCCTTGTGCTCTCATAAAATTAATCCCCTCTTATCTCTCTCTCTAGCTCTCTATGTCCCTAATACCCACATCTCTCTCCCTTCCCAAATTCCCTAACACCTCCGCCTCACTATCATGATTCGTAAACCCCAAAATATCTCTCCCTAATACTCCTCTTATTTTTGTACCCAGAAACACCCCCCTCAAACCCCTTCTTTCTCTCCTACTTCCCCTAAAACTAAGCCTCTATATCTCACTCTCTCCCTCCTAAACGCCTTCCCCATACAACCTACCACCACCCATCTCTCTCTCACACACACACACACACAGGTACCCTTCTCCTCCTCCTCATACACCTAAACCACACCTCTCTCTCTCTCTCTCCCAACTACCTTTCTCTCTCTCTCTAACACTTCCCAAACCCTTATATAAATCTCTCAACACCCTACCTCTCTACCAATCTCTAACACTCCCTTTACCTCTATCGCTCTCTCATATCTTCCTCCTCTCTCTTACTCTCTCTCTCTCCCTTACTCCTCCACCTACACCAAAATCCCACCCCACTCTCTCTTTACCCTTAACCCCCAACTCTCTATCCTTAAACTCCATTCTAATCTCTGTGCCCATAATCACCCCATAAAAACCCCCTCTCTCTCTTATAATACCCCAACCCCTAACCCCCCCCTCTCTCTATCCCCTAAAATTCCCCACCTTGTAAAACTTACCATCCCTCGATCTCTATCTTTATATATCTCTCTCACCTCTACCCCATAACCCTTAATAACCTCCTTTCTTATTGTCCCTCTCCCATATTCTTCCACATACACTTAACCACCCCCATCTCTCTCTCCTACTCTACCTACCCTGACAAATCTCTCTCACTATCTCTCTCCTAAACCCCCTACAATGTACCACCCCTTATCTCTCTCTCCTCCTACCTCCCTCTCTCTCTCCCTCCCTCTCTCCCTCCCTCTCTCCCCCCTCTCTCTCTCTCTCTAGCCCCACCTCTACCCCCATTCTATAAAGATTCCCTAATATTCCCTAAATATCTACCTCCAAACCCCATACCCTAATATTTATCTCTTTCTCTTCCTCAACCTACCTGTTCCACCCTACCCTTATTAACTAACACCCTCCCCTCCTCGACCCCGACTCCCTCTCTCTCTATCCCTCTCTCTCTCTCTCACACACACACACACACACATCCCTCTGCTCCTCCACATATTCCTAATTCCCAACCCACTCTCTCTCCCAACCTCTTAGTGCCTCACTACCCCCATTCTCTCTCTCACACACACACACACATGTACTCCCCTATCACTAACCTCCCTCCTATATCTATCTCCAATCCTCTCCCTAACCCCTACTAAACACCTCTCTTAATATCTCACAACCCTACTCCTCCCCTTACCTCTAATACCCAATCCTCTATCTATCTATCTAACTATCTATCTCTTTTCCTAACCCTTAATACCCACCTATGCAACCATCTCTCCTTCCTAATCCCCTAGATACATAAAACCCCTAACCTTCACTCTCTATCCAAACCCCCTTACAACCCTCCTCTCTCTCACACCCTCTCACTACCCCTAACCCACCATCTCTCTCTAGCATACGCCACAAATACTTTCTCTAATACACCCTCTCTCTCTCTTACTCCCATTCCCATAATAGCCTCCCTCCCATTACAATAAACCACCCTCCTCTCTCTCTTCTTTGTGACACACACACACAAACCTATGCTCCTTAACCTCCCACTAACATCCAACCATCTCTCCCTGCCAACTCCTTAAAACCCCACTTCTCCCATTCTCTCTCTCTCTCTCTCTCTCTCTCTCTCTCTCTCTCTCTTTGTCACACCCACCTACACCTCCCCCTACAACAAACCTCCCTCCTTTTTTATCACTCTCCATTTATCTCCCTAACCCTTACTAATTCCCTCTCTCACTCTCTAAACCTTTAATCCCCAACTGTCACTCTTAATCCATCTCTCCCTCTCTCTCTCTCTCTCTCTCACACACACACACACACAAACACACATAGAAACACACACAAACACATCCCTCTAATTTTCCACCTACCCATAACTCCCACACCACCTCTCTCTCTCATATTCCCCCCTTACCATTATCAACCCCCACTCTCACTCTCTCTCTCCCCTATTCCTCTAATGAGACATAACCCACACACCTCTCTCTATGCCATCCCCTGAAACCCTCCTTTCTCATTCTCATTGCCCCAAACCCCCCATTATCTCTCCTTAACAACCTCATACTCTACCTACCCATGACAACCTACTCCACCCCCACTCTCTCTCTCTTCTACTCCCTCTATCACTAACCCTCTCCTCCTCTCCCCTAATCTACCTCCTCCACCCTACCCCTAATCACCCAAACCCTCCACTCATTAACCCCCCCTACATCTCTCTCTCTCTCTCACTTTAAACCCCCTACTCCACCTAACCCTAATCTCCACCCCTCTCTCCCTCCCAACTCCTACCATTACCACTAATAACCCTCTTTTCTCTCTCTCTACTCTCCCTAACCCTTACTCACCCCCCCTCTCTCTCTCACCCCCCTACTCCTCCCCCTCCTCCTCCTCTCTCTATCCCCCTTATTACTCCAAACCCTTACTAACCCCATCCTTCACTCTCTCTACCGAATTCCTCCAACTACATCTCATTCCCACCCCTCTCTCTCTTCTTTAAACCTCTGATTCCCCCCCTCTCACACACACTCTTAGTACCCCTAACCCCTCTTCATTCCCAAACCCTAATAATATCCCTCCAAGCATCTCTCTCTCTCTCTCCCACACCCCTACTCCTCCCCATAGTACTAACACCTTTTAATCCTCTCTCTCTCCCCTCCTCTATGTAATGCATACTAACCCCCTCTCTCACTCTTTCCCTCCCTACTGATCCACCTAAATCTAACACCCAACCCTCTCTCTCTAATCAAACCTTTAATACCACCCTCCATCTCTCACTCTCAGTACCTCACTCTTTGTCTACCTCTTCTACCCCCTCTCCCCCTACAACTCTACAACTTAACCTCCCTTTCTCTCTCTATCTTCAACCACCCCACACCCTACCTCCTTTATAACTTCCCTAATCATCAATAAACCCCTACCACTCCCCCCACCATGGCCTCTATCTCTTTATTTATACCAATTGTTGTCCTCTTCCCTACCCCTTCCAACAATACCCCTTCTTCCCTTAAACCCTCTCTATGCCTTGATCTCTATCAACTTCTCTCAAACAAACCACCTCTTCCCCTACCACTAATCACCCATAATGTCTCAACTAACCCCATTTACCCTCTCTCTCACTCTCTCTCTCACACACACACACACATACCTTTCTACTCTTCCAAATAGACTTAACCCCCACTCACCTCTCTGTCTCTACAACCATGAAACCCTTATCTCCACTATTGTGTTCTTTCTTTCTATCTCTCTCTCTTGCACACCACCTTTCTACTCCCCCTACAACTAACCATGCTCCTATATATCTCTCTCAATTCCTCTCTAGAACCCTTACTGACCCTATATCTCACTCTCTCACCTGCCTTCCTCTCCTCTTACCTCTAAGACTCACCTCACCTCTCTCTCTATCAGATAGATACAAGAACCTCTTCCTCTTAAGACTTATTAACCTACTCTCTCACTCTCTCTTTTGCCTTCTCATCTACCTACACCTAACACCCACACTTCTCTCTCTACCCCAATTCCCCAATGCTCCCCCTCTCTCTCCCTCACTCTAACTATCCATAACCCCCACAATATCTCTCCCCATCCCCCCTCCAAGTCTCTGTCACTCTCACTATCTATAACACCTTCACCCCACTTTCTCTCTCCTACTGCTTGTACCCATAAACCTGTCTCTCACTCTAACTCTCTCCCTCCTAAACCACCTCCCCCTACAACTTACCACCCCCATCACTCTTTCTCTCTCCTCTTCTCCTCCACATATCATTGAACACCACTCCCTTGTCTCATTCCCAACTAACCTGGTATCTTTCTCTCTCTCCTCTTCTCCTCCACATATCATTGAACACCACTCCCTTGTCTCATTCCCAACTAACCTCGTATCTTTCTCTCTCCACTCCTCTCCTTAACACCTCCTAATCCCTTATCTAACTGTCTCACACCCCCACCTCTCCCCCTACCCCCAACAAGCCCTACACCTCTCTCTCTAACCTCTTTCCCTGAACCCATATTAACCCTCTCTCTCAATCTCTCTCTCCCCTATACACCTCTACCTACACAAAAATACCATGCCTCCCTCTCTCCTACAACCCCCTAACATCCCCCCCTCTCTCACTCTCACTACCCTGAACCCCCAACTCTCTATCCCTAACACCGATCCTATTTTCCCTACCAATAATCATCCCCTAAAACCCCCCTCTCTTTCTATTCTACTAACCCTCTCTCTCTTTTCTCTATCCATCACCCTAATTCTCCATTCCTCTCTATCTCTTTCTCTCTCTCACTTCTACCCCATAACCATTAATAAACCCCTTTCTCACTCTCCCTCTCCCATATTCCTCCACATACAACTAACCCCTACAAATATCTCTCCTCGCAAACTCCTGAAACCCCATCTCCCTCCAACTATAAATACAACTAACCCCCACTCTCTCTACTCGACCCTGCTCTTACTCTCCCTACCCATAAACATGTCCTCATCCCCTTGTCTTTCTCAATCCCTCTCTCTCTCCTACACCCACTACCCCTAAGCCTCTCAGTTCTCTCCCCCGTAAACCCCTTACACCTACCACTTAATACCCCCCATCTCTCTCTCTCTCCCCCAACTCCCAAACACCTACCCACCTCCCCATTCTATCTCTCTTTCTATCTCTCTCTTTAACACACAAACACATTGCTTATATTTCTCTCTCTCCACTCCTATCTCTGTCTCTCCAATCCTTTCTCCCTCCACTCTTCTCTCTTGCTCTCTAAACCCCCTTATCATCCCATACCATAAATCCCCCTCCTATATCTTCCTAACTCTCTCTATGTTCCCCGCTCCTAACACCTAACACCTACCTCTCTCTCTACCCCAATCCCCAAACACACCCCATCTCTCACATACAAACTCTCACTAACTCTAAACCAATTTCCCTCTCCCTAAGCCCCTCCTACTTTCCCTACCCTTAACCACTATTCCACCCCCTCTCTCTCTCCTTCTCCCAATACACCTAAAAAACTCTCTCAAACTCTCTGCCCACTAGACCCCTCCCACTACAACTCACCACCCCAATCTCTCTCTCTCCACCCCCCAATTCACCACCTAAAACAACTTATAAAACCACTCATCTCTCTCTCTCTCTCTCTCTCTCTCTCTACCCCAATCTCTACCCCCTTCTCTATAACTTTTGTAATATTCCCTAAATGCCTACCAACCATCGCCCTACTTTGATCTCAATCCATTTCTCTTATCTAACCCCCTCCTCAACCCTACCCTTTATAACCAAAAATCTCTCTTCCTCATCCCCAACTCTCTCTCTCTCTCTCTCTCTCTCTCTCTCCACCCCCCAATTCACCTACCCCCCTGGACCTCTATCTCTCTCTCTCTCTTTCAATAGCTACTCCACCTACCCCTAATCCCCACCCCTCTCTCCCTCCCAACTCCTACCACTACAACTAACACCCCTCTTTTCTCCTTCTCCTCTACACTCCCCAACACTTACTAACCCCCCCCTCTCTCTCTCACCCCCTACTCCTCCACCTCCTCCTCCTCTCTCTATCCTCCTTATTCCTCCAAACCCTTACTAACCCCCTACCTCACTCTCTCTACCAAATTCCTCCAACTACACCTAATTCACACCCCTCTCTCTCTTCTCTAAACCCTAATTCCCCCCCTCTCACAAACACCCTTAGTACCCCTAACCCCAACTCTCTCCAAAACCTAGTAATACTCTCCGTAAGCCTTTCTCTCTCTCCCCCACCCCTACTGCTCCCCATAGTACTAGAACCCTTTAATCTTCTCTCTCTCTCTCCCCTCTTCTATGTAACCCCCTAACATCCCCAATTCTCTCTATCTTGGTCATACAGACATGCCACTCCTCCTCCTATTAGCACTAAACCACCCACTTTATCCTTCTCTCTCTCTAAGGCTTACCACCTCTCTCAATCTCTGAACATGCTACTCATTCCCCTATATTTAACCATCCTTCTCATCTCTATGTATTTATATAACCCTTACTAATCCCCTTCCCCTACATCTAAACCCTTCCACTATATCTCTCACACTCTTACAATAGATAACCCCAATCTCTCTCTCCTTGACCTTGTTCATAATATTCCTACCAATAACCACCCCCTCTACTCCACTCCTTATTTATCTCTCCTACTCACTCTACCCCTAAACGCCCTTGCTCTCTCTCTCTCTCTCTCTCTCTCTCTCTCTCTCTCTCTCTATCTCCACCCTATACACCCCTTCTCACTTACTTCTTGAATCTTCCCTAAAACCTTCCTCCACCCTCCCCCCATTTTTATCTATATCTCTTTCTCTCCATCGACCCCCTCCTCTACCTACACTAATTTCCCACACTGTCCCCTAATAACCCATTGGATCTCTCTCTCTCTCTCTCTCTCTCACACACACACACACACACACACACACACCCCTCTTCTCCTCCACCTATCGATAACCATGACCCCCTTTCTCTCTCCCAACCCACTACCTTTCTATCTCTCTTTGTCACACAAACACCCATCCATTACTAGCCCTACAACTAACCCCTTCCTCTCTCTATCAATCTCTTCCACTTTCTCTTTATAACCCTTAATATACTTCTATCTAATTATCTGACCCCCATACTCCTAACCCTACCTTTAACACCCCCTCCTCTCTCTCTCTCTCTCTCTCTCTATCTATCTATCTATCTATCTATCTATCTATCTCCCTAAGACTTACTAACTCCCCCTCCCTCTCTCCCCTCTACTCCTTAACCTAAACCTAACCTCCACCCCTTTCTCTAACACCCTTACTCCCCCCTTCCCTCTTTCTCAGAATTTCACTATGCCTAAAACCCCCTCTCTCTTCCTAACCCCACTCATATTGTCCCTAATACCTCCCCATCACATTGACACCCTCCCTCTCTGCCTCTAATAGTCCCCCTTCCCCTACCTCTTATCAACAACCCCTCTCTCTCACCCAACTGCCTAACACCCCCAATTATCTTTCTCTCTCTCTCTATCCCTTACTAACCTTGTCTCTCACTCTCTAACCACTATACTCCTCACCATAAATTTAACCCCCATTTCTCTCTCTCTCTCTCTTTGTCTCTCTCTCTCTCCTATTTTGTAATACACTAACTAAATTCCTCTCTCACTTCGTTTGTCACCTATTCCTCCACATACACCTAGCACCCACCCCTCACACCCTCCACCAACCACCTAAAACCTCTCTATCACATTCGCATTACACCTAACCCACCACTCTATCTACATAACTAGCCCCCTACTATCCATAGCCATAGCCACCCCCTTTGATTCTCTCTCTATCTCTCTCTCTCTCTCTCTCGCTCTCTCTCTCTCTCCTACTCTCCCTAACCCTAACCCCCCCGCTCATCCTCCTAATATCCCTCCCCTACATTTCACCACCCTCCAAATTTGCTATTATTCCCTAATACCTTGTCCCCCAACCCCCACTACAATCTCTATCTATTTCACTACCCAAATACCCATCCTCCCCCATTTCCCTAATCACCCACACCCTTCCCTCCTATTTCCATGACTCTCTCTATGTTTCTCCCTCTCTCTCTCTCTCTCTATCACGCACACACACCCCTCTACTCCATGCACCTCTTACCCACTCTCTCCCCCTCTCTTTAATTGTCCACCTATATTGAACCCCACCACTCCTATCTTCTAACCCTCTACCACCTCCCCTTTCTCTCTCTCTCTTACACACACACACACACCTACTTACCCCCTTACCACTAAGCCACATCCTCTCTCTCTCTCTCAATATATCTATCTCTCTCCTCTATATAACCCTTACTGACATAGTTTCTCACTCTCCCTCACAACTACTCCTGCTCCTCTTGTTAACACCCAAAAAGTGCTCACTAGCTCATTCCCTTATTCACATGACCCATTTGTCCACTTTTTCCACCATTTGAGCCTCTAAAACCATCAAAAGGTCACCAAAAAAGACCATAAGACACCTTTTTCCCCTCAAAATGTGTATTTTTCCTCAAAAAAACATAAAAAACCCTAAAAAATGGTAAAAAATTCCCCAAAAATATTAAAACGGAATAAAAATATAAAAAATATTCAAAAAAAGATAAAGGGGGAAAAAGATACATAAACCATGTTGGTTAATACCATTGGTTTCCTTAAAACCATAATGGTATTCCCCATCACCAAAAACTATAAAATGGTGATAGGGGCTCCTCACTTTTCATCCACAATCCATCCTATCCTTATGCTTCCAAATTCGCTTTGAGAGCCATTACCTCCCATTTCGAGTTTGAAGAATCCCATTGAAGCTTTGGAGAAGAAAAGACCATTGGATATTGGAGCTTCTCAACCTTGGAGTTGCTCAACACCCATCATCCTCACCATTTGAGGTAATACAAAACTAAATTCTTTTAAATCTCTTGTCTTATTTGTTTATTGTTATCAATCTGGCTCTTTATTTCTCTTATGCATGTTAATGTTAGATTAAATTAAGTTTATTGTTACTTTCTTTTCATTTGAGACTGCTATTACAAGTTAATAGGTGCATCCTTGCACATACTTGGTTGAAAAACCAAGCAACAGTTTTTTGCGACTCCACTAGTATTCAAATTTTTGAATCTTAAACTTTAGATTTAGATCTTCGTTTTTTAATAGTTTTTACCATTCCAATTTGCAGATCTGCCATACTAGACAACATTTTCATTGCTGCACTAGCTTTTGGTCCTTTCTGTAGCCTTTAACAGCCTGAAATTTCACTTTTCCATTTTGTTTCCGACGACCATTATTCCATTTTCGCATCGCACCTTTTCGCATGATAGTCACGTGACTCATCATGGCCTCATGACCTTTTTCCGTGCTACACATCGTAGCTTCACAACTTTTTCCTATGCTACACATTGTGGCTTCATGGCTTTTTCCCACACTGCACATCGTGGCTTCACGGCTTTTTCCCGCGCTGCACATCGCGACTTCGTGGCTTTTTTCTGCGCTACACATCGTGGTTGTGCGCCTTAAACCAGTGATGCACATCGTGACTTTTACCCATAAACACGCGATGCCACTGTTTTTCACCCGGCCCAACTTTTAGAAAAAAATTCTGCTGCATTTTTGCCCATTTAGCCTATTTCATCCAACATTTTTTTTTTTTTTTTTCCCAGCATTATGTTTTAATTATTGCAGCAATAGTAAATCATTTTCTATTACATATGCTCAATTAAAATCTTTTTAAAAAATTTCAACAAGTGAAAGAAAGGTTTTTTAGCACTTTGTTTAGATTCATTGATTTCACTTCTTTGCAAATTTCGAACCATGTTTCTGATTTGCTCAATAGTTTTTCCCAAGCAAGCACTTAGAAATCCATTTATTTCTTGCAAATTTTATGATACTTGCTTTTCTTTAAAAATTTATTTCAAAAGTCCATTGTTTTTTAATTTTTTTTTGTTAAAGCATTTACATTTGAGAAAAAGCCTTTTAATTTTTGCAAATTGAAATCGTCTTGTTTTTAATTTGTAATCAATCACCCAAGTGAGGCAAATTATTTTTCAGTTAAATAATCACAATTGCACCCAATCTGCCACATTTTTAATTAACTAAGCCTTAAAATCTGCCTAAACTCAACAAACACTTTAACCCCACTTGGGGAACACTTAAAGAATCTTGTAGTTAGGTAGAATTGGGGGGATAGGTGTTCCAATAACACCCCTCAATTATTTACATCTGAGACATAGTGGTTGACATTTAGAGTACCAAAAATCCTTTATTATTTGTTGACACGGTTATACACCAATTGATCAAAAGGCCTCTCCCTTAGGAGGGTTGAAGTAGCCACACTGGTTCCGGAAGTCTGAGTGGAATACTGCAATCCATTTAGTAACCGAATGACACCTTTCATAGTTCTCATTGTACCACCCTTATGGGAGTACAACAGTAATAGAACAAAACAACAGATTCACCCAACCGAATGTGTCATGAACAAAGTATCTTAGTGGCCAATTTTTAGGATTGTCTACCCGGTGTCCCTCCCAGTAGGGGGATATCTAGCCTTTGATTCCACATTTTATATTCTCTGACTTTGATTTCATCACCTTGTAGAGGATATACCTTGTTGAGTCATAATACCACTTTTAGTTAGGCATTTGCATGCTCTGCTACCCCCCTTGGTCTAGTGAGCACCATTTTTTTCTAGGAGCCACTTGATTTTTGGTAGTCTGACCACTTTTCTTGATTACTCCACTTACTATAGCACAACTGTTATAGTAAGTGCTTTTGAGGTTGGTTGTTGGCCTGGGAGCCATTGTTTTTTCACACTCCCCTCCTACCCACATCGTTGCACTAGAGTCTTGAGTTTTTTATCTCACCACCATCCATTGGCATTTCTAGACATCTCTCACCATTGAGAACTTAAGACGATCCTAGTGTTTTCAGGGTGAGCCCCCTCAGTTCAGTACGCTTGACTCTACACGTCATAGACGTAGAGCGTTATCCCTTAAATCTACACGTCATCGGCATAAAACCCAGTCATCCAATTCTGACGCACCTCATTTCACATCTGACTCTGAGGCTGAATCCGAACACCCTACCGAGACATCACCAACCAACCCCATGGCTAGATCACAATATGACCCCCTTTTCACCGGTGTTGTTGGGGCTACATCAACAACCCCCGCTACTACCGTGACAACCACAGTCGCCACAATCCCCTTAGGCATGCCTAATATGGGGGCCACACCCACTTTAGGCATGCCCAACATAGGACCAACACCTATATTAGGTATGCCCAACATGGGGGTCACCCCCTCCCTCATCGCCACTACCCAGATCCCAGAAATTACTGGAACCATTCCTAACCCATCTGCAACCCATGTTGCACTTCGGAGTGCAGGCCCCTCCCACACCACATCGGCTGGAGAACACATCCCTTTCACACCTAGCATACCCTTAGGGGGCACTAGACCAATCCATAATGCTACCATTAGCAATTATGCCCTAGTGACCACGCCACACCCATCTACCAGTCTGCCATACATGGCTAGTCTAAACTTACCAGACCTGGCAAGGTTAACCAACAACTCTATTAGACATGAACCTGCGTGGCCCTCATGCCCATAAAGATTCCCTTAGGTATCCCAAAATTTGAAGAAAAAGCTGGGGAAGATCCCCAAAACGATATCATGTTGTTTCACCTATGGTGTTCCTCAAACTCCATAGTAGATGATTATATTAGACTAAAACTTTTACAAAGAACTTTCACTGGCTCTGTAGCCAAATGGTACATTGAGCAGCCACATGGGACTCACAACACATTTACATCCCTCGTCTCAAATTTCCTCCAGTTCTTTCAACTACCTATACACTATGATGCAGGAGTGAAAATACTTTTATCTTGTAGATAGAACACCGCTACACACATCACCAATCATATCCATGAGTGGCATAAGCACCGTAGCCTCTGCAAGATAAATCTTGACAACCGTATCTTTTTGGATTGGTTCCTCAAATCGCTGCTCCCCTTCATAGCCAAATATGTAGCTTCTGAATGACCCCAGTGAGAAGAAGAAGCCATCTTAAAAGATCAATAGTTCGACCTCATATATGCCCAATCTGGATATCTATACACCATTTTACCTGACGCCCCGCACGGTGATCCATCCTGGACTGACACGCCAGGGGAATCCCATGCCGCCGATGGTATTATCGGCCAGGTTATGGTACAAAACAAACCTTTTACCATGATGAGTACAAACAATGCCCCAGACCTTTCTAGGGCTACATCTCATTCTAGAGTTAAACTTCGTATGCTCCAGTAATACACACCCACCACACTCATGGACCCTACTATCCACCACAATGTTATGGGAAAGCACCATCAGCTTATGTACCATCTCTATATTATAACCAGGTGGCCCACCAGACTCTAGTTCAGCCATAAGCCCAAGTGACTTATTATCCTCAATAGGAAACACCTCTTGCTCCAACACTTCCAGCAGCTCAAGGTTACCCACAACCGCAACAAACACCAGGTCCACCTCAAAACCCTCCTACTTACTACCCACCGCAACCTACTCCAGAGCCTACATGACCTCAAAATCCACCTACTTCCCAAGGGCATGTCTACGCATAGTAAAACCAACCTCCAAACCAGAACAACCAGCGTAACCAAGGAGGTCAACAAAATTGCGGAAGAGAGCATAACCGCAAAAACAACTAGCAACACAACCAAGGTGCACCACCACCTAATCCTCCAAATAATAATAACGCTGCTCCCCCCAACCAAAACACTGATCGTACACCGAAACAGGCCAAAAATAATAACTTGAGAACAAACCATCCATGTTCCATATGTGGAGTCTAAGGCCATTACACACATAATTGTCCCCATTTAGATTGAGCGCGTCAACTCTGGACCGACGATGCCCAATGACAAGGACATGCTGCATAGATAGCACATCCTCCTCAGCCACAACCCATGATATTGCAAAAATACCTTACCAAACCAAGGCACGGTAAACACTCATCCAAATGATCCCCCTCAAGATCCGCTGCAACACATCAATAAATTACTTACGCGACAGCCGACTACCAGCATACATAGTCCAACACTCAACATTTGCTAATGATGTCATCAAATGATGTCAATCTTCAAACCCACCAAAACCAAAATGGCTTAGCCCCTGAGGTCACACCTACTAACACATCTCCGAGTACCCTCCCAACCGACCAACCTCTCCGCATACCCAATGTGCCCATGGACGGAGGTCCCAAAGCACCTTGTTTCCCTTTGAGACGAATTAACAATAACCCTAACTCTCGTGCAACTTCCAACTATAACATTGTAGAGGATTTAGCTCAGTCCCTCACCGCTATGTCTGCTCTAGAAATCTTAAAAAAAATTCCTGCATAGAGAAAATTGTTGTTATCTGCCATTGGTGCCATATATCCTAACGACTCTAACATGATGGCTTTCGAATTAGAATAGATGAACCTCGCTTTCCTTCATCTCTAGCTTTTACAGTTTCCGTCTCCATTCGCAACCTCATCATTCATCAATGCATAATCGATGAAGGGACCTCTACCTGTGTTATTTCAACTTTCGTATGGCAAAAACATGGATCCCCAATGCTACAACTGCCTGTTAAATTTTGAGCATTAATTCACAATACTCTTGGATCTTTACTGAGAGAATAACATATATAGTATATCAATGCATAACAATCACAATAAGCGTGACAAGCATCACAAGAATCAAAAGCATGAGAGACAAGAGACACAGAGTTTCCGTGGGGAAAAACCTAAGGTGAAAAACCCCACAACTTCCTCAGAGATAGAGAGAGCAATGGCTCAACCAAAGTACAACCAAAATACACTGAGATAGTCTCCTAGTAGCAGATGATCCTCCTCCTCACTAGTGCACCACTTTCTGAGTGAGAGAAGTGTGAGTTTTCGAGTGATGAAAATAGAGATCTCCCGATCTCTATTTATACTAGTTTGTTTGCCCAGTTACACTATGGGGCTGACTTGTCTGGCTAGTTACATCCACAATATAATATATATTTCAGGGTTGACTACACACATGGTGGTCTAATAACCCATTGCCAAGTACACACACTTGTCAATACACATGATGGCACTTCCTTATAGAGGAATAACACATTTCTTGTAAGGGTAGAATAAATATATATGAAATACATAGATGAAATACATTCCGAAGTTACATATACATCAACACTCCCTCTTAACTAGGAAGGTATTTCTTGACATAGTTCTGCTAGAAAAGTCTTCTTCTCGAGATCGTCATCATCGATGCATCGTCATCATCATCGTCACTACTACTACTATCTCAACCAATCTCTAACTCTACTCGTCATAGGAAGTTCTACAGAGCCATTCCTTTTTCATACTAGATGTAGGCCCACCACATGTAGATCTTCATCATCACTGGCCATACTGTGGAATCCTCAAGACTTATTATGTGCATCACAAAACCTTGCAAGAGCATCCCAGGCTGTTATGAGCACACAGCTCTACCTTTAGGATCTCCCAGGGCCATATTATATGTGACCTCACCACAAAACCTTGCAAGAGCATCCTAGGCTGTTACGAGCATACAGCTCTACCTATAGGATCTCCTAGGGACAAATTATATGTGGTCACCACAAAACCTTGCAAGAGCATCCCAGGCTGTTACAAGTACACATCTCTACCTATAGGATCTCCCAGGGACAGATTATATGTGGTCATGGAAAAACCTTGCAAGAGCATCCCAGGACTTATTACGGGCACACAGCCTAACCTATCAGATCTCCCAAGGACAGATTATATGCCATAGGACAAAACCTCGAAAGAGCATCTGCCAGATATCCCAGGCCCAAATTATATGCCATAGGCAAAACCTTGCAAGACTATCTGCAGATCTCCCGGGGCCAAATTATATGTCCTCCCAGAGCAAAACCTCAAAAGAGCATTTGCCAGATATCCTAGGGCCAAATTACATGCCATAGGCAAAACCTTGCAAGACTATCTGCAAATCTCCCAGGGCCAAATTATATGCTCATCTGCACAACCTCATCCACAGCCATAGAGTATCAATCTGATACTCACCATACATCATCCTGATCATCATCAACGCAACATCCTACTGCATATCATTTGGAGCAACATCTTGAAGCTCGTCATCCATGATCATCCTGATCATACAATGCATCTACCTAATGCATACCAAGTATCTACCTGATACATATCATCATACATGATCCACCTGATCATACAATGTATCCACCTGATACAAATACAAATACATGATACATATCAACATACATGGTCCACCTGATCACACAATGTATCGACCTGATACATATACAGATACATGGTCCAAGCATCCAACATGATGCATATACAAAATACATACAAATGATCCAACTGATCATATCCAGTATCCAACATGATGCGTACATACATATACATATAAATGATCCAACTGATCATATCCAGCATCCAACATGATGCGTACATACATATATAAATGATCCAACTGATCATATCCAACATCCTCCTGATGCATACACTGAGTAGTAACTGGAGCATCGTCTTGATGCTCATCATCTAGTGCTTACATCCATAGCCATGTGAAGAACCCTCCTTCCAACATGCTTGGACTAGCTTCTGCAAATGTGTACATCACTTCTTCCTCCAAGTGCCATCAATCTGAAGAACACCAATCCTCTCCCTGAAGTACTCGAAATTCACCCTGGCTAGTGGCTTCGTCAGCACGTCTGCAATCTGCTCATCCATCACAATGTACAGGAGCTTCACAACTCCTCTCTACACCATATCCCTGATATAGTGATATTTGATCTCTATGTGTTTCGACCTGTCATGAAACACTGGGTTCTCGGACAGCTTCACACAACTCTGGTTATCACAGAAGATACCAGTAGCATCCAATGGGAGATCAAATAACTCAGACAGTAGCTTTCGAAGCTATACTGCCTCACAACTAGATGAACAGGCTACAACATACTCCGCCTCAGTTGTACTCAGTGCTACATAGGACTGCTTCCTGCTAAACCAAGAGATCACACCCGATCCCATACTGAAGCAGCACTCAGATGTGCTCTTCCTATCTGCAGCACTACCATCCCAATCTGAATCAACGTAACCCTACAGGTTAAAATTTTGATTCACTTCATACTTGAGCCCATAATCCACTGTACCCTTTAGGTACCTCAGAACATGCTTTACAGAAACTAGGTGAACACTCCTCGGATCCGTCAGGAACTGGCTCAATGTGTTCACCGCAAAGCAAATATCTGGTCTCATGTTCGTCAGGTACATCAAGGACCCAATCATCTAACGATACATAGAGACATCAACTGGCTCAGATGAAGCATCACAAAGAAGCTTCAGATTCAATGCCATAGGTGTGGCCATGGCCTTGCAATCCATCATCCCGAACCTCTTCAGGATATCTACAGTATACTTCCCTTGTCCAAGGAAGATCCCATCTGTACTCTGCCACACCTCCATACCTAGGAAATAGTGCATCATTCCCAGGTCCTTCATATTGAACTCAGCAGCAAGCTTCCTCTTTGTATCTGCAATCAATCTGTCATCTCCTGTTACAAATAAGTCATCCACATACAGGAGCAGAATCACAGGATTCCCTTCCTCAACCTTGTAGTAAAAGTTAGAATCCGCTTTACTCTTGGTAAAGCCCAAGCTAGATAGGAAACTATCCATCCTACCATACCAAGTTCTGGGATCTTGCTTCAAACCATACAAGGCCTTCTTCAATCTGCACACATATGACTCCCTGTCATGTGTTTCAAAATCGAGTGGCTGCTCCACATATACTTCCTCTTCAACTACACCACTCAAGAAAGTAGTCTTGACATTCGTCTGGTGTATTTTCCATTTCATTGCTGCAGCCAGGGCAAGTACTGTTCTGATGGAAGTATACCTGGCTACAGGTGCAAAAGTTTCTTCATTATCTATTCCCTCTTTCTGAGAGAAGCCATGAGCTACAAATCTTGCCTTGTATTTCTCTACACTACCATCTACAGCATGCTTGATTTTGTAGATCCATTTAGAAGTCACAACAGACTTCTCTTTAGGTCTTGGGACAACATCCCAAACATAATTCTTCATTTGATTGGTATTCCTCGACCATGGCATCCTTCCATTCTTTCTTTTCCGCTGCTTCTTCATAAATGGAAGGTTCTTTATTCATGAGGTCACAGAGTAAAGAAACATTGCTGGTATGTGATCTGGTTCTCTTCTTTGTTGTGTGTTCTTCTTTTGGAATGCCAAATCTTTCTGCATCTTGAATGAGCTCTCTAGCCCATGAAAGTTTCCTCTTGTGAGAGTTATCCTCACGGGGTGGATCTACAGGTTCTTGCGGATCTTCAAACTGACGAACAACTTCTAGAATTGCTTCAGTCATCGTAGTGTCTTGAAATCTAGTTTCCTTAGGTTCTTCATAAAATTTGATAGGTGGCTTCCTTGATTTGATGAATGCTAAGTTTTCATCAAATGTTACATCTCTATTGACATCAATCTTCTTGAACCGTGGAAAGTATATTTTGTAATCCTTCGAGCTTTCACTGTAACCCACAAAGATGCCCCTCTTTCCTGAAGGATCTAGTTTAGTCCTCTTTTCCTTTGGGACATGTGTGTATACTGGACAACCAAATATTCTGAGATGGTTGACTTCAGGTTTCTTACCAGAAAAGACCTCTTCTGGTGTTTTGTTGTCCAATATCTTGTGGGGTGTTTTGTTCTACACATATACAGTTATTCTAGCTGCTTCTGCCCATAGATGCATAGGTAGATCCTAGTCATGCAGCATTGCCCTTGCTGCTTCCATGATTGTTCTGTTCTTCCTTTCTGCAACTCCATTCTATTGAGTATTATAAGGAGCAATTAACTCCCTCTTAATCCCTAAATCACTACAAAGCTTCTTGAAGTCACCTGAGGTGAATTCTCCACCATTGTCAAATCTAAATGTTTTTATCTTCTTGTCAGTTTGATTCCCCATCAAGGTTTTGAATTCCTTGAACTTATCAAACACCTCATCTTTGTTCTTCAAGAAGTATACCCAAGTCTTCCTGGAGAAGTCATCAATGAATGAGACATAGTAAAAATACCCACTCAGACAACTGGATGACATAGGACCACATGCATCTGAGTGGATGATTTCCAAGATACCTTTTGCTTTGCTTTCACTACTTGGGAAAGCCTTCTTAATGTTCTTACTTTTTGCACATCCTTTGCAAACACCTTCATGTTTGGTCTTGATTTCAAAAAGACCCCCTACAGCCTTGCTTGCAATTGGATGTTCCCTATAGTGCATATGAGCAAGTCTTCTATGCCAAAGTTCACTTGGCTCCAAGGATTCATGCACCATGGCATGTTCAGGTTGTTCCTTCAATTTATACAAACCTCCCTCTTGCTCTCCAATCACTACTGCATCATTTATGGTCTTTCCCTTTGGCCACATTTGGACTTGGCCATCCACAAATGCAACCCTCATATTTTTTGCATCCAATGCAGATATGGAGAGTAAGTTCTTCTTGAGCTCAAGTACATAAAGGACTTCTTTCATCTTCAAAGGTTTTCCAGAATCTAGGTTGTAGGAGGCTTCACCACTTCCTTTGATTGGGTATTGATAATCATCCCCAAGTTTCACATTATGGGGTGATTCATGTTCAAATAGGTTCACAAAAGATTGCTTATACCCAGTTATGTGTTTGGAAACACCACTGTCAATTAACCAATCATTAACACCACGGGAGATAGTACCTGTGAGAGCAGAGATTAGAACATACTCTTCTTCACTTGATGAGTCATCATCACTTTCAGCCCTAGTCTTCTTCTTTGAAGGTTCATCATCTTCGGGAGCATGAGCATGGAACTTTCTTTTGTTGCCCTTCTTCTTCTTGCTAGAGTTGATGTTATCCCTTTTGTTCTTGGGACATTTTGAAGCAAAGTGACCCTTCTCATTGCATGAGAAACATCCTACATCCTTCTTATTCTTTTGTTGGTTGTGATAGGATCTCTTGAAGTGAGAGTGATCCTTCTTGGGATTGCTTCTTTTGGTCTGGGTTGCGAGAGATTGATCTTCACCTCCCATCTTTTATTCATGAGCTACAAGCCTAGCTTCTTCTTGAGAGAATTTCTCCCACAGTTTACTGAAAGAGATCAATTTCTTTCTTGCACAGATTCCTTGAATAAAGGAGTCCCATGACCTAGGAAGGCCATTCAGAGTGGTCATAACAACTTCACCATTATCCACTACTTCATCCAGAGCTTCAAGTTGTTGCTTGATTTGAGAGACCTTGGAGAAGTAAGATTGAAAAGTTTCTCCATTCAACATCTTGACCCCTTTCAATTGATTCCGCATAGTCATCTACCGATTTATGTTCTTCCCTTCAAATAGCTTGGTCAAAGAGTCAAACATAGCCTTGGGTGTCTTTATAGAAGACACATGGGGTATGGGATGGTCTTTAATAGAATCATCAATGATTCTCTTTGACTTGACCAAGTTCTTCTTATGCAATACCTTAGCCTCTTCATCCTCTGGGATAGGGACGTCTTCTTTTATATATGAGTCCAACTCATTCTCTTCCAGGATTAACCCAATCCTATACTTCCAAGCTCAGAAGTTATGAGCCCCTTCAAGCTTATCCTCAAGCTTGGTGTGGTGAGACATCTTAAAGAGTACTTCAATGGAAATAGAAAATATTTAGGTCTTACCACTTGAAGTGCCGAAAACTGGATCTAGTCCCGTATTAGGGTTTGTCGAAAAAACCCTAAAAATTCAAAATGTGAATTTCCACTTGTTGAAAGGATAGAAAGATGCTCCTTGATGAGTTGATCAGCCTGGTGTATTCAGAATTTGAGATCAGCAAAGCATTACCCTTCAGATTTTCCTTTTTGTCCTCCCGGGTTCACTAAGGAGAGCCCTGAATTAGGGTTTGAGTTTCTTGGAGATCTACCCAGCCAAAAATCTCGATCCAAAGCTTTAAACTTCGATTTTGGCAAGGAGCTTCCAGCTATGTCTTCTGATTTTAGAAATTCCTATTTTTGAGGAAACCCTAATTTTTAGGGCCAAATATGAAAATGCTCAGAATTGAATTATGATTGGACAGATAGATTCTCCTTGATGAGTAGAGTCAATCTACTGTACTATTTTTCCAAAATTTGTGGAGAGAAACCCAATAAACAAGAAACTCAAGTTTTCGTCGCTGCAAAATGTCTTCTTCTCAGGTTAGCTCTGATACCATGTTAAATTTTGAGCATTAATTCACAATACTCTTGGATATTTAATAAGAGAATAACATATACAGTATATCAATGCATAACAATCACAATAAGCATGAGAGACAAGAGACACAGAGTTTCTGTGGGGAAAACCCTAAGGTGAAAAACCCCACAACTTCCTCAAAGATAGAGAGAGCAATGGATCAACCAAAGTACAACCAAAATACACTAAGATAGTCTCCTAGTAGCAGATGATCCTCCTCCTCACTAGTGCGCCACCTTCTGAGAGAGAGAAGTGTGAGTTTCTGAGTGATGAAAATAGAGATCTCCTGATCTCTATTTATACTAGTCTATTTGCCCAGTTACACTATGGGGTCGGCTTGTCTAGCTAGGTACATCCACAATATAATATATATTTCAGGGCCGACCCCACACATGGTGGTCTAATAACCCGTTTCCAAGCACACACACTTGTGACACTTGTCAATACACATGATGACACTTCGTTATAGAGGAATAACACATCTCTTATAAGGGTACAATAAAGATATATGAAATACATAGATGAAATACATTCTGAAGTTACATATATATCAACACTGTCAATTACCGCATTATGAGCTTACAATGGCCGTGCAGCTCAACCTAAAGGTTTGGTAGTGAACGTACCCATACAACATGGGGGAAAACTGTTTCTCATAGATATAGAGGTCATTAACGCCCAACTTGATTACAATCTCCTTCTGGGACGAAGCTACATGTATAAAATGAAAGCTGTCGCTTCTTCATTTTCCCACCTCATATTGTTCCCCCATGAAGGACGCGTAGTCAAAATTGACCAGATTACATACTATGATCCCAATGCCCCTACAACGCCTAAGAACGTTCTTCCCCTGATCGAACAACCCATTCTAAGTGCGCCCATATCATTCATCTCCTAAGTTGGACCTGGGATATATTTGGATACCCCCATGACCACCACATTCCCTTCTATCCCACCCCCTCTCCAGGTAACTGAAGTATCTGATTTATGCACCCTCTCGCAAAATGAACAACAACATACTCAGCCAATACCACTACCACCCACCGTGCCTAGTCATATGGGAACGACATTGATTCACACTATCCCCTTCTTGTTTCCATTTTCAAGAGTTGTCAGCATGCCAGTTGTTGACACTATATTTGAAAATACTCAAACCCTAAAAGATTTGTCAAAAAATATTCAAAAGAAGTGAAGTTACTACAGATGGGTTGAAATAAAGGTTCATAATACAAAATTAACCAAGGAAAAACCTACATATGCAATAGTCCAAAAATAATTAATGAAAAGGTTAAGTCTTGATGAAGTTTCAACGGCGGAGATGACAATAATAGAGATCAACGACTGTCAGGGTTTCCCGTACCACCCAAAGGATCGTTTGCAAATGTTGGTGAGTGGTTGCGGACATAATATCGCTGGGTACATGTCATATTCTCATTGATCCGCATCAACGGGATAGTGGTATCACAAACCACTACAACGTCGTGTGGAACCACCAAAGGATATTACACGGCGGGCCATAGCACATGGAAAATGAAGAAAGCGCAAGGGAATATGCCACATGTGGATATTAATCAGAGGGACGATTTACATTGGGACAAAATCGACAGCCAAGATTCATCCGCATCATGGGAAGTGCACACTCAATAGAAGAAAGCGCGGTTGCGGCAATTAAACCACTCTAACATGTGTCAGAAAATGGTTGATCCACACACAGTAAAAACCGGAGAAGAAAACCGTTATTGGGATCACGGATACCACCATGGGAAATAAAGGGACGCAAGATCTAACAGCTCAAATCAAAAGGCTCGTGATCAATGGTTCGATATAAAATACATTCCGAAAGCTGCCAGAAAGTTAAGCAAAAAGGCTTATATAAAACAAAAGGGTTTCAAATAACGACATTTTGTATATGTGTCGTTATCCCTGGGAGATCTGAAGACTAGTGGAGATCAGCAGTTGCGACAGAAGGATAAAGACGTGTCTATACAGGTAGGGTCTAGTGACCTAGCCCACATTTTTAACGGAATTTTGTTTGTAGAAACAATTTAAATGGAAACTGTACATGATGTAGATGTTTTTAAAGCAAAAGAAGCCCTAGAAGATAGAGATGGGGACATTCATGATACCCTAATCAGGTTACCAGTCGCTGAAGTTAAACTTAAGTTGTCTAAATCATTAGAAGAAGGTATAGACATGCACAGAGTCCACCAGTCATCCTTGGTAACCTTCTGCCCAAACCAAATCCCATCTTTTCCAGAATTTGTGTCGTGGTGTGCTGAGAATTATTCCAGATAAGAAAGAACTATTTTAGATAGTTGAAAAACCAGAGTCGTTTGTAAAATAGAGCCTACCATAATAATTAAAGCCCTAGAAATAGAATTTTCCCAAACCCTCAAGTCTGAGATTTTTTCTGAAACTTCTGTTATTGAATATTATCATCAAACCCTTCAAGATGATACAGAAAAGTGTTTGTCTACGTGTCTTAAACCAGAAACCAACATTTCAGATATCCTGTACCCTATAGATATCAATTTATTTGATGAAAATACCCAGTTGGTTCTGACATTGTTGGCTTTAATCCTATGGTTCGATACATACATGTATGTAACTGAGTTTCAGTTAAGTCTTTTGTATAAAATGAGCACAATTCAGTTAGGGATTGATGAAATCAAATTCCTTGACTTAATTTTGAAGAATTTTTTATCGAGAAGATTCATGACCAGATGCTCAATTTCCCCACTCAGAGGCATTTCAGATTTCAGACTTTTTTGATGAAAATGATCATGGTGGCCAGTCATGAAGAGTTACAATTCCCTGAGATCATTTTCACAAAGTTATTAGAAAATAACATGTTTAATTACATAAATCATATGCTCTCTGAGATTTACAGAATGATTTTTGGTGAAAAATTGCCTAGAGTATTACCAAAAATGCAAGCATGTATGCAATTGAGTGCAGAGTACGCTGTAGGAGATTGGTTCTTATAAAAGGACAGTACAGTGATCAGATTATATGGTTTCAAACATAAAACCTATGTTTTACTAGCATTTCTTACCTTAAGGGTTTTTGCTTTGGAGTTCTTGAGACAGAAGTTAATTGTTGAGGATAACAATTTCTTGCTTTTCAAACAAGCAATAGATATCAAGTATCCGTTCACACTTGGCCCATTCACAGTGAAGAATAAAAATGCTGCTATTTATATAGAGAAATTATTGAAAGATATGGGTTTTGAGATAGACATGGCTATTGAGTATGATCCATTAAACATAATATCAAAACAGAGAACGGATCATCATATCAAAGTGTTGAATCATCAGATGATTGAGGGAATGTCTGATAGAGCCAATTGGCTGGAGTATAAGGAAGAAATCATTCCAGATTCACATGATAAAGAAATGATATTGACGGGTGAAACAGCGGAGGCAGAAAGAACGATGAATACTGCAATGGTGGGGTTTAAAAGACCCATACAAGATATAGTGAACATTGAAGGTGAAGGAGCAGAAAAAGGGAAAATTTTGAAAATGGATGAACAACAAGAGTTAACGACAGTTTCAGAAGAGGAAGGAAGAACATAAGTCAAATTACCAGAAGTCATGGTAAAGGAGTACAGTATTCAAGAATCCCCAGTGGAAGGTGATGTAAATAGACCACACAATCTGATGGATGTATTTAATGAACACAGTCAAAATAAACAGGAATCTTCTCGACAAACTAGTCAGTTATTTCCAAAGGTTAGAAATATATCCAACACTGAAGTCAATTTGTTTACTAGCAGAAATGTCAAAGAAAATTATTTAAAATTTTCAGTTGTTACTAAAGATAAGATCTTAGAGATGAAGGTGGATCTGACAAAAATCAATTCCCTAGATAAAATTTTATTGTACAAACAAACAGGGGAGGTTATATATTCAGATTATTTAGGAGCGATATTAAAGGCACACAAATTGAAAAATTTAATGGATAAATTGAATATCCAGTTGAGACAAGAGAAAGCAGAAAATAAGTCTCGACAACAACAAATAAAAAGATTACAAATAGATTTGATAAACAAAGAGGGAGGTGTAGCAGCAAAATTACTCAAAGAAAAAGATGATACAATTCTGATGTTAAGATGAAAGCTGAAAATTCTAGACACTTTGCTTATCTAAGGAGCCAAACTAACAGTACTGGAAAAAGAAAAAGAAGAGCTGTCAAATGAAGTAAAGGATGTTACTACAAAAATGTTGAAGCTCACCGAGGAAAAATATCATTGGGAAAAAGAAAAAATTGGTTTGGAAGAGCAATTGGAGGAAATAAAGAAAAAGTTAGCATAAATAAGTCAGCAACAGGTATAGGCAGATACAGATGAAGATAAAACTGGATTAGATGGTCTCTTATAAGCCATGTCCCAGGAAAGTTTGAAATATGTCGAAATTAAAGAATTAAAAATGGGGATACAGAAACTCAAAGAAGAAAATGAGACTAAAGATAAGGAAATAAAAACTTTGCAAATAAGGAATCAGGAATTAACTGATAATAATAAAGGTTTGGAAACTCATGTGATAGGACAGGATGCAATGCAAGGTTGCAAACATATGGTATGGGATCAAATTATAAAGGAAGTTGAAAAATTAAGACCTTATCTTCATTATATGAGAATCAAAGAAAAAGTAGCCAAAGACGCCTTTGAGAGTTGCAGAGTAGTTAGAGAGAATTTAAACAAAAAGCCAAAAGAAATAGCACAGAGGGCAATAACTTTCTTAAATAGTTTAACTGAAGCAGACTTGACAGCAATGAATATAATGAATAGAATTTCAGTCATTACATGGGCCAGAAGAATCTTGAGAAAATATTCACGTTGAAAATATTGAAGCTAATGCTGGAGATATACGGGAGGAAGTAATAATGTTTAAGAAGCGATTTGAAAAATTAATAAACAAAGGATTCCTTTTGGGATGAAAAGAATGAATTGATTCCTCCTAATGAATATAAGAGATTACTGTTTGACATAAGAATGGATCACAAAAAGTTTCAGCAGTTGGATCATATGCTTACAGGAAAGATTTTAATGGAGAAAATTGCGGAAGATTTTGAAATTTTAAATATGTTGATCTCAACCTGTGAGAATCTTCCTCTTGTTTCTTATGCAGGTCACCTTGAAATGCGAGTCCTGGTGAAGGAAATGACCAGTTATGATTTACCCACGGCCAACCAATGGAACTATGTGGACAAATATGGAAGGATAAGATATTTTGTCCATTCATAGATACATTCAGAATTTTTGCCATGTGGCAAAATGATGCTTTTACTTTAAATTTGTAATATTGTTTGAAGATAGTTATTTATTGTTTAAAGACAGTTATCTTTCGAGTTAAGACATTTTCAGTTACTAGTTAAAAGAAGCAGTTATGTCAAGCTTCTTCCCAATTTTGTATAAAAGACAATGAGTCATTCTTGAAAGGGGTTGGAAACTCTTTGAGAGACGATATGTTTTGAAGTCAAATTTTTTGATAAATAAAAGGTCGTATAGTGGAAATACCTATCTTTTGAGACCAGAGATTCATGTGTTGACTGTTTTTACAGTCTATTTTTTCCCTTATCTTTATATGTGCATGTCTACTTTCTTTGTCATATAATCCATTATGTTATTCTTCTATACTTAAATGAATGTTTGAAATAAATCGGGATTCATACTGGTTATGCCTCATTTTATCGCATTTAAGTATCCACTATTTCTCCAAAGTTGACAATGGATTCATCCTAGTTAGATGCCTGTTGTTGATGGACTGTCATTATTTCTTTCTATACCACCTGTAAAAATCAAATTGACTGTGATAAGGTTGCTATCTTGTCTCTGTGGAAATCTGTTTGGTATAAATCTCTTGCTGGCATGTTAAATATTTGAAAGTTGACTCCATGCCCAATGTTTCTTGTTTCCTTTTCAACCAAGTAAATCTTTTTGAGAAATTTTGAACGTATTTCTATATTTTTTTTTTTTTTTCCATGTGGTTCACTTTAATCGGCTTAGCCGACCGCTACATCCATGAAATAATTTCCGACGAACCCGCCCCGAAGGGGTTTCCGCCCTGCGGCCGCTGTGTGCCTAACCCCAAGAGGGTCTATGAGGATGGATCCCGTGACCTCGCATGCTGGGAGGCCTAACTTCCGAGAACTCAACCGATCGAGCTAACTCTTGGGGGTGAACGTATTTCTATATATTTTTAGCCTTTACATATATCTTGAGAGAGCCCTCTCTGGTGGAAAAAATGGCTAAGTTTTCTACCTAATGTTTGGTTTGAAATAAGTTACCTTAGGTGTTATTCTTTTATAACCAGGATAAAATCTAAGTGCTAACACCAGTAATGGATACACTCAACCTTCCAGGTTTAACATTAGGAATAACGGTATGGTACTTACCTTCCCTAACCCCCCCACCGACTCCGATCGTTGTTTTGCAACTGGTGCAACCCCTGAATATGTCGAACTATCCACCACCCGACATACCCAACCTCCAAAACCATCCTTGACCTAGTCTTTCGATACAACAAAACAGAACACCTACAACAGGGGGCACTACATCGAAATCTAGTTATGTTCCCCCTCAATCCCGCCACATCGGGGGTAGAGGTCTGTAAACCTACACCACTGGACCTACAACTCGCACCCCACTAGTAATGCCCAAATTAGCTAAGAATCCCCCAATGATACGTATTCCTCCTAAGTGCTCCTTGTGCGATGATATAGGCCATGATACCCATCTATGTCCACATCTACCAGCACATCAAGAACATATGAATATGTTGGATGATGACACCAACATTCCAGTCGTCAAATTAGAATTACCACCTCAACCTCGTGATAAATAATTGCGCACAAACCACCCTTGTGCAATATGCGGAATCTACGGCCATTATTCACATCACTGCCTCAATCTCCCAGATTACAGAGCAGCACTATACGAGATGAATAATGCCGACCTAGAGATATCCCCCCCACTTATTGAGGAAATATTCCCTCTAGAATCATCCCATTCAGAAGAAATCAATACCATTTACATGATTTCATCTACCTATAAACCCAAGTGAGTTAATTTAGTGTCACACTAATTTTGTACTGATGAAGAAATTCTAGAAACACTCACTGCACCAGACTACCCTTGGGATGATATGCACCATCGATTATACTTCATCCCTGAGGCATCTACGTCCACAATGGCAAACCAACTATCTGTTGAATCCAAGGACATCTCACCAACTAAGGTCAATTGGTTCAAGGACCCAATCCCAACTCCAGAAGCCTTTGAAGAAGGTAACATGGCTAACATTTTTCCCATTATAAAAATCAACATCTCCACCACCCTCTGAAAACCCGAGCTTATCTCTTTAGATGCATCTTGCACTGAAAAAGAAACCCAAGCTTATAGGAAACTCTTCCAAGAATTTTGAGATGTTTTCGCCTGGTCTTATACCGAGATGATTGATCTTGATCCTACCATTGTAGAACATCACATAAACATTTGGACCAACATATCACTGATCTGCTAGAAACAACATCCCATTCACCCATCCAAGCTTCCGGTCGTCAACGCAGAAATAGAAAATCTTCGAGAAATAGGCTTCATATACCTAATTGCATATACCACCTGGGTTTCAAATCCAGTACCAATTAATAAGAAAGTCGACACCATTCGCATCTATACTGACTTCCGAGACCTCAACCTTGCTTGTCCTAAAGAAAAATTCCCCAAACCATTTATTGACCAGCTAATCGATGAGCGTGCAGGGCATGAGGTACTTTATTTTATGGATGGTTTCTCCGGATACAACCAAATCAAAATCTGTAAAGAAGATCAATAAAAGACCGCTTTTACTACCCCATAGGGCACCTTCGCCTATCGTATCATGCCTTTCGGTCTCAAGAATGCGGGAGCCACTTTTCAATGTGCCATGACTTATTGCTTTCACGATCTGCATAAAATCATATTAGTTTATCTAGACGACCTCACCGCTTGATCTAAGAAATGATTTGACTATTTAGAAAATCTTTGACAAGTTTTCTTGCATTGTCGGAAATACAACATCCACTTGAATGCACTCAAGTGTGTCTTTTGCATTCCAGCAGGTCGCCTGCTGGGGTTTGTCATTTCAAAAAAAGGGATCACCGTTGACCCTCTAAAAGTTCAAGCCATAGTGGACCTACTATCACCACGTACATTAAGATAGCTTCAAATCCTCCAGGGGAAGTCCAACTTTCTTCGTCATTTTGTCCCAGACTATGCCACCACAATACATGGTTTGCTCCATTTGCTACGTCTTCATACCCGCTTCATATGGGACAACCATGCAGAAGGAGCTTTCATAGACCTGAAGAAAGCACTTACAAGCACCCCGTTGATTTCTCCACCATATTTCACAAGAGACTTTACCCTTTACATTTCGGCATGTGATTACGCCATCTCTGGAGTTCTTGTCCAATAAGATTTCGCTCGCCAAGAGCATGTCATTTACTATGTGAGCCAAACCTGATCAAGCCCACCATTACGGTACCCACATAAAGAGAAAATGGCCCTCGCCGTCATCTTTTCTATACAAAAGTTGCGACATTATATCCTCCTCAGCCATACCACAGTTGTGGCAAATTCCAACCCAATGGTCTATCTCTTGAATCATTTCCTTCTATAAGGTCGTGTTGCCAAATGGGTGATTATCTTACAAGAATATGACCTAACTTTTAAAACCCCGAACAGCACCAAAGCATTAGCACTCACTCAACTCATTACGGACTTTCCATCATTGTCGTCATCACAAACTATCCATACTGATATAATCGATGAACATTTGTTCATCATCTCGTCTGACGACCCTTGGTATGGCGACATTTTGATATACCTCCGCACACAGAAATTTCGACCAAACATCGACCATGACGGACGCCGTCACATCCGTCACCATGCCCCCCATTATATCCTCTTGGGTGATGTCCTCTATCAACATGGCATCGACACAATCTTACGACGATGCCTTTCCCAAGATTAGGCAGAACAAGTCCTTAACGACTATCATAGCAATGCCTGTGGTGGCCATTTCTCTGGAATGGCCACTGCCCAAAAGGTAATCCGCGTAGGTTATTTTTGGCCATCATTATTCACTGATTGTATCACAATGGTCAAACACTGCAAAAACTGCCAGCTCTTTGCCCCAAAGGCAAGAACCCCCCCTGCCCCCCTTCATCGAGTCGTCACCGCTGGACCATTTTGCAAATGGGCCATCGACTTCCTGGATTGCAATCCCACATCAACCGGTGGCCACAAACACATTATTGTGGCTGTTGATTACTTTACCAAATGGGCGGAAGCCATGCCTACTTACAATTACAAATCTGACACTACAGCCCGTTTTTTCCTCAACCATGTTATTGCTCGTTTCAGTGTACCAAAACAACTCGTCTCAAACCACGGCTCTCACTTCGAAGACTCCGTTTGGAGAGAATTTTCCATACTCCTTAAGTTTGAACATCATTTCTCCTTCGCCTACTACCCCCAAGGGAATGGCCAAGTCGAAGTTGTTAACAAAATTTTGAAGACCATCCTCCAGCGCACTGTCAACAAACATAAATCCAACTGGCATCATATGCTTTTCCCCACATTATGGGTTTACTACACATCGACTAAAACCGCCACCATATTTACCCCATTCCATTTAGTTTATGGTGTGGAATCTGTCCTCCCCATTGAATTTCATATACCAACATTACAAATTTCCATAGAACTTCTCCCTAATACGTCACTAATTGAGGAACATCTACTTCTTTTAGAGCAGGCCGACGAAGATCACCATGCAGCTCTCCAAACAATCGAAGCCGCAAAAAAAAGATCTAAACTCCATTACGATAAACATTTTCACCCACGAGCATTTAGTGAAGGAGATCTGGTACTTGTTTACGACCAAGCTGATGACAAAACAGGCAAGGGAAGGTCCAATCTATGTGGAAAGGCCCATATATCATAGACACTTTCCTTGAACATGGATCATACATTTTTACTGACTCGGAAGGCAATCCCATGCGCAACCCCCATAATGGGTTGTACCTCAAAAGATTCTACCCATAAAAAATCCTGGACACCATAGTCCATATTGTATTATTTTTTAATTGATTTTTTTTCACTGTAAATTTTCAAAACCTTACATTTCCTTTCTTTCCTGCATGAACACAGATGGATCCTGCCCCACTCTACCACGTCGGTTTTGCTGATGGTGCAAGCCATTTGTCTCCAAATCTCGCTTCAGCAGCTTGGGTAATTTATTCCCCTTCACATGAGTTGATCCACCTCGATGGAGTGTGCATAGGTGCTGCCACAAACAACCAAGCTGAGTACGATGTCGTGACTGGTCTCCTCGCCGTCGCTCTCCAAATGGGCATAAGTCACCTTCATGTTTTTCTGGACTCCCAGCTCCTTGTTTCCCAACTCAACAACTATACTAGGTATGCGATCCCTGTCTTTTTAGAAAATTCCTACACACAAAACAAATGATTTGACATTTTGAATCCATCCCTTTTACTCATTGTAGCTAGGGTTTTCACCCTAGCTTGTGCAAACGAGCACCTACTAAGGAGAAGGGACTCCTTAGTATCAGTTCAATAAACAGTATGAAATTTATCCTAGCATGAGTATTAACATAAATAATAAAACATGAAAATATGGCAAAAGATTTCTCTTTTTGTATTAAATATTACCTCAAATGTAGAGGATGGCGAAGCTCTTGCAGCAGTTGTTGGCTTGGTTTTGCAACCAAGCTTAGTGCAATGGGAACCTATCAACAAGTGATAGCAGTTTCAAAGATTGAAAACAAAACAACAATTGTAAATCTAAATCTAAAATAAAATAGCATGTGCATATAACAAATAAAATTTTATGAAAACGATTCAAGAACAATATGTAAAAAATGATTTTGTATTAAGAATAGGGGCAAGCAAGTGCTTGCAATGGTGATACCTCCAAGTGGTGAGGATGTTGAGCAACTTCCAAGGTGAGTAGCTCCAAGCTCCAAAGGTCTCTTCTCCAAGATAGCTACAATGGTCAAAATCTCATGAGAGATTTTGACAGCATGAGGATAGGATGATGTATGGATCGAAGGTGAGGAGCCCCTACCACCTTTTTATAGTTTTTGGTGGTGGAGAATACCATTATGGTTTTGAGGAAACCAATGGTATTGACCAACATGGTTTAGGTACCTTTTCCCTTCTTTTTCCTTTTTTGAATATTTTGAATATTTTTATTCCCTTTTTAATATTTTTGGGAATTTTGGACCCTTTTTTAGGGTTTTTTATGCTTTTTGAGGAAAAATATTCATTTTGAGTGGAAAAAGGGGTGTATTAAGGTCTTTTGGTGACCTTTTGGTGGCTTTAGAGGCTTAAATGGTGAAAAAGTGGACAAATGGGTCATGTGAATAAAGAAATGAGCTAGTGAGCACTTTTTGGGTGTTAACAGCAGTCCAGGAGGGTTGCTTCCAAGCTTCCAGCTTTGCTCCTTTCTCTTTCTCCAAAGGGTTGGAAATGGGCCAAAGGGGCACTCAAGTGTGAAAGTAGCTCAAGGGTGAGCTAGGGTTTCAAGAGTGATTTTGGTTGAGTAAGGGTGTATTTGACTGTGGATATGAAATGAGGGGCCTCCATCACCTATTTATGGGTTTTTAGTGGTGGAGTGTTGGCCCATGGTTTTGGGAACCATATGGTTTAGGTCAGCTATATAGGGTTTTTTCCTCCATTTTCCCTCCTTTTCCTCTTTTTATATTTTTTATTCCATTTTTAGAGGGCTTTTGCTATTTTGGAGGAATTTTGGATTATTTTGGGGGAAAAAGGGGTTTTTTTGGCCTTTCGGAGGCTTTTTTAATGGTTTTGTGGCCTTTTGGAGGATTTTTAGTGGGATTTTAAGGTTTTGGAGGCAAATATGGTAGGAAATATGGACAAATGAGTCATTCAATGGCGTATATGAGGTAGTGAACACTTTTTGGGTGTTAACAGATTGCCCCCTGATGTGTGAGGGCAGGAGCTCATCGTATGGCCGATAGACATCATAAGTATTTTATGGTTTTCCTAGGGTGTGGAGAAGGGAAGAAACGAACTAGAGTATAGAACAACGATCCTGAACAAACTGCAAAAACTAAAAGTACATGACCTCAATAATGAATGAGGAATAATCTGAACATATGGACGAGGTAGGCATTCCCATGCTCATATCAAGATCTAGAATAATAATAACAATGGGGTCCAAAATATGTGGACCTGAAATATACATGGCCTTAAATAATGAATGAGGAAGAATCTCAATATATGGACGAGGCAAGCATACCCATGCTCGTATCAATATAAATAAAAAATAACTGTGAGGCCCAAAAAGGGGGACCTGTAGGATACATAGAGAAGCACTGTGTACATCATAAGGGTCTAGAGGGGACACAAATCTGGGACATACTACTGGGATGACCATGTCTGAGATGAAGAACTGATACACTGGAATAACAACAGTGCTATTGAGTGGGGTACCAGAGGAACTGATGAGCTGCTGGAGCATAGTGATGGGGAGTCATGTCCTCAATCGTACACTAAACTGGAACTGAATTGGGTACTCAAGGAAGCATGTAACTGGATGGCTTCCAAATACAATCGCTAACGCAACTCGGACATCCACAGGAACATATAACTAGGCGTTCCAAAGTGACTCACCAATGTGCTAGAGTTGGGAGAAATCCGAGGTCTTTGACCAATAACCGAAGGGATATAAACGCTATGCAATTCTCAATGATTCGATCAAGGTGTTGAAGTCGAGCATGTGAAAAACAACCACTCAGAGAGGCAATGATGACTCCTCTCAGAATGGTCCGTAGGCACTCACCACAGATGGTGATGGGTTTAAGGCACGGGGACCTCTGGGTCTATCCTCTAGAATAGAGGGGCTGTCGTCGATAAAGGGAGACCTGCAACTATCAAAGCAATGATGTTTCCTTGATAGGAGCGTGAGGTGGAGAACCAAAGTGTGAGAGTACTGATGGTAGGACTGACATACTGTGGGGGATAACTGGGCAAGTAGAGTGGGTGGACTCAAACTTCCTTTGTTCAGAGTATGATGGCGGGGATGATTGGGTAGCATATGAAACTGATTGGTGGGAAATGGATCATAGCTGTAATGGATCAAGGATAGTGACTGGGATGAGTGATACTCAAGCTAGGGTAAAATTGCAAGAGATTGTAGACTACTCTGAACAAAGGCGACCTGATTGGGGGTGCTGCCGAGATGATCGATCATAGTGCCAAGAGGCACGGGGGGACTTCTTCATGGGTTAAGGAATGAGAAGAAGTGTGTGTAAATGGTACTCTCGTGTGGATTTATACGAGCCCAGGACAGTTCATGCTCGTGATTGCTTTCAATTTTAAGGAGTCTGAAAGCAATAAGAAGACTCTGAAATAATGGAATGGTACTGTCGTGTGGATTTGTACAAGCCCAGGACAGTTCATGCTCGTGGTTGCTTTCAATTTTAGAGAGTCTGAAAGCAATAAGAAGACTTCGGGGGGTTTCTTTTTTGTGTGTTAGTCTCCAAGGCCCGAAGAAGCATAAAAGTATGTAATGAAGAACTCTTCTAGCCAGTGTGACTAGAGTATTCCTTTTTCGTAATTAGCCTAGGAGGTCCAGAAAAGGGTTAAACTTATACCAGATAGATTCCCTTTTAGGTACTTTAATGAGCATGAAAGGAAGCAAGATTGCTCGACGATCTTTTCATTGTTTTAGGAGTCAGAAAAGAGCTTAACAGAAACTCCCTAAGTGCCTTTTTCGTAAAGGACTTGTACGGCCTGAAAAAGGGATAAAATTATACTGAACAAAAGGAATGGCCAGGCAAGGAGGAAGTGCTCAATCAAGGAACACTGATGATGAACAAGAACAAGGGAGGGGGGAACACTGGTGGGCCTCCTTGTGGGATAATGAATGGTGGAAAAATAATGAAATAATTGTAGTATGAAAGGAGTGAATGGCTTATGTAAAAATGTGGAACAATCCGATGGCGATCGATGTGGTGCACAAACCGAGGCAACAAGGTGTCGGGACACAATGTTGAAACTGTACCTAGTGAGAGCGAGAAATGATCTCAAGCATCATCACAAGCTCGAAAAACTGAATCTAGAGATATACAAAGTGTCAAAGATGGAGTACAACCGAGGTGGCATGCAAACCGAAGCGACTGGGGGCGTTTTGGAAAAAATACCCAAACAATCTAGGGGTGAGAGCAAGAAATGATCTCAAGCATCATCATGAGCTTGGAAAAAGGAATCCAATGATATAAAATATATCAAAAATGGGCTATGGTCGATGTGGCATGCAAAACGGGGGTGACAAGGTGTCGTGACAAAATATTGATATTGGTCCTGGTGAGAGTGAGAAATGATCTCAAGCATCATCATGAGTGCGGAAAAATGAATCCTATGACATAAATACGGCTAATACGGATAACGGCCGATGTGGCACAGAAACTGAGGCGACGATGGGGCATGGGAAAAATGCCCTAAATTTTTTGGTGGGAGCAAGAAATGATCTCAAGCATCATCAAGGGCATGAAAATATGAATCCAGCAGTGCAAATTGTCCGAAAAACGGAGGTCATAAGGACTCCGGAATGGTTAAAGGAAAGAACTAGGTTAAAAAATGGCTACAAATAAAGGTGAGCCCACCAAGCGAAGGATGCAGTGGTGGGGAGAAATGATGGCCCACGGGGGCGAAATACTAGGCATATCAAATCAAATCAAATCTACAAGTGACATGTGACCTCAAAAATGGTTGAGATCACAAATGTGAAAAAGTGAGTAGCGTTAATGACCTGCCCCCATGCTATGTGCATAGGGTTTGTGATTATGGATCACATATGTGTTGGTTTGAACGATGGGTTCATTGACATGCTGAGATAGATGTGATGGGGTAGGGTCAAAATAATTGATCATGCCCCCTATCCCACGGTTGAGGTAATCTATTATGCCCCCTAACTTAGAGGTGTTAATGTGGTGCTTGATGATAGTGGGGTCAAGACCAGGCATTTCGGTGTAGGACCAGGAAAAGACATCACGGAACTCTTGGAAAAGTTTCTTGTACTCTTCGATCTCATACTCACTACAGGAGGCTCCTAATGTAATGATTTCAAGAGCACCAGGTGGGTCAGAGATATCTATGTGGATGACAGGTGAGATGTTGGCCATGTTACCTTCCTCAAAGGCATCAGGAGCGGGAATAGGAGCCTTAAACCAGTCGACTTTGGTGGGAAGGAAATATTTGGACTCAACCACAAATTGGGTGGCTGTGGTGGAAGATGACTCTTCTGGGAGGAAATAGGAATGATGGTGCATGTCTTCCCAAGGATAATCCGGGGCAATGAGAGCCTCTAGAATCTCCTCATCATTGTGTAAACTTTGAGTTGTCAAATCAGTTGACGAGGGAGTGGTATTCAAAGAGATCATATAAATAGTGTTAATCTCTCCGGGTGAGGGTGATACGGGGGGGTGGATCTCCTCAATTGTGGGGGGTGCCATCTCAAGGTCCAAATTATTCATCTCGTAGAGAGCTGCTCTGTAATCCGGGAGATCAGGATAGTGATGTGAGTAATGTCCGTAAATACCGCATATTGCAGAAGGGTGGTTGGTACGAAGTGATTTATCACGAGGCTTAGGGGTTGGATCGAGTTCGACAATCAAGATGTTGGGGTCGTCGTCAAGCATTTGCATGTGTTCCTTTAATGCAGGTAATTGTGGACATTGATGAGTCGGATGGCCTAACTCATCACACAAGGAGTATTTGGGAGGAGCATGAAACACGGGGGGGGGGGGGGGGGGGGGTTTAACTATTTTGGGCAGGGGTACAACAGTGTATGGTTGTGGGTCTCTACCCCAAGTGGGCTGGATAAGAGGAGGGGGAGTCGTAGATGACAAAGAGGTAGTGACACTGGGAGGTGGTTGACCAGTAATGGCAATGGGTTGCACCAGTTGTAGGATGACATTTGGTGTTGGTGGGGGAACGGGAGGAGAAATATACCACACGGGTAATCCTAGGGTTAATATGGGGAGGCTGAGAGTAGCCATAACCGAGGTGCTTACTACTCCCAAGGGAGGGAATAGGAAGGGGATTGTGTGGATGGGTGTAACACTGATGTGACTAGGTACCAATGGTGGTTTGGGTAACAAGGGCGGTTGATTGTTGGGTGTTTGTGTATTGTGGGAAAGGGTACATAGGCTAGATACTTCGGTTGCGGGTGACGGGGGTGGAATGGATTGGAATGTTTAGGTCATCGGCATATCTGAGTAAACTCTGGGTCCCCCAAAGGAAACAAATGAGGTATTTGCACCACAAACAGGTTGTTCAACCATGGGGAGAACATTTTCAGGTGCAGCTGGGGCATTGGGATCGTAATAGGTGAGTTGATCGACCTTGACCACACGTCCGTCATGGGGGAACATCATGTTATGAAAAACGGATGAGGTAACCGCCCGCATGGCATACATGTAGTTGCGGCCAAGTAAGAGGTTATAATCAAGTTGGGCATTGATGACCTCTATGTCAATAAGCACAGTTTTACTAGCCAACTTGACGGGGACATTAGCTAAGAGACCTTGGGGTTGAGCCAAATGGCCGTCGTAGGCTCGCAACGCAGTGGTGGAATACTGGAGAGTAGGGGATCCCAACTTCTGCCAAACGAATGTGGACATAATGCATGTAGAGGCACCTTCATCTATAATGCACCGATGGATGACAAGATTTTGAATGGAAACAGAAACTTGGAAAGCTAAAGTGGAAGGCAGGAGTGGTTCAGACTGGTCCAAATCGAAGGCCATTAGTTGTGAATCCTTTGGGTCAATAGCACCAATGGCATAGAGCAAAGTCTTGCATTGTGAAGGACAGTTTTTTAAGACTTCCAACGCAGACATGACTGCGGGAGATTGGGCTAAGTCATCTACAATGTTGTAATTTGATGCAGCACGAGCATTGAGATTATTGTTGATGCGACGAAGTGGGAAGCAAGGTGCTTTGGAGGCACCATCTAGTGGAGCTGGAGGTATACGTAACATGTGATCAGTGGGATGAGCGTTAGTGTTTTTGTCGGCAAGAGAGGCTTCAGGGGTGGAGCCATATTGGTTCTAACGGGTTTGGAGGTTGACATCCACTGATGACATCATTAACAAGTGGTGGGTTCCTGATTCTAACATGGGTTGATCAGGAGCGGCATAAGTGATCTGCTGTTGTGGTGGTGCGTTGCCTTGAGGGGGAGCCAACGGCTGAGTGTTCACTACACCTTAGGTTGGTAAGGGGTTTTGAAACACTAAAGGTTGATGTTGAGGTGGTGGGAGGTTGGGTGGCACCTGAGGAGCCATGTGCCCTTGGCGATGGGCATCATCAGTCCAGAGTTGCCGAGCTCGCTCCAAATGTGGGAAAGCATGTGTATAGTGGCCATAGACCCTGCAAATAGAACAAGGATGGTTTGTTCGTAGATTAGGATTTTTGGCTTGCTTGGGCAGCCGATCAGGGTTCTGGTTGGCAAGTGCCGCGTTATTGTTGTTTGGGGGATTGGGAGGTTGACCGCCTTGGTCTGGAGGGGGGTTGTTCCCACGGTTACGGCCTTTGCCACGGTTTTCCTGGCCCTGTTGGTGCTGGTTATTTTGTTTCTGCAGCAGATTCTATTGGGCGTACACTTGCCCTTGGGCAATAGGTGGGTTCTGGGGTTGTGCAATTGCGGGAGCAGGCTGCGGTGGATAATAAGTAGGTGGAGGTTGTGTAAGTGCTGAACCTTGTGGGGGTTGCTGATACGTCTGTGGAACGGGTTGTGGGTTTTCCGCAAGGGCTACTTGTTGTGGGTAATAAGCAGGTTGGGCTTGAGACGACATAGGAGCTGGTGCAACCTGTGGCTGGTAATATGGTTGAGGTGCGATCGGGGGCACTTAAGTGGGGGATGCATGACCAAAGAACTGAGGTGGACAAAAGGGTCCGTGGGAATGGTGGTGATGTGCCATAGGAGCATACGAATTGGTTTCTCCGGATTGAGATGTAGCCCGCAAAAGATGTGGGCCATGGCTAGGACGTGCTATGGAGAAGGGTTGGTGATGTGAGGTAACACGGCCAATGATGCTGTCTGCAGCATGGGATGCCCCCGGCGCATCGTTTTGGGAGGAATCACTGTGAGGGGTGTCAGGTTTGATGGTATATAGATAACCCGACTAGGCATAAATGAGTTCAAATTGTTGGGCTTTGACGATGGCCTCTTCTTCGAACTGGGGTCGTTCGGATGCCACATCCTTGGCAATGATAGGAAGGAGGGATTTTAGAAACCAATCTAAGAAGATACGGTCGTTTAACTTGATTTTGCAAAGGCTGCGGCGTCGACGCCACTCATGAATGTGGTCAGTGATGTGGGTAGCCATGTTTTGTCTGTAAGATAGAAGGATCTCAACTCCTGCATCATAGCAGACAGGTAACTGGAAGAACTGCAGGAAAGTCGAGGCAAGGGAAGTAAAGGTGGCATGGATCCCATGGGGCTGCTCGATGTACCACTTAGCTGCAGAGCCAGTGAGGATGCGCTGTAACAGACGAAGGCGGATAGAGTTATCCACTATGGAGTTGGAGGAACACCATAGATGGAAGGACATAATATGGTTCTGGGGGTCCTCACCTGCCTTGCCCTCAAACTTAGGGATGTCAGAGGGGAGCTTGGTAGGCATGTGAGGCCACGCAGGGTCGTCTCTAATGGGATCGTTAGTCAGTCTAGCTAGGTCAGGAAGGTTGAGGCTAGCCATGAATGGAAAACTAGTAGAAGGATGTGACATACTAGTGGGTGTGACCATGTTGGGGCAATTGCCCCTGAGTGGAGGGGCTGGGTTTGGGATGTTGCCCCTAAGTGGAGGAATGAAAGTGGTATGGGGCGGTCCTGCACTGCCATGGGTAGTGTGAGTCACTGATGGAGTGGGAATAGGTATTCCAGCTACTAGAATGGGTGCAGTGATCAGAATGGTAGATGTGGGCCCCATCGAGGGCATACCCAAAGTAGGTGTGGTGGTGGATGCTCCACCAATGGTCCCTACAAAGAAAGGGGTGGAAGTCACGCCAGCCATGGGGCTGGTTGGTGCAGTGTAAATGGGGTTCTCGGACTCTGCCTCTGAACTAGAGGTAAAATAAGGGGCGTCTAGCTCGGGTGACGGAGTTCTATGCCATTGACAAGTGGAGTCAAGTGATAAGGCTCGAGATCTATGATGAGTGGTATCAAGTGATGAAGATCTATGTCTATGACGGGTGGTGTCAAGTGAACCATGCTATGGGGGCTCACCCTGGAGGCACCGAGAATGTCTCTTGGACTCAATGGTGACAGATGGTGTCAAGTATCTGGGCATTGTGTTTGAGTGAAAAAAGCTCAAAAACCCTAATGCAACTGAGTGTGCAGAAGGAGAGCTCAAAAAATATGGCGCTCAGGCCAACAACCAAATCAAAACACTTACCCTAACAGTTGTGCTACAATAAGTGGAGTATCAACAGAAATGGTCAAAATACCAACAAGCAACAAGTTTCCTAAAAAATAAAAATAGTGCACTCGCTAGACCAAAAGGAGGTAAGGGAGCATGCAAACACCTAGCTAAATAGTATTCTGACTCAACTAGAAATATCCTCTGCAAGGTCATGAAATCCAAGTCAGACAATATGGATAGTAGAGCCAAGTGGCTGAAGATATCCCCCTACCAGGAGGGACACCAGGTAGTCAATCCTAGAAGAAAGGCAACTAAGATACCCCATTCATGACACATCCAGAAAAGGTGAATCTGTCGTTTGGTTCTATCACCGTGGTATCCCCATATGGGTGATACCCCGAGAACTGCGAAAGGTAGACTTTGGTTACTGAATGAATTGTGGTATTCCACTCTGGCCTCCAAAACCAGTTTGGCAACTTCAACCCTCCTAGGGGAGAGGCCCTCTGATCAATGGGTTGTGACCGTGCCAAAAAATACTAGGGTATTTTGGTTCCCTAATGGACAACAACTATGTCTCAAGTGTAAGCAAACGAGGGGTGTTATTTGGATGCCTATCCCCCCGATCCTACCTAACTACAAAAATTCTTATGTGTTCCCCAAGTGGGGTTAGAATGTTGGTTGTGTTAAGTAGTATTTTAGGTCTCATTTGAATTAGGTGACAGAGTGTGTGCATGTGAGATGATGAACCCAAGTAAAAGTGCCACGGGGTGGGCAACTTTCTAACTAAAAATAACAATACAGAATTTAATCTTTGAAATGCAAAATTTTCTCTTTTTCAATTAAAATGTTGAAATTTAAAAAATATTATGTAAATGGAATAGAAATAATACTACAGAAAAGGCTGTAGGGAAGTATGGCTGTAGATAGGATAGATGGCTGTGCAGATACAGAAAATATTGCAGCAAAGTGCTGGGTTCAAAACAAGGAAAAAAGTGCAGAAAATAGACCACGGGTCTGTGGCAAATCTGGGCGGTCAGACTGTGGGAAACAGCTCAACAGTCACGGACAGGTTGCGGGATTTTGGTCGAAAGACGCAGTTGGACCGTGGGAAACAGGTCAAAAGTCGCAGGCAGGTTGCAGGAAAATGGTTGAAAGCCACAAGCAGGACGTGGGAAAAAGGCCGAAAGACGTAGGTGGGTTGCAGAAAAATGGCTGAAAGCCGCAAGCGGACTGCGGAAAAAGGGGTTAACAGCCACTGTTAGACCACACGAAACAAGCTAATAGCTGTAGTCAGATAGCAGGTAACAGACTGGAAACTGCTGGTAGGTCACTGGAAACAGTTTGAGAGCCGCGATCAGATCACAGGTAAATTCCTGAAAGACGCGGTCGGAATGCAACTGCGGGGGGTAAAAGACGTGATTTAAGGCAATCGAAAGGGACAGCCGAAAGGAAAAAACAAAAAAATATTGGAGAAAATTAAAAACATTTAAAACTTTAAAACTATAACCAGATATTCAAAGGAACACAAGGGGAGTCGCCAAAACCGTAGCTAGGGTTTTCACCCTAGCTTGTGCAAATGAGCACCTACTAAGGAGAAGGGAATCCTTAGTAGCAGTTCAATAAACAGTAAAACAGTATGAAATTTAACCTAGCATGAGTATTAACATAAATAATAAAGCATGAAAATATGGCAAAAGATTTCTCTTTTTGTATTAAAGATTAACTCAAATGTAGAGGATGGTGAAGCTCTTGCAGCAGTCCAGGAGGGTTGCTTCCAAGCTTCCAGCTTTGCTCCTTTCTCTTTCTCCAAAGGGTTGGAAATGGGCCAAAGGGGCACTCAAGTGTGAAAGTAGCTCAAGGGTGAGCTAGGGTTTCAAGAGTGATTTTGGCAGAGTAAGGGTGTATTTGACTATGGATATGAAATGAGGGGCCTCCATCACCTATTTATAGGTTTTTAGTGGTGGAGTGCTGGCCCATGGTTTTGGGAACCTTATGGTTTAGGTCAGTTGTATAGGGTTTTTTCCTCCTTTTTCCCTCTTTTTCCTCTTTTTTTATATTTTTTATTCCATTTTTAGAGGGTTTTTGCTATTTTGGAGAAATTTTGGATTATTTTGGGGGGGAAAAGGGGTTTTTTGGCCTTTTGGAGGCTTTATTAATGGTTTTGTGGCCTTTTGGAGGCTTTTTAGTGGGATTTTAAGGTTTTGGAGGCAAATATGGTAGGAAATATGGACAAATGAGTCATGAAATGGGGTAGATGTGGTAGTGAGCACTTTTTGGGTGTTAACAGGGGGTGGCATAATGAGTGGTGGTTGTAATGGCGCCCTCCAATTTGATGGATGGGGGTACTGATTTGCATAATTTGTGGTGGATGGAAACGGTGGGGGTATTGAGGATAAGATGGTGGATAATATGGCTATTGATAGGATGGTTGATATGCTTGTTGGTTTTGTTTCCATTGGTTTTGATTTGGTTGTGCTTGCCATGGAGTCGGTGTAGAGTTCCAATTTGGCTGTCCTTGATTATAGTAAGTTTGATTGCTCTGCTGATATGGCCTAACAAAATTATTCCTCTGATTTATAAAACAGAGCTATTCTACAGTTCCTTCAGCTGCTGGGTCTTGAATAGCTGCCTTACATGAGGGTAAGAGGGGACATTTATCAGTGGAATGGTCATCGGTGTAGAGACCACATACTTCTATTATGTTCAAGGTGCACTGCCCCTTCTCATGCTTCTTCCTACAATGAGGACAAAATACTGGCAAGGCTTAGTTAATTTCATCCGGCTTCTTTTTTATTTGAAGAGCATCAAGTTGCATGGCTAGGGATTTCCTAAATCAGATTTTGTAAGTGTTGGTGTTGAGGATGATGATCCACTAGTAGTTGTATGTGTATCCCTCATCCCATTCTTAGTTTTCCTAGATCTTGAGTAGTTTTTGAAGATTTGCAGGATCTGGTCAAAAGAGTTTTGGAATATGTCTCCATCTCCAAGAATATTTAAGACTTCAAAATTCTCCTCTTTTACACCTCTGAGAAGGATAAGCTTTAGTGATTCAGGATCCAATGTGAAATGGTTGGCTCGTTTATAGCTGAGTTGAAATCTTTGGGCATAATCTTCTAATGACTCCCTATCTCCTTGTTGCATCCTAAAGATTTCATCCCTAGTATCTTTGGCCTTGCAGTAGTCCCTATATTTTTCTAAGAATGATTGTTTCATTTGATCCCAGCTAAAGATACTATTTCCATCAAGGCTCATGAACCACCCAAGTGATAGGTCTTTCAGTGTGGAAGGAAAAAGCCTAAGCTTTTGTGCATCAGTAGTGTAATCAAATGATCTGCAAACTACCTCAAATTCAAACAGGAATGTGTCAGGATCTTTTGAAGTCAACCCATGAAAGTTTGGCAGATTATTAGGATTGATGTTCTTCATTCTGGCATCTCTAAGAGGTATACTAATGGGAAAAGTGAAAATCTCCCTAGGTTCTTCCTCTTCATTTTCCATTGAGGTGTTTGAGCTGGAACTGGTAGTGAAGTTGCTTCTGTTTGGATCGTATGTGGAGTCAGTCTCGTTTTCAGAGTGTAGAAATTCAAACTGAGAATGGTTAGAACTATTATTACTGTTGTTGCTCATGGAATGCTTGGGCAGAAAGTGGCCAAACCTATCTTTTTGCTGACGAGGCATTCATTGGTAGAAGATTTTTTTTTTTTGTTTTATGTAATTTTTGTTTTCCTTTTGTGGTTTTTAGGTGATGTCTCCTAAAAGATTTAGCACCTCCCCAGCAACGGCGCCAAAAAGTGGTGAGCTCCTAATATGGATTCCTAATGGGGAAGCTATACCAAGAGCCCACTATAAATGTCAACCCGAGGAGCGTACAAACTTTAGAGATGCATGCACTATCTGTGCTCTTATAGCATAATCTCTTGTCACAGTTGGATGTAAGTATTGATGTTCTAAAGATTGTCTACTAAATGTGAAAACTGATTATGCTATGGAATTAAATACTAGAAAGCAATAAATCTAATTAAAAGAATTAAAGTGCTAAAAGCAATAAATATATTCTGAGAAATAAAGCAGGGACTCTATTTTAAATAATTAAAATGTTGAAGTAATTAGATGCTGATCTGTTCTAAGAAATGAAGATACAAAAATAGTAAATCTATTTGAAATTTAAAATGCTGAAATACCTAAATGCTGAGAATGAAAAATATCATATAGAGCTATTCTACTATTGGGGAAACAAAGTCTGTAACTACTATCTGCGCACAAAATTGGAGTCTTGATCTAACTTGTTTTACCAATCTAGAATTGAAATACGATCATTCTATGCTTACCCATCTATTACTAAGAAGTCAAAAGAAACTAATCATGATGAGAAACTGCAGTGAACTTCCAGATCTAAACCATGATATTGAAAGCAAAGCTGATACACATGCAATCGTTGATAAAAATATGCATTGAAAGAAAGAACCTACAGGACTATTGAAATTGTTTTACTGTACTACGGAATGCATTCTAAACTACTACAGAAATAATTGAATCATTCAACGCTCCCATATATCATAGAACTGTTCATCAATGTAAAACGCATACTTGGAAAAATACCTGCAAATAGGAATCTTCTGACCTACGTGTTGGAGGGGCCCTCCCCAACCCATACTCAGGAGAGAATAAAAACTCAGAAATGCTCGCTAGAATTAATCATCAATCTTTCATTAATATATAAAATCCATGTCAAAATAGAAGTCTGTACTTCTCAGTATCTCAATAGTGAAGAAAACGTTAAAAATAATGTCTTTCCCAAAAATAACAGCAGGGGCCTCTCGCTACCCGAGAGGTCCATATTTATATGATTTAATGCCGATACTAACTGATTTGTCAAAATGACGATTCCTCTTGAAAGTGGGAGTACATCCTCTATAAATCAAGAAACAGGGCGCCGAGCTTGGTGATCCTTTAGCCTTCTACACATCCATCCTTTAATGACCCTGAACCTGCTCAATCACGCTTGGTTTCCATATAATCAGTTTATTTGATACGCATTCTAACATACAAGATTAATCATAAAAACAATTTCATTAAATAATTAAAGTAAAACACTTTTCCCACAATTGAGTGCATTTCTTTACCATTGTTTGAGCTGGACTGTGGAAAAAGGGTTATCAAATACCTGAAAATTGGACCCATCAGGAATATTTCACACCCCTTTCATGGTAGAGAACTAGGTGTCCATACCAAGGAAGGCACGCCTGACATGAATCCTACATAAGGAAAGTTAGGATCCCAATGATGGGGTAACTTGGACAAGAAGTCCACAAGGAAGTGAGGCCATAGACCAATCCTTGGTAAAGAGTTAACTTAGTTAACAATTCAACCATAGAGATGGAGGGGCATCATGTGAACCAAGTCATATGTGTCCTCATATATGTAAAGAATTCAAATAGTGGAAAGAAAAACAAGGAACAAGAGCTCAAACTACAAGTTGAGAAAAGAAGTGCAAACTAAGAAGAAAGGGTGCATTTAAAGTGTGATGGAGCACACACAAGCTAGAAACCTAGATGATAAAGTGGACAAGTGTGACTCAACCAAATTTTCACCCAAGAAAGCATGGTGGCAAGACTTCTGGGTAGAACTCAACGTGAATTTGGAGTACTGAATGGGTTGACTTAAAGCAACAACTGATGTGTTGCGTTAGAAGATGGAACTAGAAAGATTGGAGGAGGATCAATGAGAGGTTTTGAAGGAGAGTGAGTTGCATTTTACCTGAAATTTACAAAATAAAATCAAGGAGGGGTTGGAGAATGACCCTACTACCTTGAGTATTTTGAAAAAGGTGAAGGAAGGCAAGACAATAATTGTTTGGCATGAGGATGGATTGCTATACTTTGGTGGGTGATTGTATGTGCCTCGGTCATCGAAACTTAAGAGGGGTTTGTTGAGTGAGTGTCATGATTCAGCTTACGCAGGTCACACTGGACAACAAAGTACCTTGGTTCTCTCAGAGCAAGGTTACTCTTGGGAACACATGAGGCATGAAATTGAGGAATAAGTCAAGACCTATATTTTTTTTAACAAGACAACCCCAACACCAAGAAAAAAACTAGTCTACTCTATCCATTTCCTATACTAGAGAGACCTTGGGATAATGTATTTATGGACTTCATCACATAGTTGCTAGTTTCACAAGGATACAATAGAATCCTAGTCATGATGGATAGGTTTTCAAATTATGGCACCTATGAAGGTTCCATGCAAAGTAGAGGATGTTGCAAAGTTGTTTTTCAAACATGTTGTGAAGCATTAAGGCCTTCCAACGCACATAGTGTCAAATAGAGACACTAGGTTCATACGTTGTTTTCGAAGAAATATTGTTACTTCAAAGAATATTCTATTTTATGTTATTGTTGTAATTTATTCATAGATGTTTTATTCCTCCATCAGGATGTAATTATTGTATTTGATTATGTAAAGTCATTGAGTTAAATCCTCCCTTGTAAGTCGGGGCAATAGATCCCCTTTGAGTCAATTGTAATGGGGTGTTTAAGTCCCCTAGAGGAGTCGGCACAGTCAGCATTAAGTTTAGTGTTTAATTTGTTGGGGCCGACCTAGTTAGGGAAACAATCAAGTGGAATATAAAGTATAAATAGGAGTGGTGTGCTCCTCATTTGGACACACACACTCACTTGTGTAATTCGCAATGGAGAGAGAGAGAGAGATATTTGCAAGGAGTAGGAGCACTTGTTTATGGTTTTTTCTTTGTAATTTTGATCATCTATATTGATGAATTTTTGTTGGGTTTCCTTTCCGTAGAGGGTTTCCCAGGATAAATTTGTGTCTCTTGTGTTTATGATGTGCTTGTTATCTTTTCAGTGATCCCATATATGCTATTATTGTGAAATTGAATTGAACAATGATGTTATCTATCTTATCATATTGAATCTTAACATGGTATCAGAGCTATCCTGAAAGAAGGCAATGTATGGCATCTATGACACTTGTTTCACATGCGACAATTTGAAAGCTAGGGCTTTGTATAACAAAAAATGGTCATCTTGGAATTTTCGCTATAAATCACTTTTGGCGAAGGTTCAGGATGTAAAAATTTGACAGGACGAAGATGAAATGTTCATGTACCTTTTGTCCTAGTTTCAGCCTCATATTCTTTGTACTTTGTAATATGTTATCCATACAATCTAGGGTTTATGCCTCTTCCAGAATGTAGCCCTAAATAGGTGACCTAGGGAAAAAGGTCATATATCGGGATAGGAAGCTCCAAATGGAATTCCGTCAAAAGTGAATGTTAGGGCACAGACTGTAGTTTCAAAGTTCTGAGTAGTAGAGGCTGAAGTTGAAACAGTGACACGTGGCATGCCGTACAAGTTTGCTATTTTGTGTCATCCCATAAACAGGTCATATTGGGAAACTTAGCATATATCTCTCATGGAGAATCCAATGAAGCTCAAATATGTGGGTTTCGAAAGATGACATGTCATAGTACCAGAGGATGAATTTTCAGACCCTGAGGAGGAAAAATTTCATAGATAAACCAGAAACAATAAGGCACATCTGAAATAGCTCAATGGAGGAAATCAAAGAAGAGGAGGAAGAAGCTCTCACTTAGGGTTTTCATTTTTCTAGGTATGGAAGGACCTAATACAATGTTGGAGACACCTGATGCAACATTGCAAAATTTGAAAATAAATTTGGAATCCATTCATCAGATATATTAATCTTCCATCAAATGTTGCGGGAGGAAGGAGATTGAAATTTAGTTTTTTTTTGGGTTCTACAAGTAAGAAGAAACCCTAGCAAAGTTGGGAGACTCATAGGGAAGAAATGAAGGAGTTTTAAATGGCATTGCTATTATATAATCCTAGCACCATGAATCTATATAAGATGTTTACAAGTGATATAAGCAATCTCGACAGGTATGACTTGAGGAGATGCAGGTATGTTTTGAAATCTGTTTTATTTATCTGATGACTAATTTCATGATATGTTTGTATTCATATTATTGAGGTTAGTAAAATCATGATTAGTTTTATATTTGTCTGATCACCTTAGTAAAAGTATGAATGCATGTGAATGATAGAAGACATTCATTAATTAAGGGTTATGGCACTTATGATTGTACTAATGCACTTGTGGTGTTGTATGAGGATGGTGTTGTATGCTAACATGAAAGGTACATGAAGAAAGAAAAATCAAGTTCTAGATAAAGAATATATGACCATGATGACATGAAGACAAATACTCATCCATATTATTTGATCACATATAAGCTCTACTTACCAGGATGGATAGAAGTTCAAAGACATATAATCATGATGCTATCATAAAGGGAAAATAGAGATCAAGAGGGAGGCAACCACACAAACATAAAAGATAAGTACTTGAGTTGTTATTTGAATTACTTCTTGAATCTATGAATAGTTAATGATATTGCTCGTAATAATTGTATGCATATTTGTATTCCTAGAATCAGGAAATGTATCATGCATAGTGTAAGCATTCATATAGAATTGAACATTATACTACTAATATGCATATGATGGGTAAGTTGGACAAACATTCCATTGTTACTTGTCTAGAATGAAACCTCTTTGATAACATGTTGGGAGTTGTGCACACTCTTGATAGTATGTTTTGGTAGAGACGGAAGGCATCTAGATAGCCATTGTATGCATACAATATATGGAAAAGTGTTGTGCCAAAGTATTGGTCAAGATAGTTGCATAACTATGTGAATCATATCAGTATGCATAATAGGTTATCATTGAAATGTCAACATGATTTGATGATTATGAAGTGTTATTAATCATGTAATTGAATTTGATCTGTAGGAGAGATTGTGTTCTATGATATACAAAAGAAGGATGACGAAAAATTGTTCCAAAGAACAAGTGATGACTATTCAACAAGAAGACTTACAAATCAAACATATTATAGAAGTACAAAGGAAGGCTTGTGGATAGAGGATTCCCTTAGAAAGAGGGAGAGAATCATGACGATATGTTTTCTCCAGTAGCTAGACACACTTCCAGAGATATATTACACCCATCGATGACAAGATCGTTCTCTTGAATGGTGTACTTGAAGAATAAGTGCACATCGATCAAACTCCTAGGATTTGATAGAGAATCACATGATTGAAGAAGGGTTTGTATAGGTTCAATAGGTACCCAGGATCGATAGTCATTTGATGAGCTTGATGATCACCATGGGTGATGCATATTTCAACCTTTTCTACAAGGATGAAGATGGTTTCTATATACAGATGACATGCTTCTCTCAAATGGATGCAAGAAGGAACTCACCATAGAGTTCAAGTGATCTTGAGGCTCATATCAGTAGACCCATCTAACGAGAGATGGCATGGATAGATATGCAAAAGATCACTCAATGCAGAGCATGCATGATGTTAAGTCATAGAGGGAGGAAAATACTTAGATATAGAAGAATCCACTTTAGAGTGAGTAGATCTGAGAGTTAAAGAATCTTGGCATGATTCTTGTGATTAGATATGTGGCTGAGATTTTTCCTTAGCCAAGGAAAATGTGAAGTAGAGATCTGGGATGATGGACGATGGTTTCTACAGTTTACAAATAGAAGATGTATTTGATGAATACCAGGTTGAGCCTACACGTGTTCACCTAGTAGCTGCAAAGCATGTGATGAGGTACCTAAAATGTACAATATACTTTGGTCTATACTATGCTGGAGATCATGACTACAGATTGTATGGTTATACAGATGCAGATTGGGTCGGAAGTGTCTCAGAAAAAAAGAGCACCTCAGGTGGATGTTAATGTCTAGGATCCACCATGATCTCATGGTTTAGTAGGAAGCAACCCAGTGTTGCTCTCAGCATAACTGTAGCAGACTATATAGAAGCTTGTTCTACTAGTTCTTGGGCCATATGGATTCAGAAGTTGATGATAGGACTATTTGACGTGGAGTTGGATACCACAATGATTCTATGTGACAACCTGAGTGGTATAAAGATGACGGAGAACCCAGTGTTCCATGACAAGTCAAAGCACATAGAAATACGATATTTTTATATATGAGATATGGTACATAAGGGAGCTATAAAGCTCCAGTATGTGAGCATTGATGAGCAATTTTTTGATGTGTTGATTAAGCCTATGTCTTGAGTAAAGTTTGAGTACTTCCATGACAAGATTGGTGTGGTTCGAAAGGGGGAGCAGTGTTGATGCTGACGATGATTATGTTGCAACGGGATTCTATCATCCCTGAACACATGGACTAAAGGGATCTGTAGACTCTTGTCTCTAAGAATGTGATGATGATGATGTTGTAGTGGGATTGTATCATCCCTGGACAAATGGCCTAAAGGGATCTGTATACTCTTGTCTTTGAGAATGTAATGATGATGATGTTGTGGTGGAAAATACAAGATTTGATCTTGCTCACATCCAGTATGAAAAATGACTAGAACTATGGTGGAAAATCCTAGATTTGATCTAGGTCACATCCAATATGAAAAAGGATTGGCACTGTGGTGGAAAATACTAGATTTGATCTAGGTCACATCCAGTATGAAAAAGGACTAGCACTGTGGTGGAAAATACTAGATTTGATCTAGATCACATCCAGTATGAAAAAGGACTGACACTGTGGTTGGATTGTATCATCCTTGGATTGATCCAGGACACCTTCATTATTACTTAGGAATTGAAGTGACTCAACATCCTAATTAGTTATTCATCTCTAAGAATAATTATGTTGGATAATTGATGAATAGATTTTGCATGATATAAAGAAACATTCTCTCAACTCCAATCGAACAAAAGTTGAAGCTCACATCAAGTGAAGGAAAATAATTTTAGGATTTTACGAAGTACCAACATCTTGTAGGAATACTTATATAACTTACCACCACCATACCATATATTTCTTATGTTTTCAGCATCCTTTCACAGTTCATGCACAAACCTTGTGCAGGACACAGATCTATTGCAAAAAGAGTTCTAAGATACTTGAAAGGGAATCAAGAATTTGGACTAAATTACTCTAAGGTGGAAGAATTCAAACTCATTGGATACTCTAATTCATACTTAGAGGGTGAAAAAGAGACATGAGTTTCCACTTATGGATACAAAATGAGTCTTGGACCGGCAACTGTCTCCTAGAGATCATGCAAATAGTCAGTTCCAACAGAGTCGACAACAAAGGCAGAATATGTGGTTGTTGTAGAAGCAATGAAAGAGATTATGTTGATTCGGAAAATACTTGAAGATATGTAGGAGAAAGAAGAAATTTCCACTCCATTATTGATTGAAAACACTTAAACAATCAATTTGGCCAAGAATCCCAGATTCCATGATCGAACCAAGCACATGAAAAACAAGCACTAGTTTATTCGACATCATGTAGAGAAAAAGATAGTTCATTTATGACATTGTTCCACAAATGAACAAATTGCAGACATCTTCACCAAAGCACTTGGATGAGAAAATTTTGAAAATTTTAGAGCCATGCTTGGACTTATAAACAACCTTTCGGATTAAGAAGGGGAATGTTGGAAACATAATCCTCATTATTATGCTTCTGACCATTATTTGTAAATATTGTAAAGAAGGGATATAAATAGCTCGTAAGAAAACAAAGAAACATTGGAAGATGGGATCCAACAATCATTAATAATGTATAAATAAATGGCTTTGTGCCCTGAATAATACAATCTAGTCGTTATTTTACCTATCAAGGAGCACAGATGAACATACCATCTCAGTAGTAGAGCATAAGGACTAGTGTCAAGGACATGCCAAAGGAATAAAATAATGAAATTAAATTTGGATACCAATGACTATGAGTTGCAAATTGTAATTAATAAGACAACCTACATAATGGATTGACTTAGTCATCCTTCTCTCTTTTGTAACTACCTTCTCATACCCAACCTTTGTAACCATTTTTTTATAAAATATCCTCAAGATAAGGTAAAGAGTTTTATAAATGAATGAATGAAGGTAATGGGTATGGTTGATGTTACTATAGTGTTGTTTAGTTATTGGCTACTCTTGATAGAGATTTATCCATAATTTGTTCACTATGATTTTGTCTATTCTTCCTATAATTGAAGACTATGAATAAACATAAGTATGCATGGATAGATATTAAAAATATAAGCATGTTTATTTTTCATGAATGACGAGTATAGTTAATCATTCTACTAGCCACTTCTAATGTTTTACAAACCCATGTTGATGTTTCTAGTGTTGATGTACGATCATGTTCAATGGACTTAGGTGGATGCAAGTGGGCAGGTAGACCTATATTTTTATATTCATAAGCTAACATAAGATACCAATACTACCCCGCCTTATCCAAACCTAACCTTCAAATTATACCTTACACTAACCTACTAACTCTACCCTATAGTACCCAGCCCTATCCTACCGTACCATACACCTTAACTTACACTACTATACCCAACCTAGCTTACCAACTTTACCCTACCACACCCTAACCCTAAATTTGACTTGACCTAACCTACCTACTCTAACATGAATTACCTTACACTATTCAAACTAACCTCCTGTAACCTTCATTACCATACAACATCCTAACCCATGAAACATAACCTATACTAGTGTAATCTACCTTAACTCCCCCAAAATAACATAACCTATTGATTTTACCCTATCCTACCCTACACCTGTAATATCCCTTTTTCAAATTTTATTAAAATGCCCAATTTTCCACTTTTTTCCCCAATTTCGACCTTTGACTAGTTTTACTGTTTTGACCTCCAAATCAACCCAAATTCTCCCAAATCTTCTGTAGGAGTGTATGAATGGTATTTAGACTTGAATATCAGGTTCAGGGATGTTTTATGGCCCTCCAAATACTGCTACAAACTTGATTTGTATTCTAATCAAAATATGTAATTTTGACTAGTAATTTGTGCATCAAATCCCCCTCGGGTAACACTGCAAATGGCCTTCCAAATGCCTCCAAAATCCCACAAATTTATGAAAAGAGGTATATAATGTGTTAAGTATGTGATTAAGGTATCATATGCACCATTAATTGATTTTTACTATTGTTCTAACTCTCTCACATTCAACAGCAAAAACCCCCAATTCGACCCTTGGGGAAATGGCACTATTTCACTTCCCAATACAACTAAACTGTTAAAAAATGCTTCAAATGCTCAAGTACAGTACATGAAACTTGTATAAGAAATCCATGGTAGTATATTGATCACAAATATATCATATAATCATCCATCCATTCGAAATAATCAACATTATAGTGTCATACATCGATGCATTAGGGAAATGGACATTGTTTGCTCATTAATCAATAGTTTTGCATACAACCAGTGGGTATTTCGACCTAAGAATTTCTAAATATAAATAACAGAGGATATGAATCTATTACAATCAGAAATATATAATGAGAAGCTCCCCCAAGAAGCACAAGTGCTCACCAAAAACGCCCTCCCTCAAGGAGCACGAATATGCCTTCAAAACTAGAAACAGTGGAGAGAAAGTGCTGCATTAACCAAACCATGAAACTTCCTGTAGCTTCTACCTACAAATACAAACTCCATTAAAGCACCATGAAAGACCTGAGTGGCCTCTCCAAACACCAACTTGGATGGGAATCTTTCACCCTCGAAATTGGCTAAGGCAAGAAACTAGTCATCCACTAGCTCTCTCTTCTCAAATGCAATTTTTCTCAAATCATAAAAAGCCATTCTCATAATTGATTTCTAAATTTTATAACCAACATTAGCCTTCAAGGGGTCGAAATCCTCTCAATAAATTCAATAATTTTCCATTTAGAAAATATTCCTCATTTGCCACTTGTCTCCTAGTTTCAACCTTCCATCTTCTCGCAAATTCGAATTTGAGTCTCTTTAGATTCCTCCAACTCCATGAGCGCCTTCTTGAGCCTATTTTTGGGGCTGACATGATATAATGGTCAGGTGTAAGAAGTCGAGTCTGAATTTTGTCATAAATGTCATAGATGCTTCATTATTGTTGTCATAAAACTAGGGAATCTAGCCCAAGTGTCCACTAGTCTCCAATTTGACTCTTCCTCTCCCATGGAGGTTACTATTCCATCCCATTTAGACCTAATATGATCAATGCCATGTGTTATGACTTACCTACTCACCCAAGAGCGTTCACCTTCCCATGAATTCGAATTGGCAAGAGAGAGCTGCCATGTGTCATTGAAAAATCAAGCTAGTGTGGGTCCCACCACCTCCATATGTCTCCAAAACCACTTGCCACCTATAATTTATCTTGAATTTATTTATTCATCATATTTATTAAATTCTTGAACCCTTCTAATGTCTAAATATCATTTATTAGTTTCCTTATTACCATCCCACATGTGCCCATCCAACCTAGGAAACTAGTAGGATTGATGGGATTGTCTTACTATGCACTTATTTGAATGGGGACATTATAGTCCTCCCCACCCAAGATTGCTTGTCCTCAAGCAATTTCAAATTTGGATGCTGCAAAATCTTATCCTCTTCCCATGTGGCATCTTTATTTGGTAAGTCCTTCCATTGCACTAAATATTCTTTGATGATTCTACTCCTCAACCTTCTTTCCCGTGTTTTCAAAATCTTTTCTGGAACAAGTGTGAGTTGACCTTCATCATCCAAAGGAGGAAGTATTTCTGAAGTGATGATTTGCTGACCAAGAGATTTCTTAAGACAAGAAACATGAAATACATTGTGGATTTTACTCCCTTCCGGAAGTTCTAGTTCATAAGCTACTTCTCCAACCTTCCGCACTACCTTGTATGGCCCATAGTACCTTGGTTTTAATTTTTCTGCTCCATTCTTTTTGAGAGATGTTTGTTTATATGGGTGCAACCTTAAATATACTAAATCATTGACTTGAAAGGTTCTCTCTTCTCTATGTCTATCAGCATATTTTTTTGCTGATTTTGAGCAACCTGCAAATTGTCTTTCAAGAGCTTTAAAATTTCTTGGCTCTCTTCCACCCAATCTTTAGCCTTTGGGGCTCTACTATCACCAAATATAATGTCAGCAAATGTAAGTGCATCATAACCATATAATGATTTGAAAGGAGACATTCCTATTGACATATGATAAGTGGTGTTGTAGCAAAACTCACCCAAGTGTAGCCATTTGGCCCATGCTTTTTGCTGCCCTCCCACATAGTTTCTTAGGTATCCTTCCAACTATTGGTTTACCCTCTCTGTTTGTCCATCAGTTTGTGGATGATAGCTGGTACTTGGAGTCAATTGAGTGCCTACCAATCTAAAAATTTCTTTCCAAAAAGGACCCATGAATCTACTATCTCTATCACTAACAATGCTCTTGGGAATCCCATGCAATCTGAAGATTTCTTTGAAAAAAATATCAGCCACTTGTGCAGCACTAAAAGATGATGTAACAAAAAAAAAAAAAAAAAAAAAAAAAAAAATGAGCAAATTTTGTCAACCTATCAACTACCACATAGATACAATCCTTACCCAAGGATTTAGGCAATCCGGTGATGAAATCCATGGAAATACTGTCCCATTTTTTCTCCGGAATGGGAAATGGTTGTAATAGGCCGGCTGGACATGTAAGTTCTGATTTGTTTTGTTGACATGCTTTACATTCATTCACATACTTCTGAACATATTCCTTCAGCCCCTTCCAAAAAAATCTTTGCCTCAACTGTCTATAAGTTTTGAATATCCCCGGATGGCCTGCTAGTGGGGAATCATGTGCTTCTTGCAAAATTCGGTACTTGAGCTTGGAGTTATGAACTAAATAAACTCTTCCCTTATAATATATTAGCCCAATCAAAATCCTATAATTATTATCCCCTTTGATTCCATCCAACACATCACAAGCAAATTTGTCTTTGGCATATTCAACTAGTAGCATGTTTTTCCAATCCTTAGCAATATCCCTGAGAGAAAAAGAAGGCCTTCTTGACAAAGCATCTGCTACTATATTATTCTTTCCTTTGACATATTCAATATCAAAATCATAAGCTTGAATCTTGCTTACCCACTTTTGTTGCCTTTCATTTAGATCTTTTTGGGTGAGAAAGTGTCTTATGCTATTGTGGTCAGTTTTCACCACAAACTTGATGCCCACCAAGTATTGTCTGAATTTGGCCAATGCATGCATAATGGCCAGCATTTCTTTATCATAGATGGAGTAAATTTTTTCATGAGGATGCAACTTTCTGCTCTCAAAGGCTATGGGGTGTTGGCCTTGCTTTAGGACAGCCCCTATTCCTCCACCTGAAGCATCACATTCCACAACAAAAGGTTTAGTAAAATCAAGAAGTGCAAGTATGGGACAACTACTCATTACCTCTTTCATTTTTTGGAAGGCCTTTTCAGCCTCTTCATCCCACTTGAAAGCATCCTTCTTAGTCAAATCAGTGAGTGGAGAAGTCAACTTGGAGAACCCTTTCACAAATTTTCTGTAGTAGGTGCATATGCCAATAAAGCCTCTCAATTCGGTAATATTTTTTGGTGATGGCCATTCCAAGATAGCCCTGATTTTTTCCATGTGTACCTTCACTCCTTCTTGCCCAATAATGTGCCCAAGATACAGTAGTTCTTTCATTCCAAATTCACATTTTGATCATTTAGCAAATAAGGACTCTTCTTGCAAGATTTTCAACACAATCTCTAACTGCTGCAAATGCTCTTCCCATGTTTTACTGTAAATGAGAATATCATCAAAGAAAACCAAAACAAACCTTCTTAGTTGCTTGCAAAATATCCTATTCATACATGCTTGAAAGGTGGCTGGAGCATTGGTTAACCCAAAAGGCATGACAAGAAATTCAAAGTGGCCAAAATGACATCGAAAAGCGGTCTTTTGCACATCTTCATCTTTCATTCGAATTTGGTGATACCCTGATCTAAGGTCAATTTTTGAGAAGTATTTGGCCCCATGTAGCTCATCAATCCTAGGAATAGGATACCTATTCTTTATAGTCTTTTTGTTCAAGGCTCTAAAATCTATGCACATTCTCAATGTTCCATCCTTTTTCTTCACTAGCACTACTGAAGAAGCATAAGGGCTAGAGCTTGGTCTAATGAGCCCCAAATCTAGGAGTTCTTGGATAGCTTTTTCAATCTCATCTCTAAACATTTTAGGATTTCTATAAGATGGTATCTGAATGGGTGAAGTACCCTCCTCCAAAACAATACTGTGCTCAACCCCCCTATCCGGTGGCCTACCATGTGGAAGGTCTCTAAAAACCTTTTTATATTTTTGCAAATGTCTCTCTATCTCCTTTGGGTGTTTGACAATATTTATAGTTGGCTTGGGAGATGTAATATGACATTCAGCAGCCCATTTTATATCCCCATTCCTCAATATAGATCTCATGCTATTGCAAGTCACTACTTGATTTGGATAAGTGTGTTGCCCTCTCACAACTCTTTGTACTCCTTTTGAATCTTGGAATTTCATTTCGGGAATTTGATAATTTACTGTATCCTCTCCTTTTGAATACAACCATTGCACTCCAAAAACCACATTAGTATCAGCAACATCAACCACATAAAAACTATCAACAAAAGTATAGTTACCTACGGTGACTTGCAGCTTTGGAACCCATGTTTTGCATTGCATTGTGTTGTGACCGGGAATGACAACTGTGAATCCATCAAATGGTTCAATAGGTATCTTTCTTTTCTCTACCATCTCTGCATCAATGAAGTTATGATTGGCTCCTCCATCTACCAAAACTGAAGTTCTTTGTCCTTGTACCACACCTTTGCATCGGATAGTATGATAGCGAGGTACTGCTGAAAGCACTACCATTCTTGCTTTGTCCGGTGAAGGCTGATTTTCTTCTTGTCTTTCCTCTTCTAATGCTATCTCATATGCCTCTTCCTGATCTGAAATATGTCCATCTTCATCCATGCCCCCATCATACCCCTCTTTATCAGAAAATACTTCTATGTATTGAGCCTTTCCTTTGGTACATTTGTGCCCCGGTGTCCATGGTTGGAAGCATGTGAAGCATAGTTTCTTTTTTCTAAGTTCATCCCTATTTAGTCACTCTTTTTTATTCCTCTCAAATGACTCTCTTTGCCAAGGTTTCTTATCATATCCATCCCTTTTCCAAGTTTTCTTTTCAAATTTATAGCTAGGCTTAGGAGGAAATCTCGTTCTAGGAAGCACATTTTGGAGATCCCTAGTCAAGCTCATTGCATCTTTTAATGTAGTTGGCTTGTGGGATTTGACCAAACCTCTTAAGGTTTCAGCCAAACCTTCAGTGAACAACAATACTAATCTTCCCATAGACACATCAACCACCTTGACTGATAATTTTTGAAAGTCCATCATATATTCAGTAGGGGACCTAGTTTGCTTCAATTGAGCTAGTTCTTTGAAAGGCAATTCTGGATCTTTTTGTTCAAATCTTTCTAGTAACCTTTCAACAAATTCTCCATATGTTTTAACCTGATTATGACCCAAGGTTTTCAGCCCATGAAACCACCATTCATTGGCATCTCCTTCCAAATGCAAAATGGCCATTTTTAATGCATCCTCTTCCAACATAGGATTCAGCTGAAAATATACATCCAATTTTTGCACCCAACTGTTAGCAGAATTTTGAGAAGAACCATCAAAAGTAGGAAGTGACATTTTTCAAATAGCACTATTTAATTCTTTGTTTTGGAATGGACTCCTATTGTCTCCCTTCTTATTAATCTTTTTCATAGCATCAATGTAGTCACTAAGTGGTACACCTATTTTACACTCTTCATTCAAATCATTCCAATCATTTACTAGTTTCTTGTAATCCAATTCAAGATTGGGCTCTTCTTTGGGTGTGAGAAATTTAGGTGCAGTAGGCCTTTGTGTGCTTTGAAATTCATCAGGTCTATTATGAGGTCCTGTACTTGAGAAAATATGCTCATTCCCTTTCATCTTTTCCCCTAAGTGTGAACCACTATAATCTCCTATTATCCCTTTGCTTTGAAGCTGGCTAATCAACAATTCGAATCCTTGCAACAATTTATCACCTATCCTATCCATGTTTGCTAAAAGTTTAGAGAAACGTGGATCTAAGGTTGCAATAAGTTCCTCCTTTTGTTTTAATTTGTCATCCTTTTCTTTACCCATGGTTCCAGTGAAAGACTCCTCTTTTTCTACTACCTCTTCTTCAACAAAAACCTATTCAACTACTGGTTCAAAGGGTGGTGGATTATTCTTTTGACATCTTGTTAAGACCATCAGGTGCCAAGAACATGCTCTGATACCACTTGTAATATCCCTTTTTCAAATTTTATTAAAATGCCCAATTTTCACTTTTTTTCCCAATTTCGACCTTTGACTAGTTTTACTGTTTTGACCTTCAAATCAACCCAAATGCTCCCAAATATTCTATAGGAGTGTATGAATGGTATTTATACTTGAATATTAGGTTTAGGGATGTTTTATGGCCCTCCAAATACTACTGCAAACTTGATTTGTATTCTGATCAATATATGTAATTTTGACTAGTAATTTGTGCATCAAATCCCCCCCGGGTAACAATGCAAATGGCCTTCCAAATGCCTCCAAACTCCCACAAATTTATGAACAGAGATATATAATGTGTTAAGTATGTGATTAAGGTCTCATATGCACCATTAATTTATTTTTACTACTGTTCTAATTCTCTCACATTCAACAGCAAAAACCCCCAATTCGACCCTTGGGGAAATGGCACTATTTCACCTCCCAATAGAACTAAACTGAGTAAAAATGCTTCAAATGCTCAAGTACAGTACATGAAACTTGTAGAAGACATCCATGGTAGTATATTTATCACAAATATATCAGATAATCATCCATCCATTCGAAATAATCAACATTATAGTGTCATACATCAATGCATTGGGGAAATGGACATTGTTTGCTCATTAATCAATAGTTTTGCATACAACCAGTCGGGATTTCGACCTGAGAATTTCTGAATATCAATAACATAGAATATGAAGCTATTACAAACAAAAATATATAATGAGACTCTCTCTCAAGAATCACAAGTGCTCACCAAAAACGCCCTCCCTCAAGGAGCACGAATATGCCTTCAAAACTGGAAACGGTGGAGAGAAAGTGATGCACTAAACCAAACCATGAAACTTCCTATAGATGCTAGCTGCAAATACAAACTCCATTAAAGCACCATGAAAGACCTGAGTGGCCTCTCCAAACACCAACTTGGATGGGAATCTTTCACCCTCGAAATTGGCTAAGGCAAGAAACTAGTCATCCACTAGCTCTCTCTTCACAAATGTAATTTTTCTCAAATCATCAAAAGCCATTCTCATACTTGATTTCTACATTTTATAACCAACATTAGCCTTCAAGGGGTCGAAATCCTCTCAATAGATTCAATAATTTTCCATTTAGAAAATATTCCTCATTTGCCACTTGTCTCCTAGTTCCAACCTTCCATCTCCTCCCAAATTCAAATTTGAGTCTCTTTAGATTCCTCCAACTCCATTAGCACCTTCTTGAGCCTATTTTTGGGGCTAACATGTCATAATGGTAAGGTGTAACAAGTCAGGTCTGAATTTTGTCATAAATGTCATAGATGCTTCATTATTGTTGTCATAAAACTAGGGAATCTAGCCCAAGTGTCCACTAGTCTCCAAATTGACTCTTCCTCTCCCATGTAGGTTACTATTCCATCCCATTTCAACCGAAGATGCTCAATGCCATGTGTTATGACTTACCAACTCACCCAAGAGTGTTCACCTTCCCATGAATTTGAATTGGCAAGAGAGAGCTGCCATGTGTCATTGAAAAATCAAGCTAGTGTGGGTCCCACCACCTCCATATGTCTCCAAAACCACTTGCCACCTAGAATTTCTCTTGAATTTATTTATTCATCATATTTATTAAATTGTTGAACCCTTCTAATGTCTAAATATCATTTATTAGTTTCCTTATTACCATCCCACATGTGCCCATCCAACCTAGGAAACTAGTAGGATTGATGGGATTGTCTTACTATGCACTTATTTGAATGGGGACATTACAACACCATAACTTAAATTGTCTTACACAACCTAACCTACAAAATCTATCCTACCCTACCCTGTCATAACCTAAGCTTACCAACACTAAATCTAAATTTGAGTTTACCTACTCGAACTTTACCTATCCTAACATCAACTAACCTACACTAACTATCCTAACATACTCTACACTACCCATCCCAACCTACCCTATCATACCAATTCTATCCTTTCTTTCCCTAACCTAACGTACTAACTCTACTCTATCCCACCTTATTAAATCTACACAACCTACTATAACCTACCCTGAGATAAATAATTATAACCCTAAAATTGGATTAACCTAAACTAAATTTACCTATCCTAACATCACCTACCTTAGACTACCTCCTAACATACCTTAATTTACCAACCCTAACGTTTATTTCCCTATCCCAACCTACCAACTGTATCCTACCCTACCCTACATTTTACCTTACACTTGATTACCCATCCTAACTTACAAACTCTACCCTACCTTACCCTACCATGAGATAACCAATACTAACCTTAAATTTGAATTTTCCTAACCTAACATAACCTAACATCACCTAACCTACACTACCTAGATTGACCTACCCTAACTTACCAACTCTACCCCAGATTTCCCTACACCAACCTACTAACTGTACTTTACCCTACATTACCTGCCATAACCCAACCTATTGATTCTATCCTACCATACTCTAATATTATCTACCCCACCCTACCATAAGCAAACCAACCCCATCCCTAAATTTTAGTAAGCCTAAACTAACTTTACCTACACTAACATCACCTGCTCCACACTACCTTACCTAAAATATACTACACCATGAAGATAACCTACCCTAACCTACCAACTGTATCCTATGATTCCCTACTCCTAGCTACTATCTTTATGATACCCTGCCTTACTAACTCTATCTTACCTACCCTACTCAAACCCACGAATTCCACCCTATTAACTTTAGTTTTCATTTTCTTTCCTATTTACTTAACCCTACTATAAATCTACCTAGTATTTCTACTCTACCCTACCTTACTAGTGCTATCATACCTACAATACCCCGCCTACTGATTCCATCCTACACTATCCCTCTATCCCTATTATATATTACCCTACCCCTACCTTACAATAACCTACTTTCTCTACTCTACTCTACTCTACTTTAATAACATAATTATAAAAAAAAAAAAATTATACTAGATAATAATTGCACCTAGATGAGCCACTTGCTCTACAACCCAATATGAGGGAGATGTTGTCACGTATCGTTATTTCAAAAGAGAAATATAATAAAAAGTAAAAAATTAAAAATTAAAAACTAATTGAAATGTAATTAAAAAATTCCATGTTGACTCAAAACAAAAAATTAAACAATCATAATTCAACCTTAAATATGGATCTAGGATAAAATTTCTAGAGATGCAAATTTTCCCAATAAAATATATACTATCAAAGAGATATTTTTTAAATCATTAAGAAAATAAGTTTATGAATAAATAAATTATGTATTTTACATTATAATATAAATAAATTCAATATGAAATATAATAGATAAATACTTTGATTTAAATAAAATATAAATAATGATCATAAAATTTAGAAAAGAAACAAAAAATGAAATGAAAGAAAATGAAAATATGCGAATACTTTAAAATATACCATAAAGTTTTTACTGATTAATATGCCATTAATACCCAATAAGACAAATACACATTAATTACTTTAATATATTATAAAGGTATACTCCAAATGATCATTTACTTTATAGTAATAATAATATTAATAAATAAATCCTATAACAACAAATATGCATGCGTACAAACCAATAAACACTGAACCTCCCTAAGTGGCAAATTAAATCCTGAAATACTTCCTTCACTAGCTAATACTAAACCGTTGCCGTAGAATGTTGAGTTGGTTTGTGCAAAAGAGCCTAAAATGGATAAAAATGTGAGTGAGCGAAGAATTAAATTATTTAATAATTTAAAAATTGAAAGAACCCTAAATTAATTATTCATGAATGGCCAAGAATGAAAAAAATATAAGCTACCAATAGTAGACATAGACATTGTTGAGGAAATAATTAATAATTAATTAGAAGGGATATGGGTTGTCGACCAATGAGAGAGATGATGGATGACAACCATTTTTCAGTACTTTCCCTCTTCCAGTCTCAATAATCTTTATTTGGGAAAATCAATACCCCTCACCTCCATCCATCGACCCTACTAATTTCTCAAATCATAACGATCTTCAGAAATTTATCCTTTGTGTTGCTTTGTGTGGAAACCATCTTCATGTAACAGAACCAAGAATCAATGAAATTCTATATAAAAATGTTGATTAAGTTTTTCATTGAATTTTTCTTTAAAACGATTTTAATTATGAAATTCTATGTAAAATTCTTTTGTTTTTTCACTTAAGGTGAAGTTATATACTTCAAATTCTACAAATTACTTAGGAAGGGAATATATTAAGTGTAGAGAAATTCTACAAATTATTTAGGAAGGGAATATATTAAGTGTAGAGTTTCTTGTAAAACTCTGTTTTGGTCAATTGGGTATTGATACGCAAGTGTTTCTAAATGAGGAGCTATGATCAATTATGCATATTTATAGCAAATATTTTGTAACCATAGTTTTGAAATTATTCTTTGATATGAGATTTGGAAAATAAAAAAGAGGAACCATGATCAACAATGCATATCCATGAGACGTGTATTGTAACAATAGCCTTGAAATTCCAATTTCATTCATTACTTAGAAAATAAATTTGATGGCAGCTTGCTATTTTGGTTATGGCTAAAGTGTATAACTAGTGCAATGATAAAGTGGTTTCATGCAATCAAATTACACAAATTAGGTGTAACATTCCCATATAGTTGGTTTAGTCTTTTTTAAAATTCTAGTATGTTGAATAAAATTTTAGGTTGAGATAATAAAAAAATTCGAGGCATAATGTTTTGTATGGAATAATATTTGAGTTAGAGATAATGATTACTTGGTATGTTTGTTAAGGGAGTTCCTTAGTTAGCTATTTAGATCCACATTCTACGGATCTAGATATGTTGAAGTGAGTGATATTTTCGTATATATGTAACTCAATTTTTTATTAAAAAAATATGTATTGTGTGTAATGGTTGTTCTTATATTTTCTAAATTGGTATGAGAATAGGTCCTCACCTAACTCCTTCACATAATGGCCAAGGAAGATGAGAAAAATGTGAGAGTAATATCTTGCTCTAGGATAATAGGTTAGATGGATGCATGAGAGTAGATTGATTTTATGTGTGTTGTTTCTCCGAGAGTAGATTTCTTGGGTGAGTGATTGTTATAGTGTGTGTTTTTTAAGAGAACTGTTGCCATATCGGGAGGAAATAACCCTAGAGGATTTGAATAGGCTATGGAACATGAGATCGTTGGCTGCCAAGGTTGCCAGAGTTTTCGTTTCCAAAGAGGGAGCCATCACATTAGATGCATCTAGCCGAATCGAACATAATTCTCTGGCCATGTTGATATATATGATATCCCCCCATAAAATTATTTTAAATATTCTTATTTGTATGGAGGTGTGAACCAAAGACTCAAATGTTTCTTTTTACAATATGCTATCAAAGTTCATCCTAAGGAAATAAATCTTGAGTATAGTGTGGTGTGAAAGCATGTTCTACAATTTGCTGAGATTAAACATGTGGTTCCTTCTCACGACGATCTACAAAGACTATTGCATTTCGGGAATATACAATTTGCTAGTAGTCATTTTTTCCATACTCCTTATCACTAGAGGTCTCGACACAATCGATACAAAGAGGATCATATGACATATATGTTTAGGATAGTGGATATGGTAGATTTACAAATTCTATATATATTGTAAATGTTGTATGTGTGTCTAGTTGTGGGTTTGTTGTTTTATATTGAAGCGTGCTATTGTTCAAGTGTAGTGTGCAAAAGTCAAATGATGTAGAACCAAAAAGAACATGCCAATTAAGTCTATTATATGATGATGTTACCTATCATGCTCCCTGTGAAATCAGATCACAGATCACAGACTAATCATAAAGATTGAATAACACTCTCAGAATGCACGTAAAATATTAAACTGTATTACATAAAGTTACATAAACCAACCTTGAGAAATTAAGTGTCTACAAATATATAATGTTACATCAGAAATTCGAATTGCCTTGGAGGCATTCGAAAAGGTCACAAAAGCAGGCTTACTAAAACTAGCTAAAACACCCCAAGGTAGAAACATCCAACTCTAAATTAGACATAAAGCCCATGAATTGTCCAAAATGCTTCTAGAATGTGATGTAGAATGGAATTAGAAAAAGATGATTCCTTTTGGAGAGAAAAAGAGAAAGGATGTGTTGGCCATAAAAGAAAACAGTTTCCAAAACCTCTAGAGCGCCTAGCTTTTTCCCTATCCACTCAAAAGCAGAAAAAATCACTAAAAGTAGAGAAAAATGAGTAAATGCACATTTTCCACTCCAAATAGCCCAAAAAGCAGGCATTTTTCTCATGAGTGTTCTCAAGTGGATGAGGATGACAAGAGGTGTACCTAGGAAGGAAATATGTGGCCAATAAATTAGTAAAAACACCTATGAAAGTAATAAAATGAAATAAAACTTATATCCTAAGTATGAAAGTGGGTTTTAATGCTCTAACACCCCCCTTAAGCTTGACTATATGTGACAAAAATAAGAAAACTTAGGGCCCAAAAATAGAGGTTTGGTCACCCTTTACATATTGTTGTCCAAAAACCAAGGAAAATAGGGAAAACATCATGGGACAAAACACTCCCTCAAAATGGACAAGAACAAAAACTTGAAACCTGATCTTCAAGTAGCTTTCATCTCATGTTCAGCCACTCCAAGCAACAGCTTAATATGGATGAAAGTATTCTATGTGAAGTACTTAGTGAATATGTTAGTAGTTTGCTTAGCATAAGGGCAATACTACAAAAAATTCAATCTCTCATGCACTAAACTACGAATGTAGTGCATGCGTACTTCAATATGCTTGATTCTTTTCCTAAGTACTAGATCAGTGGATATCCTTATAGCACTCTGATTATCAACCCAAAGAATAGTGGGAGTGTTAAATTCAATACCGAACTCACCAAGAATTCCTTGCAACCAGATGCACTGAGTAGCTACATTCACTGCTCCCCGGTACTCTTCCTCTACTTAAGAGAGTGCAATAGCATTTTGATTCTTACAAGAATAACATATAGGTCCTTCTCCAAGCATGAATACAAACCCAGAAGTGGACTTCTGGCTCCATCCCAATATGAGTCAACAAATCCAACTAGATCTAGAGAGGAATTGGCAGCATAGTGGATCCCATGTGTCTTGGTGCTTTGCACAAAGTGCAAGATCCTTTTTGCAGCTCTCCAATGGAGCTCATGAGGATGCTCCATAAACCTTGCAACATGACTTACTGCATATTCCAAATTTGGTTAGGATTGATTCAAGTACAATGGAATTCCAACTAGTTGTCTATAGAGTGTGTGATTCACCAAGGGTGTAGAATCCCCTTCTTCTAGTCTGGCTCCTAAAAGGAAAGCAGTCATTGCAACCTTGAAATTTGTGATATTGAACCTCTTAAGTAGGTCAAAAGCATATCTAGACTAAGATACTATTATACCTGAGGGAGACCATGAGATCTCAAGCCCCAAAAACTACTTTAGTATCCCCAAGTCTATCATGGAGAAAGCTTGATGCAAAATCGTCTTCAGTGATGAAATTCCAGCACTAGAACTACCTGTTATTAGTAAGTCATCAGCATATAACACTATAATTGGAATATTACCATTGATGTGCTTTAGATACACATTTGAATCATATTTACATCGAGGGAAATATTTTGTTAAGAGGGAATGGCCCATCTTTGCATACCAAGCTCTAGGAGCTTGCTTGATCTGTAACATACCCATTACTTGAAATTTTTATGTTTGAGAAAAACATTATCTTAACTTTTATTGTAAAGTTTTATATTTGGCCAAGTGTCCAAGGATGACTGTAATTGCACAATATTATTATTTAATAAAATAAAATAGGAGACACTCACTCAACAAGACTTTTGAAAGAGTGTTTACTAACACACTAGGTCGAATGGAATATGGGGTAGAAGGCAATGGACAAGTGGCAGCATCAGGAACTCAGTAACTAGCTGTTGTTATGGGACAACTCCATTGAATTGTGGTCAAAGTTCCCTGAAATATGGGACTGGAGCTTGAGGCTCATTTATTTGGAAACTGACCACTAAAATACCTAGGCATGTTTTTAAGCCATCAAATTTGAGCAGAGGCTCACACTTTTTCTGACGAGAAAATTTACCCTATGGTTCTGCTATATGCACAGGAGAGATTCGATGAGGGGAAGCTATGTTTTGAGTAGTATTGTAAGTCTGTTTCACTTCTGTTGAGTGTAAAGTCTTCCTGCTAAGTGCAGAGGTTTATTTTTAGGTGTATGCAAGTCTCCATTGATTGCTGGAAGTACAACCTAAGTGTCTTGCTTCTACACAGAGTCTTCTACCTAGTGGTTTAGTAAACAAGATCGGGGGTCTAAAGCAGCAAGTGATATTGGATGCTTCTTCTAGAGAAGGTTGGGTGGAACATGCCTCTTTGGGTGTTTGTCCACCCTATCTATTTATCAGGTTCTACTTGCTATTTCATTTTCTAATGGTTATGACTTATTGCTTTTATAACTGTAGATTTATGATTATTAGCTGAACGGGATTAGTTATCATCATTCAGATTTAAATGACTGATTTCTGAATTGGATATTGTCCCTGCTAATAGTTGAATAAGCTTTTATAATGATGATACAATATAATGCTTCCCTGCATTTTTCCACACACTCTCCTTGTGCCGTACTCTAGTACAGGGAAGAGTGTTTAAAGATAGATATGAACAAGAATATGCAATAATTAGAAATGATTGAATGTTTTTTTTTATAGATAAACTCTGTTATTTTGCTGTATTATATTATGTTTAAATTTCAATAGAAAATCTCTTATGTTTTAGACATAGGAAACATAAAAATTATTCATTTAAACAAACATTGTAACATCAGAACATTATAGCAACAGAAGTAGAAATACTCAAACAAACTCATGCTTTTACGCAAAATCCTAAGTACAGTCATAGGTTAATCTCTTCTTTTCAGAAGACAAATAATTCATAACTCTTAAATTTTCCTTCAAATAAAATCCTATTAAGATATCTTAGTTTCTGCATTTTGAATTCTAACAGTATCAAAAACATATAAGCCTACTATACAGTACTAGCAATAGTATTACTAATCAGATCAATTAATTATCATTGACACTAGAGTGCATAGTAACTATCATTCTGACGAACGTTTCGATTCACAACCCAAAACTTTAACTATTTAGAACTACTACAATGTTAACACTTTAGTTTTTGAACAAATAAAGGTGACTTACGAGACCAAGATCCAAACCCTAAGGTTTATATCCGTCGAGTCAATTTTATTACAACTTTCGAGGGTTTCACCTTTAAACTTTACAGAGTCAAAACCCTCAACATCCTTTACAAGCTTAATCAAAACACAGAAACCACTTTTGACTTAGGGCTCAAGGCCTTTGATAGTAAACAGTTGAACGATTCAAAACAAATCTAAGTTAACAATCCATCTTTTGACAAACGAAAGAGACATGCGAGACTAGGTCTCTGCACTTAAGGAAGATCGACTACACAATCTAAGTTTATAACTTCTTGAATTAGCTTTATACAAAAATGAGTTCAAGGTTTGAAACCACAACAAAAATCAGACTTATGCATTTAGCTTTGGTAGGGTTACAACCCATCCATTACGGCTCTTGGCCTTTAAAACAAACTTCAAGAGATTATAAACATTCAGGAACGGGCTATGCCCTTATCGTTTGTTTTGATCAAACATCGATTAAAATAACGCATACTGCCAAGAGCATTTCTCTCTCAAGATCGACTCCTATAAACAAAACTTTATAAACATATTCAGGCCCTCATTACCACGAAACCCTTCAACATTTTCATTTTAATAATGATAGAAAACACAGTGTTCTACCTACTAAGATGATGAATGTCATTACTTGAAAATATTCTAAAAGTAAAATTATTTTATTATCATAGGTATTTACAAGAATGAGTTAAGAAACCAACGAAGAAACAGGTTGAGGGTTACTCCTCCCTGTACCAAAACATTACCTCACGGCTAAAAGGATTTACAACCATTGCAATGAATAGCATTCAAAAATGAAACCAGAAGTCTCAGATAACCAACACAGACCAGAATTATGCCAAGGACTCATCCTGAAGTACTATGGATTCCCACGAGGATGTCACCGAGGCTTACCACGATTCACAAGCTCTCATCTTGGACTTTCTAAACTGTAAAGCCAACGCCGAAGAATTTCCTGCCATTACAACATACAATGTGGTTAAAATTTGAAAACAGAAGTCTAAAAATTTAAATACCTATAGCTGTAATAGTATCAACCTTCGTGGGTTAGTAAGAAAAGAAAAATGACTTACATGGAAAAGAAAACCTTGCTTCGGAACCGAACACTCCTGCATTTGATGAGAACCAGATCCATACAACCCACTAGCAAACTCAGCAAAGGAAGGGCTCGTCTCTTAACACATACTGGTAACAATTTACAACTACAAGTCACGGTATCGAATCCTGGAGAGGTGCCTTCAAACCCTGCTACAAACACTAAGAACCCATAGGCCTGTCGGCCTCTCCAAACCCCACTCGTTGCAAACAAATGAATTCCCAGGTATGCCATCATCGAAGTAACTCCCAAGGTTGTTAGGGTATCACCACTTCCAAGGAATACCACGTGAAGACCGCCACGGTGGACACCAACAGGCATTCCACCAAATACGCTTTTAATGCATTTTAAATATCATAGCTACCATCATACGTGGAGTCTGCCATGACTTTCAGCTTCACGTTTAAATGTTTCGGTCACCAACCATAGTATAGCTTGGTTATGTTTGATCAAAGGTCAAACTATCATTGCTCATTTTCCAAGTGTTATGTAGTGCCTGCAATCACACCATAATCAAAGTTAATGTTCAGCCATTAACATGGTGAGACCTTACCACCATAGTATAATAAGAGTTACGTATTATGCCTTTAGTCAAACAACATTGCATTTTAGTCGACCTTTGTTTAATAACCTTTATCATGTGAACCATTATGTAGAACTCCCTTTTTAATCAAACCATGTACTTAGCCTTAGAGCGCACATCAAGGCTATGGCATAACTATTGTTATAATGCCTTAGAATTTCAACATCAAACTTACATTTATATATATATAAATAGTATAGTTTGCAACCATAAATATTCAAGGTTGCCATAATAAAAATAATACATAAGCTTTGTGCATATAATATATAAACATCAAGGGTAAGCATAGAAGCATAAAATTATATTGATAGGCATTAAGCTTCAGTTATGATCCTTTTAAAAATATAATCAAATACATGATGTAATTCCTAGGTGTAGGATTTAAATACCTTTAGCATTGAAATCAAAGCCCAAAACTTTCAACGATACCTTAATACAATACAAGTGTAATAGAAATAACACAAATGTTGAGAATTGAATTTAATTATTATGGAATCATGTAAATAATGTCATACAGATTAAAACCATAAAACTAAGGATCAAACTAGAATAGATCTCACCCTGGAACACTTCGGGTCTTTCTATTTTCTCTCTCTAAATGTTGAAGGAAAAATTGAAGTTTAATTAAGACCTCTTTACACACTTCAAAAGAAGTATCGCTCTTACCTGCGATCTGCGTCAGAAGTTCAAATGCTTTAGCTAAATAGCTAAGTAAGCCTCGGGGTGCCCTTAGGACCCCTTCATCATCATGAAGAAAGTCAACAGTTGGAACGTATAATGAAATCAGTATCAAATTAAATCTATAAAGTATCGACATCCAAATAAGTGATCATAACTTATCTATGATACATAATCTAGGTAAAAACTTCCAACAACATCATAACATAGACACAAATAAATTTCAGGTATTTTGTAATACAACATACACACATAATTGTAACGTGTTATTACAGTATTTCATTTAGATAAACAAATAAACATTTATCATACTTCCACATAGAAATTATAACACTTAATGCTACTCTAAAAAATTTTAAATTTTCGTGAATTTTTGGGATGTTACACTTGAGTCCATACAAGGATTACTTATCTTGCACACAAGTAATGGATCTACAATATAGCCTTTAGTTTATTTCATAGAGATCTCCTCCTTGAGATCACCATGAAGGAAATCATACTTGACAACCATGTGATGATCTTCCCAACACTTTGTTGCTGCAACTACCAATACTAGTTGAACGGAGTCCATCTTTGTTATGGGGGAAAACATCTTATTATAGTGCAGACCTTGGAAATGGTAAAATCCTTCATCTACCAACCTATATTTATAGTTGACTACATTAGAATCAACAACAATCTTAGTCTTGTAGATCCACTTACATCTTACTAGCTTTCTGTCGGGTGGGAGCTTAACTGGCTCCTAGGTTCCATTTTTCTACAAGGAGTGGAACTCCTCATCCATAGCATACATCCATCTTGGATATTTTGAGGATTGTTCACATATCTGAGGATATGATTCAATCATGAGAAAACACTTCTCAACAAGATTTGGATCCTTGACTAAAAGAGAATTCTCATATTCAAACCTTGTTCTTCTAGGATCTTGTGGATTCTCAGCAAGTTCACCAGCAGCTTCTATGGTTTTTTCTTCCCACTTTGGCCTTGCTGGTGAGATTGGTTTTGAAATCAAATCATAATCATAAACATCATCATCTGATCTATAATATTCATCATCAGAAGCCCCATTCAACTTTTCATTTTCTTCTTCTTATGGTGGTTGAGAAGACTCCATTCTCAACTGCTTGTAGGGGAACTCCCTCAAACTGAACACTTATTTCTATGAAGGCCTTTTGGGTGATCATATCAAGAATATTGTACCCATTTGTTTCCTCTAAGTATCCAACAAGCAAACATGTCCTACTCTGTGGCTCTAAGGCCCTTCTCTTTTCAGATGGCACTCTTTCCCAATCCTTGGAGCCAAAAATCTTGAAATGAGAGATATCAGGTTTATGACCACACCAAGCTTTATAGGGGGTGAATCCTTTCAGTGATTTATGTGGGAATCTATTTTGTATGTAGGTTTTATGGTTGATTTCCTCAACCCACTAATTTGGTGACAAGGATTTTGCTTCAAGCATATAAGTTGCCATGTCCTTAAGAGATCGGTTCTTTCTTTCAACAAATCCATTTCGCTGAGGAGTGTATGGTATAGTGTTCTTCATGTGTATGCCACCCACTGCACATAGATGCTGAAAATATGATTTAATATCCCTTCCGCCATTATCAAGTATGATTGGATTTATCCTCCTACCAGACTGGTTTTCAACAAAGGCTTTAAAAACCTTGAAATAGCCAAAAACTTCAAAATTGAACTATAGGAAGTAGATCCAAAAATACCTAGAATGGTCATCAATGAAGGTACGGAATTATTTGGCTTTGTTCAGTGAAAACTGAGGGAAAGGACCAAAAATATCACTGTGGATCAATTCCAAGGGTGGAGAGGTTTTCTCAGGTCTTGATCTCTCAAAATTTCTCTCTCGGTGTTTTCCTAGAATAAAACCCTCGCACACTCCCTTAGTAAAAGTGATGTTTCGAAATACAACAACCATGTTTTTATCATGAATTTCATGAAAGTATGTATAATTTAGATGACCAAACCTCTCAGGCCAAATATTTCATGCTTCATTAACATGCAAGAGAAGTGCTACAGGTGGAGAGATAGGAAAAAACTGTGAAATATTGTAGACTCTAGTGGAATGATATGCAGTGCCTAATGCAACAACTCTTCTTGTGGAGATCTCATAGATCTCCACATGATTAGGGGTGAAAGTGACTCTTTTGGGTGAACCAGTATGGGTCATTTGGTAGACAGACAATAGATTTGTTGCTAGAACTGGGACATAAAGGAAATTAAAGAAAGATCCATGGTCAAGATCTAGTCTACCTTTACCCTTTGAAGGAGTTTCTAAGTCATCTCCCATAAAAATGATAGAACCTAGTCCATCAGAGGAATCAAGAGAGGCAAAGAACTCTCTGGTGTCCACCATGTGTCTTGAACCTCCTGAATCAATGATGTAAGAAGTGGATGAAGATGTGTTGGCCATTAGAGCATGGACTCACTCCTTGTCTTAAGATTTAGATCCTCCTTCCTTCTTATTTGCACCTCTAGGAATGGGGATGTGGTTCTTTTCAAGGAGTTGTGACATCTGATCAATGGTATTCCTCATACAAGATATTTTAGAATGAAAGCCCCTTTGGCAGTATGAGCACTTGGTTCTCTCCTTCTTCTGATGATGTGTCACCTACCCAATTTTTGAGAGTAATTATTTTATTTTTTATTTTTGCAAAAATACTTTATATTAACTACAAAGTTTTGTAATTATGACCAAATCTGGTCAAAGATGACTGTAATGACTCATTATTATTATTTAATAAATTGGAAAAGGAGACAAACATTCAAGAAAGCTGTTACAAGAGTGTTCACTGACCTACTAGGAGGAATGGAAGCTGCTATAAGACATGGGACTGATGGCAGCATTTGCACTCTACCACTAACTGTTGGTTATGGGACAACTACCCCCAAATTTGTGGCATTCCCCCTCCAGGTGGATGGAGGTGAGCAGGCAGCTCAGTAATGACTAGTTAACTACTAAAAAGGCCTAGGAAGCCTATATAAGGAAATTCAAATTGAGCAGGAAGCTCTTACAATATTTTCTGCATAAATATTTCCTCATGTGCACTAGGTGATGACTGAGAGATTCGAATAGGGAGGCTGTGGAGAGTGCATTTGTAAGTCTTCTAGTTATTATGAGAAGGAAAAACCAGAGGTGCTGGTATAGGTCTCTTTGACTACTGAGTCTGTAAGACTGGAAAAATTACTTGCTACTACAAGTGGATGACCTAAGCTTCTAAGTTTTCTCCTCCTGGTGGTTCGGTGAACAGGCTCAAGGGTCCTAAGATAGACATATTGACTGTTTCAGGAGCAGGTTGGGAGGAACAAGCTTCTTGGGTGATTGTCCACTTATCTACTGGTTCAGGTTCTACTTGTTCTTCTGCTTAATTTTTTTATTTTCTGTAAAGGATTGTGTTTTCTATTTAAAGATTGAATGATTGAATAAAATGATAGAATGAAATCCTTCTCTGTATTTTTCATCATGTTGTTCTCTGCATCATACTCCAGTACAGAAAAGTAGATTAAGAAGATAGATGATAGGCAAAATGCCAGTGATTGGAATAATGATTATAGTAATGTTCTTATTTAAATTCTACCCTGTATTTAAACACAGTAAACATTACAGTATAGCATCAACAACAGCATAGCATTCATTTAACTAATATCTCAAAGAAAAACACAGTAAGTATCTGCATAGTCCCATATATATTTCTCTTAACTATATTTATTTCAGATAGTAAGCAAATACACATCAATATTATATATTTCAGGTTTCTCTATCGTAACTGTATCTACAAGGATGATAGCAGCTGCAAGAATTGATTTCTGCACCAAATTTATATGATTTCCATTTCAAATCCATCTTTTTCAGAATAGAAATAGCATGCATTTACACATTGATTTCCCCTAATTATTCCAAGCAGAGTATCGCCTAAAATTTTAGCATCTATCCTCCGCATTGAGTTACCATAAGCAAACTTATTATTTCCTTCTCTAAACTTTCAATCGTGATTTCATTTATTAAACACCTACACAGTAATATAAAAACCCTAAGTTATCACAAGGCCGAGAATCCAAGTCTCTATTTGGATTCATGGAAATTAAATTCCTTATCAAGCAGCTCATGGAAAAATGCAGATAGTTATTTCTTAACAGACCTATCATCTCACCCTAGACAACAGACTATTTTTCTTTTCATTTACTATTCCTCGTACTAAGAATACAACCAAACATTTAAAACTTCAAGTATTTTCGCTAGGCCAAGGGTATGATTATTTATTTTTCCAAATCCTAGCTAGTATTTCGAAAACACATCAAGATAGTAAGCATCATTTTAACTGGAAGCACGATTCAGTGATAAGACTGACCATACTCACATCTTAGCATTTACACAAACATAGCATCAAAACCACTCAATGCCCAGTTTAGAGATTGAACACAAAAACAATCATTAGAGAAAATTTCAATTTAAAATGGGCCTTCCAAAAATAATACAAATTCTATGTCATCATGTATTAGCCAATCAAAATACTTTAAAATTTAAAAAGGGAGCACCTAAAAAATTGGAGGGAAAAAATAAAAACTACTTTTTTGAATCGTATTTTTAACTTATCTCCTTGTAGGTTTACTCAAATTTGACGCGAGAAGACTCATTGGATGCATAATTAAATTATGCATCCAATGCTTACCCATGTTGGATACTTTTAACAATATCCACACCATGAAAAAATTAAAATGCATTAAAAAATGTGTTTCTAGTGCTAGAAAACACATTTTTTAATGTATTTTCGATTTCTCACGGTGTGGATGTTGTTAAATGTATCAAACATGGGTACTCGTTGAATGCATAATTTAATTATGCATCCAACAAGTCCTCCCGCATCAAATTTGAGTAAACCTACAAGGAGATAAGTTAAAAATACGATCCAAAAAAGTAGTTTTTTACTCTCTCACTACTATTATTTTATTGTGTTTTTATTATTTTCCTTAGGAGGCCCATTTTTTACCCAAATTTCCTCTAATGGTACAGACATATAGCAAACTAAGGCTACAGATAGGGTCCCTCTCGGAACACAATAGAACACTATGGTATAGCTTTCCCAAACCACGAGATAGCCGAACTTCATCTATTCACTATTTCAGATATAAAAAAAAACAACAACAATGGCAAAGCTACAAGAAACCATTATCTACTACAACCATTGTTGTTCATTGTCACATTAACATTTAATTGCATATTCAAAAAACTCATTTAAAAATCACAGCATTCTTTGCGAAACCAAAGTAATTGTTCATAGGTGCAAGAGAAACCTAGGTTCTGAGTCTTTCCATTCAAATTAAATTTAGAGTTATCTTTCGGACCTGTTAGGGTTCCACAGTCTACAAGGCTCAAACCTTGTCACCCAAACCCTTAAACATGACCGGGGAGTTACAGAGCACAGGGTGATACCCTTATCAAATATCAATATAACTACGACCTCGAATTTCTTAGCAAACAGTACAACCAGAAAACAAACAAGCCAAATTGCCGTTTGAACCATGAAGATTATCCATTGTTTCATACTCATCAAAATAGGACTAAAAAAAAAACTCAACACTCGACCATCACCCAAGGAAAACAAGTCCATAAAATTTCAACTCTCGGCATATGGGGCACCTACGAGGTTTCTTGAGAACCACAGGAGCTTACCCAGAGGAGTAGGAGCTTTTTTCATTTGCCTTGCTTGCATAGGCACCACCCCTTGAAGTAGGTACCTGCAAAATTACGTTTCGAAGGGGTTAAAAATGAGAAGACACCTGAAAGAAAACAAGCAACACAGTAGTATTCACCATTGTAAACATTACCTTTCTGACTGGAGCTAGGATCAGTGGCACGCCACGCCATAAAAAGGACGATGAAGCATGGTAGAAACAATAGTAACCGCAAATACAAAACCCGAAGATGATTGCATATGGAGAACTCGAATCCCAATTTCAAACACTCTCAACAACTGACAGAAGAACACTTATATCTTTACAGAACTGTATCATGGCTCTTATGCACTAATGCTTAAACCTGAAACCTGCAACTTCCTCACTCAGGCCCAGGTTCAAGACTGAGGAGGGTGTCCTATACTCATAGAAACCATCAAACCTGCCCTTCGGCTTCCGGTCGGCCCTGCTCACCTCGCACTAAGTGTAACAATGAAGATGCGAAGGCCAAAGGTCACGACTTACCTACATGTGTTAGGGTTTCATCCACCACCCTAGATCTGGAAAGTGGTCAACGGTGGGTAGTGGTCAATCTCGGAACGTTGTTTTTCAAACCAATGATGCATTATTACCATTTAATTGCTGCATCTACCTTTTTCCATGTAAGCGGACCGAGAGCTCACTCATGGCACAACTCAGCCTTAGGTTTTCGATCATTAAAATCCCAAGCACGTGAAGATCTTACCATCAAGCCTCCACTTCATCATTGATCTAATCAACATTAATTCCAAGACTTGTCATGTTAGTGGTTCGTGTCAAAACCAAGCCTTACACCATGTCAAACATTGCATCATTTGTTTGTTAGGAATTGGCTCATTTTTCCTATTAAATGTTATAGTTATGGTTGCATCGTATTGTCATAACAGGTGCTATTACATGGTGGGAAATGTATTTATAAATATGTCACTATTATAGCTCGTGTTCAAACCTAAAGCAATAAGCTTATCCTTATAAACGTTCACATAGTATTAACCTTTGGATAATTGGAGACCATACATGGAGTTAGGAATTTAGCCATGCATAAGTACAATTCAAATACTATGCATATTATTTATTGCACATTTTAACATGCATCTTCCAATTCATAATTAAATGAGAGTCTATAGGCATGGATAAATGGGAGATACACTTCCCAATACTAGATTCATAAGCATAATCACCATACGCACCATGTATTATCTACGTAGCCATGTTTTTGCAAGACTAACGGCAATGTAACACTATAGGTTTAGCTTAATCGGTGATGACATTCACTTCTTTTATGTTCTTAGCAAGCGCTAACCATACTTTCATATTTCAACTATGTAGCGATAATCAAGTAGCATTAGTTCAGTATTTTGATGGCGTAACTCTATATTATAGAAGGGCTTGAAGGTCAGCACGTAACTAGAAGTAATACCAAAATTTCATACCTCCAGTAACTTGTTTCGAAAGGATGTACTTAGCATTTAAAATTCTACCTTGGCATTGAATTGAAAGACACTTTAACATTAATGTCGTAGAAATTCTACCTGCTGTCTGTATAGAGAAACACGATTCAAATGACTTAGCTAATCATAGCTAAGTAAGCTCCGGGGCACCCCATAGGACCCCTTCATCATCACACAAGAAAACTGTCAGCTCAACATCAATATCATCATAATAGTACAAACTTATAACAACATATATTTATACTTAGAGCTTGAGCAATTCTTTAGATTGTATCCCTTGCATAATCATAAAAGAATCTGTTGGCAAGAAGTTAGCGACCATTAAAACTGAATAGAAAACATAACAATATAAATTTATTTGGGAAGTATGACGTGTCATAGTTTTGAATTATCTTAGCGAAGAAATTTATTTAATTTATACTTTCCGCATTAATATTGCTGTTTTAATTTTATTATTTTTTATTTTGGTGATTTGCAGGATGTTACATGATGATTCTGCTTAGAGATGGAGGGCTCCTCTTATGGCTTAGGTTTCTCTTGCTTTTGCTCATAAGGATTTTGGGGATGAGCCTTCTTCTTACCCTTCGAATTCCTTGAATCATTAGAAGCCAAATTTTCATCCTTCAAGAAGGTTTCATGGAACCCATCAACATAAGCTTATTCTTCTCCTGAGTTAATGTTTCCATGAATTCTGACAGATTGGGCATATTCCAATTCTTGACAGTGAGTTTTGTAGAATGGAAGGTTGAGACAAACACTAATTAGTCTTTCCCCAATTTCAAAAGGATCTCGAAGATCAAAGGCTCATCCTTTTTGTCAATCCCACATTGCTTCAACTGCAAAACCAGTGACTTGAATTTGGAGAAATAATCTTATAGATTCTCAAAATGGTTTGGACTTAGAGGAATCAACTCATTCTCTAATTGGTGTCATCTAAACTCATTAGTTTTTCCAAGCAAGGTTTGAAGTTTCACCCAAACTTCATTTGGTGTTGTCAAACCATCCAAATGGAATAGAATATATTTTTATGTACTAAGGAAAAGGTAACCATAAGCCTCATCTCTCTGATTATGCCACTTAGCTTTCTCCATGGATGCAGTAGTCTCATTCTCAATGGCCATAGTCACTCTATAGATACCTTCTTAACTCAACAAAATCTCCATCCGTGCCTTCCATTCAAAGTAAATAAATGGATTCAACAACACATTCTGAGATGAATCCATGGCAAACTGAGGTGAATCCATGGAAAACTGAGGTGTGCACTTCTGAGATTGATATGGACATGCAAAAACACAACCAAAATAATCTTTGGAGAATTATTCAAACTAGAGAGCTCTACAATATGACAGTAGGCACTTTCAAGAGTCTATCACGCTCAGGTAGACCCCTTGATCTAAACCCAAGGGTAGAAGGTAATGGTCCATAGTACTTCTGTGGAAACTCCTTGCTTTAGGTGTGCTACTAGATGAAACTATACTCCCCTAAACAACTATGGTACCATGTGAAATCATATCACAGTATGATCATAAAGATTGAATAACACTCTCACCAAAATTGCTAGTCTAGAATTGCATAGAACACTGAAAAATTGACACTGAATGTATGTAAAATATTAAACTATATTGCATCAAGTTACATCATCCAACATTGAGAAATTAAGTGGCTGCAAATATATAATGTTACATCAAAAATTCGAATTTCCTTGGATGCATTCAAAAATATCACAAAAGCAAGCTTACTAAAACTAGCTAAAACCTCCAAAGGTAAAAACATCCAACTCCAAATCAGCCATAAAGCTCACAAATTGTCCAAAATGATTTTCGAATGTGATGTAGAATGAAATTAGAAAAATACGATGCCTTTTGGAGAGAAAAAGAGGAAGGATGGGTTGGCCATAAGAGCTTAAAAAAAAAACATTTATTGTCAAAACTAACTTTATCACAACTAATATGATTCAATATGATGATGTCAACCATAAGGATAAATAGTATTGGAGGGAAACGAAGAACACTACTTATCCCCTTCCATGTTTACTCAAATTTTGAGTGTGAGTATTTATTGGATGTGAAATTAGATTCCAAATCCAATGAGTACCTACTTAGCATAATAAACTCTCGATAGGAGAAAACTTGAAATGAATTAAAACATGAATCCATCCAACAACCCTTTCTAGAAATTAACTAATATTTATCTGAATAAAATAACCCATTACTCATTTTTAACTATTTAACAACTAGGGCAAAATGCCACCCTACAATCTAGCCTCCTCGTGAAAATATGGTTTGGGAGCAAATAAGGTGTGATTTTTCAGATTATTAAGTTTAATACCTCCAAGGTGTTCAAGCATCTCTCATTTTTGTTATCTCGTGTCACTAAGGAAGGGATTTTCTATCAAGTAGAGATGCAAACTTTATAAGTTATGTGAACCTTTTGGCTATGTTTTATTTCACTCTGTTTGGAAATAAATATACGTTTGTCAACATTAATATTTCAATAGTTTGATTAAACTATTTTGGAAATAATTATTGTATCTAGTAAATTTGGATTGTATCATGTATCTTCATCTCCTAAAGGAATGTGATTGATGACAAATAAGAAAGCATATTTAAACTAATTGTACAAAATCTAATTCTAGGGAAAAGTGTTTCAATTAAGGAGTTTCAAGTTAATCGATTTAAGAATCTTTATGATTATAATTTATAATTTAAGAGTTAATTATGTCCATATAATTTATTATACATTATATTTAATTATATAAGGGTTTTAATGATAAAGAGAGTTTAATTTTAGGAGATAAAATACTTTATTTTATTAAAAAATTATATAACTATTAAAATTTTATTGTTGAATTGATTGTATAAAAAACTATCATTTAAATCACAAAATCTAATTTAATAAAAGTAAAATTTGAAAAATTTAGAAATAAAATAAAGTTAAAAATATTTAAATTATTTTTTTAAAAATAAAATTGATATTTTATAAAAATTTAGACCGGATCATAAAAATTCTAATTAAAACTTCTATTTAATAATTTTTTTTGATAAAAGCCAATAAAAAATTATGAAATGTTCATATTTAAACCTTATATTTAAAATAAAAACAAATAAAATCTAATTAAAACATAAATAAAATAAAATCATAATTGACAAACAAGTGATGACAAAATTTCCAATCTAATCTAATCTAACGTGGAAGCCATCTAAGAATAATATAATATTATAGTAAATCACTAAAACTCCACGTTATTTCAAAAGGATACTCCACTACCTTGTCGTATTTGTTGTCATTGCAGGCGGAGAGAAAACCCTTTCTAGAACGTCAAATTTAAGTTGTAAATATCCGACGTGGAGGCCATGTCAGAATATCATAATATTATAGTAAATCAGAAAAACTCCACGTTATTTCAAAAGGAAACTTCACTTCTTATCATATTTGTTGTCGTTGCACACGGAGAGAAAACCCTTTCTAGAAAGACAAATTTAACTTATAAATATCCGACGTGGAGGCCGTCAGAATATATAATATTATGGTAAATCACAAAAGCATCATGAGTAGCCGTTGTATAATAACGGTATTCTTCATCGAAAAAGCTAACGTTGATTTATCAAACGAAAAATCCTTTAATCGAATGGGATCCAAGGATGAGCACAGTTTGAGGGTTACATTCTTCGTCATGAAAACGCTTGTTATTGAGAGGGCCGGAAAGAAGATCGCCTGATCTGCTATATCTGAAACTGCTGGGAAGCTTGACCTGATGCCCGAATGGGCGAGTGGCCGTCTGGATGTTGCTTCAAATCACCGCAAATCTCTTCCTGATCCTGGCGAGGTTTATGTCTTTTTCTTAGGTTGAATTTCTGAATCGTTGTTGAGTTTTAGATTGAATTTCTGAATCGCTGTTGAGTTATAGATGGAATTTCTGATAGGTTGAATTTCTGAATCCTTACTATTCCTGAGAGTATACTAAATTGCCGCTAGGTTTATGTCTTTTTCTTAGGTTGAATTTCTGAATCGTTAATATTCATGAGAGTATACTAAATTGCCGCTAGGTTTATGTCTTTTCCTTAGGTTGAATTTCTGAATGGTTGTTGGGTTTAAGGGCGCGTTCGAATTTCAACCATTTGGAGGGATTACTTGATACCGCTGGGTTCAAAATTGATGAATCTGAAGAAGCTATCTGTACATTCAAATAAGATAACTTCTCTTCCGCCATCGATCGCCTACACGAGATCTGATTTAACCGTCCTGAAGCCGAACGACGTGGGTGACTGCCAAGTACGTGGGTGACCAGTAATCGACCTGGGTGAACGGCGCTTCAGAAATGCAAGAGGACTTGGTTTGATGTGCCTCCAGTCAAAGGAACTCTTAATGTCCTTTTCCTTTCCTTCCTTGAACCTTTTCAAATGATTGAAATGAAATATTTTGATGGATTGCACATCCATCCTCGATTCATCCTTATGCTTAGTAAAAAAATTTCAATGTCTCCAAAATGATTAGACATGCTCATGTATGTGCCTTGAATGGTCATGAGGCACTTTGCATCCCTCTCAATGTACGCATACCTCATAAAATAGTTCAAGTTAAAAACTTGGTAGTTCAAAATAGGCTCCGCAATGGATAACATCCATTGAACTCCAAACTTTCTACATGATGCACACACCAAAATGGTGAATGGAAGTTATTCATTGTTGGCTGATCCCATAATCATGCATGCATCTAACCTCTTCATTTGTTGATTTGAATGCTCCTCATGCATATGCCATGAATGTGGATTTTCTTGTTCAATAGGGGTCTCTTTGAGAGTCATGTCAATTTTCCTTCTTCCAAAGTATGCAATTCTAGTGCACCGTTGGATCTCCATTTATACTATGTACTTATATATCCAATACTTGTACAAACAATTTCCTTTACTTGCAGATATGAATGGTATGTTCTCCTTTGGAATAAATACAAGTTCTTGGTCCACATCCTCCATATAATCTCTATCCTCATACACAAGCAACTCTAAATCTCCCTCATGCACTTGTAGATCTTCATGCTCCATCATCTCAAGAAGATCCTTCTTATCCTCAGGAATACATTCATCCATGTGTTCATGCTCATGCTCAATGCAAGATTTAAAATGTGACATGCTCAACTCCTCATGACGATCACCTTCCTCCTCTAAATATAATGATACCATGAATTGATTAGAAGAATAATAGTTCTATTCTAATTCTTTTGAGTCCACCATAAGATTCAAAGTAGTTTCATAAGGTTCTTCCTCCTCTGGTTGGACATTAAATAGGAGAGAATATAGTGGTATGGTTTCTTCTTGGGTACAAGATGACACATTTGAACCTTCTTCATGATTAAGTGAATCTGCTTCCTCTATACCCTCCATCATGTAGCTTGAAACCTCTCCATCTTGTGTAGTATAAGGATTTGCATTATGAGTGGGCTGATTTGAAGGTTGTTCTATGATTGTAGTTGTCATCTTCCTTGAAAAATATTCTTCACAATATTTTTTGGTACCCTTGGTTATAAATTCTCTCATAAAATTCCCATAGATAGATGGTTTGTTCTTGTTGAGAGAATTTGAATTTTGAGCATATCTTTTTGATGCAAGCTTGTCTTGCAAAACACGATACTCTATGAAGGAAAATTCCTTTCTACAATAAAAATTCAAATCCATATATTCATTAAACATTTTCATATATCGTATCACCTCATCTCTATTCCTCCCATCATAGAAACCAAGGAAAGACATAATTGAGATTTCTTCAATAAATCAAAGAAGCTTGGCCTTGCTACAAATGTTAACCCAAGCAAGTGTTAGCATCATGGTTGCGAATTCTTCAAATTGAAATATTAATTTCCAAATATTATTATAGGTTCAAAAAAAATTTCTAGGTTCACTCCATCAAGTTTGAGGAATTTTTGAGAAGGTTTCACAAACAAACAAGTAAAATTGCCTCTGAGGATTACACAACTAGTTCAAATTCAGGAATTTCCAAACAGTGGGAGAAGGTCATGAATTCTTGGTTTCAGAATTGGGATGAGTATATTGGAATGTTAATTAATAGCTTAAACTTAAATAATTCAAGTTGGAGTTATAGACATTCCTTTATGAATCATACACTGAAAACTAGCTCTTTTTCATATCAATCTAGACTAGGTGCAAGAGATGGACATGAAAGGTATAATTTTCTTTATTCATACTCTAAAATTGATTGAATAGGTTAATTATTACATCAGTAACACCCATCAGTATTTAAAATACTTCTCAAGAACTATCAGGAAATAAATACACAAGAAATGAGAATCTCCACCAAAGAAAGATTAGAAATCATCATAATTTTCGATGGGAGGCTCTCTAATATTTGCAACAAGCTTGAATTTGATTGGATCAAACTTAAGTATATTCTATAAACTCCATGATGAAAATTGAATGTCATCATCCTCTCACAAAAATCAGAGAACATCTCCCAACTTGGACTATGGGCACATCTCTGAGGCCACATAGGCAAAATTGCACTCAATCCAATTCACAAACTATCAAAAGATGGGAAAGTGATGCGCACTCCTTCCTTTATAGATTTGATGTGAATTTTGGATCAAGTAATCTAGGATAAAGTACTCTCATGGAGTGGACAAGGTTGGATTGCTTTATGCTTTAGCTTTTTCCTTTGCTTTTTGCTTTGATTTTCATTTTGCATTTGATTTTGCTTTCTTATTTTTCTTTTGTTTTTTTTCTTTGCTTTTGCTTTATTCTTCTTTTGCTTTTTTGTCCTTTTTTTTCCTACTTTTATACCTTATCCTTCTTTTCTTCTTTGTCGTGCTTTTTCTTGCTTTCTTACCTTATCCTTGTTTTGTGCTTTGTCCTTCTGATTTCTTGCTTTTCTTCCTCATCCTTATTTATGATTTTATTTTATTTTCTACTTTATTCTACTTTTCCTAAGCTTCACTTCTTTTCTAAGTTGTGCAAGGTTTTATTTTATTTTTCCTAATTTTCCTATCTTTGGCTGCTATTATTTCTTCTTCTCTTTCAATTTACCTCTTGGTCAACTTTATCCTTTAATGCGCCCTTGTGGAACGTTATCAACTTATTCTATTGAAATTAAATATCTCTTAATGAAAAATGCTTTCATCAAGTTCATTCAAACTTAGGAAAAGAATGAAATTAAAACCTTCTAACTAATTAATGCCTTAACTTAACCTCTCATTAATTAATTAATTCTAATCTGTCACTAGGATCCATGGGGTTTGATCTACTTCATGGTGCTAAAAAAATGGGAACATGACACTTTTGCACCCCTCTTCAGGTGTTTAGGACTTCCCTATGCAATATTCTTCTCCTCATTATGTTTTGGACTCTCCCCTACGTTCTTCTATGGTTTCATTTTGTATGATAGTCTAAACATTGCATTTCCATTCTATTAATTATGAACCCTAATTTTTTATGTGACCTTCATTTTGAGTGTGTGCTAAATTTTTTTAGCCTAGCCCAAAATTACTATGTGGAATTTCAAACTAAAAGTTGTGTTTTATCTTGAATTGATCTCCCCCTCACCAATTGGGATATGATTCTTGTTTGTGAAGCTATTATTTCTCTTCCTCTCAATAGTATAAGTGGTCTCCTTATTGATTGGATTGAATTAAGTGAAGACTGGTGGGATCCCATGGCTCATTGATGTGGCCTACGGGAGCCAATCAAATGTGAGCCATTTGCAAAGTTAATGCTGCAATATTCTACTGTGATATCTTCAAGGACTGAAGGTGCTACGAATCCACATTTCCCGCATCCTCATTCATCACTGTGTGGAGGTAAAATGTTTTGCATTTCTACTACATTTTTGGCGACCATTTGAAAAATAAGGGAAACCATTTTTTTTAACCAAAACTGCTATGTGGAGCTATGTGTCCTCCTCTCCTCGTAAATGTGGTGCTACTGAAACAAAGTTGTGTTCCTAGCTTAGTGAAGTCCTTTTCTAGGTATATAGTATTTTCATTTGTGTTTGATAATGGAGCTACGACCCCACTTCAAGTAAAATTCATTGAAAAGCATGACGTCTTCCAAGCTACTAAAATTCATTGAAGATCGACCAATGTTGCAATTTGTGTAAGATTACTTTTGTTGCTAGTTTTGAAGAATTCTTGAAGAAGAACGACCCCATGTGGGTGATGTAAAGAGCTAGGTAGAACTTGAAGTAATGTTACCAACACACACGCGGACTTCAAACAATATGACCTCCTCCATCTGCAAACTTCTACATAATAGAGAGTGGTATTTTGTTAAATCTTTGAAATGTATATGAGGGTCTCTATGACGTGTAAATGAATGTAATAGAACTTTAGAATTAGTTATATAGAACTGGAGAATCAAATGTAATAGTGTTGCATAATTAAACATAGTAACACTGCAGAATTAAATAGTGCTGCAAAATTTATAAGCATTTTGTAAATAAAGGAGCAGGAATATAGACCTGTGCTTTTCCCTCTTTCCTTTCAAAATTCCGTTATAGGTTCAATTTATAGAAAATGCACTCATTGGATTCACTAGTTGGTTCAGTCCTTACTGGAAAGGACACCTATCGAGAATAATATTTAAGCCGCATTTATCTACAATCATATGCGGGATGGTGTATGTGAAGGAAAATCCATTCACATAGATGAGGGAGAGATCTTTAAGACTGATCCAAAACCTCTAACATCATAGAAATAACTTCCTCTATGGTAGATCAAAGATAAGAAATATTTAGCAAATATCACTGCTACAGATAGTGAAGAGGTGAGTCAACATATACTACCCACAAAATCATTTTTTAAAGCATTGAATACATTAAAAGACTTGTATAACTCACATTCTGAAATGGAGGTGATTCAATTAATGTTGAAATTGTTTAGTTTGGAAGTGAAGGATAATGATCCTATGCCGGTTGCATATGATATTAGACTAATCATGCACAAGATTCAAGCCTATGGAATGAAACCATACCTCCCACTTGGAAAAAATTTCAAGTCCCTTTATCTTACTCACTCAAACCATCTTGAGTCTCCTCAAGAAAGTGACAAGTTCAAACATCTCACCTTTGACACCCTGGTGGACAAGATTGCAGATAGAGAGAAATCCTTTGAAAAGAAGACAAGTAATCCTATTGGAGAATCTATTTGATTTTATCAGGAATAAAATAACGAGTCCAAAGACCCTCCCTAGGGATAAAGAAGTAATAAAGGATGAGGAAGAAGAAATTTCAGAGGCAGAGGGAGCAGAAACAACTTAAGCAACAGATCATATCTGAAGTGCAAGCGCTGTGGGAAGATTGGACATGGTTAAAATCAATGTTTGGATCCTTGGCACTTCATCAAAGGAAGATATAATGAGAACAAAGATGAAAAAAATAAGAACCACGAGGCTGGTAAAGCCCCTGTTTCTGCTCATTGTAATATCCAAATTAATGAAATAATTTCTCTTTCATATTACAAATATTGTTGGCTACTTGATACTGGTGAAACATCCCACATGAATTTTGGGAAATGATTTTTTGAAGAACTAGATGATATTATAGATAAAAAAGTGTTCTTCACATAAAAATCTAGCCTTAAACCAAAGGGAATTGGCTCAATCAGTCTCAAGCTTCCTGGATTCCCTGATTTTGTGTTAAAGAATGTTCTCTATCTTCCAGAGTTGTAGAGAAGCTTTCTATCCTTAGTACAAATTCGACAGAAAGGCCATTCCATCCACATGTCCGATGAAATTATGGCGATAAGGAAGTCCTCTGAAAACAAGGTCATCATGACTGGTAAGAATATGGAAAGTTGTTGAAGTTGAGGGGCCCTTCTCCAAGAGTTCAAAATTTTGGGTACCTCTCTCAGCATGAAGAGGGAAATATGTCAACCAATGTTTTATGGAATGTTATATTTGGTCATCTGAATTATAACATTCTTCATTTGTTAAGAAGGAATGGTATATTTGGTTTTCCCACCATTGCTAAGCAAAAGAACGAATGTGATGCATGCATACTAGGAAAACATAGTAAGCATCCATTCCAAGAATCTAAATTCAGAGCATGTAGAAAGTTAGAGTTGGTTTACTCTGACTTATGTGTCCCCATGCCAATTCCTTTTGAAAATGGTAATAAGTACCTCATGAATATTTTTGATGAATATACTGGAATGTGTTGGGTAAACTTTTTGAAGACAAAAGCTGAAGCATTTCAAACATTCAAGAACTTTCATGCATGGATAGAAAAGCAAGCACAAGCTCACATTGGTACATTTAGATCTAATAATGGTAAAGAATACACCTATAATGCTTTTGAATACTACCATTGTAAACATGGGATTACCTATAAAAATTTAGCTCCCTACAATCCTCAACAAAATGGTGTGGCATAAAGGATGAATATAACCTTAATGAATATGGCACACTCAATGATGTTTTTTAACAATGTGAAACTAATGTTTTGGGGTGATGCACTAGTATGTGCATCATATTTGAGGAATATAATTCCATCTCATGCTCTTGAAGACAAGACTACAAATCAAATTTGGTTTGGCCACCTTCCTTCGGTTAGGCATATCAGGGTTTTTGGTTCCACCTGCTATGTCCTGATACCAAAGGAGAAACGAAATAAGATTGGTGCTATAATTTAAAGATGCATTTTATTTGGGTACTCAGAAACCTCCAAGGCATATCGTCTTTGTGATGAGGTAGAAAAGAAGTTTGTTGTTTCTAGATGTTAGGATATTCATATACTCCATCCTAGTCCCACCAGTATTTTGATCATTTACATTTTCAGTCATGCATGCACCTTTTAGGGTTTGCATGCATTCTAGGGTTTGCATGCATTTTGCATGCATCCCAGTCATCAGTCTAGGACCTAGCCCTCAGTTAGCCAGCCCCTAGGAGCTTCTCACTATTCATTTTTAGCCCTCCAGTTGCTTAGTGCGCCCTTCTTCCTTGATTTTAGGGAGCAACTCGCCCTTCTTCACCTACCAGTCCAGTTGTCACTCAGTTACACTCAGTTACAGTCAGTTACACTCAGTTGCATTGAGTTACAGTCAGTTACACTCAGTTACATTGAGTTACAGTCAGTTACACTCAGTTACATTGAGTTACAGTCAGTTACACTCAGTTACATTGAGTTACACTCAGTTACACCTACCAGAGTTAGTTTGACTGATGGTTGACAGTTACTTGAGCATTGATGACTCCACTGATGATGATGAAGACTTCCAGTTGCGCTCCGATGATCATGAGGACACCTAGTTGTGCTCCGATGACACTCGAGTGATCCTTTGATCACTCCATGAAGGCTAATTCGAATTGCCACCTTAGGCATTCGAATTCCTCATGCATTGTATTATTTATATGTCCATTTGTGATTAATAATATAGTATGACCGAAGTATTATTGCTTCTATCTGAGTTCTACTGTACCATATTATTCTGTTGCTCATTATACTGCATGTATCACTCTTCTTCTATTTTCTTGCTTAATCATAATTATTCTCTTGTGAGATACATCATCTCTTAGATCTGCTGTGAGGATTTTCACACTAGATATGTCATTTTTCTTGAAACTAATAAAAATGACTAGTCTATTGAAAGACAGCTTCATCATCTAAACATATTTGCCCATCTAAAGACATATTATGAATTTCATAATGAAATTCCACATCTTGAAGGGGGGATCCATATCTTGGATCAATCTATGGAATTTCCTTTTGAAGCGCTAACACACCCTCATGAAGAACCTCATGAAGAAGAAGTTCTTGCCACTTCACTTGAACAGGACACTCAACTGGATGATGTGATTGAAAGGATTGGGAATAATAAACCTTGAAGAGAATGAAGAACCATCAAATGATCAAGTTGGGTCATCAAGGAAGATTCTGAAATGGGACACAAACACACTTGAAAGTGTTAATCCAAATGAATTTTGAAAGACGAGAACGAGAAGCTCAACAAGATAAGAAAATGGAGGAGATGCAGATAACTCAGGTGATGACATGGATGTCTTATTTGATCTAGAATTGAAATTATCTTCTAATTTTGAACCAAATTACTTTGAAGATGATACTACTCGTGATGAGTGAAAAGAAGCCATGCAGAATGATTATGATGCACTCATAAAGAATGGAACTTGAAATATGGTTGATCCTCTAGTCGGAACCAAACCAATTGGAAGCAACTTAGTGGGTATACAAAGAAAAATACAAATTAGATGGATCACTTGACAAGAACAAATCAAGGTTCATGGAGAAAGGCTATGCACAAAAAGAAGGATTTGAGTATGAAGAAACATTCTCGCCCATAGAAAAATGGGGTACCATATTCACCTTACTCCCTTTGGTGACAGATAATGGGTGGAAATTCCACCAAATGGATGTAAAAATTGCACTCTTGAATGGAGACTTGGAAGAAAATGTCTTCATGTCTCAACCAGAAGGGTTTGTTGTGAAGGGTCGAGAAAACAAGGTATGCAAACTTTTCAATTCCTTGTATGGCATGAAACAAGCACCATGAGCATGGTATGAAAAGCTATCTAGGCATCTTCTAAAGCTAAATTTTAAACATTATAATCTTGATGATGTGACATTGTTTGTAAATAAAGTTGAAAGATCTATTTTGATTCTTATGGTGTGTGTAGATGACCTTTTGATGACAAGGAACAATCAAAGTTATATAGCATCCATAAAGAAAGATCTGAAGAAAGGATTTGAAATGACTGATATAGGACATCTTCATTACTACTTAGGAAATGAAGTGATTCAACATCCTAAGTTCATATTCATATCTAGGATTAAGTATGTTGGAGAATTGATGAATAGATTTTGCATGATAGAATGCAACCCTCTCTCAACTCCAATGGAACAAAATTTGAAGCTCACATCAAGTGAAGGAAAAGAATTTGGGGATGTTACCAAGTACCAATAGCTTGTAGGAAGCGTTATCTACCTTAATACCACTAGACCATATATTTCTTATGTTGTTAGCACCCTTTCACAGTTCATGCACAAACCTTGTGAAGGACATTGGTATGTTGCAAAAATAGTTCTAAAATACGTGAAATGGATTCAAGACTTTGGAATCAAGTAATCTAAAGTGGAATACTTCAAACTCATTGGCTACTCTGATTCAAACTTTGATGGTGACAATGAAACAGGAGTGTCCACTTATGGATACACAATGAGTGTTGGATCAGCAACTATCTCTTGGAGATCAAGCAAATAGTCAATTCTGGCAGATTTGACAGCAGAGATAGAATATGTGGCTATTGTAGAAGCAATGAAAGATATTATGTTGCTCGGGAAAATACTTGAATATTTGCAGGAGAAACAAGAAATTTCCACTCCACTATTGTTTGACAACACTTATACAACCAATTTGGCCAAGAATACAATATTCCATGATCAAACCAAGCACATGAAAAAAAAGTGCCATTTGATTCGACATCATGTAGGGGCCAAGACAATTCATTTATGGCATTGTTCCACAAATGAACAAATTGTATACATATTCACCAAAGCACTTGGATGAGAAATGTTTGAAAATTTTAGAGCCATGATCAAACTTACAAACACCCTTTTGGGTTAAGAGGGGGAATGTTGGAAACATAATCCTCATGATTATGCTTTAGACCGTTATTTGTAGATATTGTAAATAAGGAATATAAACAACCCGTAGGAAAACAAGGAGGCATTGGAAGATGGAATCCAATAGTCATTGAATAATGTATAAATAAATGGCTTTGGTCCCTGAACAATACAACCTGATAGTGATTCTACCTATCAAGGAGCATGGATGAACATAGGATCTCAGTAGTAGAGCATAAGGACTAGTGTCAAGGACATGCCAAAGGAATCAAATACTGAAATTAAAGTTGGCTACCAATGACTAAGTTGCAAATTGTAATTAATAAGACAACGTACATAATGGATCGACTTAGTCATCCTTCTCTCTTTTGTAACTACCTTGGCATACCAAACCTTAGTAACCATCTATTTATAAAATATCCTCAAGATAAGGAAAATAGGTTTATAAATGAATTAATGAAGGTAATGAGTTGGGATGATGTTACTATAATGTTGTTTAGTTATTTGCTACTCTTGATAGAGATTTATCCATGATTTGTTCACTATGATGTTGTGGATTCTTCTTGTAATTGAAAACTATGAATAAACATAAGTATGCATGGATAGATATTAAAAATATAAGTATGTTTATTTTTCATGAATAATGAGTATAGTTAATCATTGTACTAGCCACTTCTATTGTTTTACAAACCAATCTTGATGTTTCTAGTGTTGACGTAGGATCATTTTCAATGGACGCAGGTGGATGCAAGTGGGTAGGTAGTCATATACTTTTATATGCATAAGCTAACATAAGCTACCAAAACTACCATACCCTAATCTTCAAATTATACCCTACCCTAACCTACTAAATCTACCCTACAGTTCCCAACTATATCCTACCATACCATACACCTTAACTTACACTAGTCTATCCAACCTAGCTTACCAACATTACCCTACCACACCATAACCCTAAATTTCACTTGAACTAACCTACCTACAATAACATGACCTACCTTACACTATTAAATCTAAACTCCCATAACCTACTTTACCCTATAGCATCCTAACCCATCAAACATAACCTATACTAATGTAATCTACCTTAACTTTCCCAAAATAACATAATCGATTAATTCTACCCTATCCTTCCCTACACCGTAACTTAAATTGGATTACAAAACCTAACCTACAAACTCTATCCTACCCTACTATGCCGTAACCTAAGCTTACCAACCCTAAATCAAAATTTTTGTTGACCTACTAAACTTTACCTATCCTAACATCATCTACCCTACACTAAATAGCCTAACATACTCCACTACCCATCCCAAGCTACCCTATCCTACCAATTCTATCATTTATTTCCCAAACCTAACCTACTAACTCTACTCAAGCCTACCTTACTAAATCTACCCAACCTATCATCACCTACCCCGGAGCTAAATAATCCTAACCATAAATTTGGATTATCCTAAACTAAGTTTACCTATCCTAGCATCTACATTAGAATACCTCCTAGCATACCCTAATTTACCAACCTTAAACTTTATTTCCCTATCCCAAACTACCAAATCTATCCTACCCTACCCTACACTTTACCTTACACTATCCTACCCTACCCTACACTTTACCTTACACTGGATTACTCAACCTAACTTACAAAATCTACCCTAACCTACCCTACAATGAGATAACCGATAATAACCCTAAATTTGAATTTTCCTAACTCAACATAACCTAGCATCACCTAACCTACACTTCTTATATTGACCTAGCCTAACCTACCAATTCTACCGTAGCTTTCCCTCCCCCAACCTATTAGATATACTTTACCCTACATTACCTACCCTAACAAAACCTATTGATTATATTGTACCCTACTATAATATTTTGTACCCCACCCTACCATGAGCTAACCAACCCCGTCCCTAATTTTTACTAGGCCTAAACTAACTTTACCTACACTAACATCACTTACTCCACACTACCTAACCTAAAATATACTACACCATGAAGTTAAAATACCCTAACCTACCAACTCTACCCTACGATTCCCTACTCCCCCCTAATATCTTTACAATATCCTACCTTACTAACTCTACCTTACCTACCCTACTCAAACCTACTAATTCCACCCTATTAACTATACTTCTAATTTTCTTTCATATTTACTTAACCCTACTATAAATCAACCTAGAAACTCTACTCTACCCTATCATATATTACCCTACCGTGCTTGCTATAATCTAATCTACCATAATGTATTAAATCTACTCGATCATACCTTACCCTACCCTACTAATACTACTCCACCCTACTCTACCCTAAGTTGACATACTAAACCTACCTATTTTACCGTACTCTATTGTGTTAACCCTAACCTAACATACCCAAACCTACATAATTTACCCTAGAATATTCTAACCTACCTTACCTTAACCTACCATATATTCCCTACCCTAACCTATCTTACCGTAAAATACCAAATCTACCCATCCTTACTCTGACCTACTAACTCTTCTTTACCCTACCATAGCCTACCCTACCCTATCTATTATCGTCAACTTGCCCTAACCGAACTAAACATAATACATTAAAAATAATAATATAAAAATTGTAAATTATTATGTTTAAAAATATATAACAGTTTATATGATAACATTAAAAAAAAAAAAAATTATTAAAGAAAAAAAGAACAAAACATATTAACCTCAATTTAGCTATTTTCTACACTTTAAGAACATAACTAAAAAAACAAAACATTAAATTATAGCAAATAATAATTATACCTAGAGAGTGACTCTCTCTATAATTCATTATGAGGGAGATTTGTCACCTAAAATCATAAAATTAGAAATTAAAAATTAAAACAAATTGAAATATAGAAACAAAAATTTAAATAATCATAGATCAACTTTAAATGCGGATTTAGGATAAAATTTCTAGAGGTGTAAATTTTTTTGAATATATAAAAAATGTAAAATAAAATATAAAATTACACCACAAGAAATTGGATCCCTCTTGGTGTTTGATAGATGAGGGTTTAAGATAAATCTATACTAGTTTATTGAAAATGAAAAAACAAAAAAGTGAAATTTTGCCTATAAAATATATACTATATATATTATCAAAACGAATTTTTTTTAACTCATTAAAAAAATGATTACATAAATACTTTGATTTAAATAACTTTGAGTAATATAAATAATGTATAAAATTTAGAAAACAAAAAAAATATGAATCGAAAGAAAATGAAAAAATGTGAATTCTTTAAAATCTACCATAAAAGTTTTTATTAATTAATATGCCCCAATAAGGCAAATACACATTAATTACTTTAATATATATTATATAATTATAAAGTTATACTTCAAATGATTATTTACTTTATAGTAATAAAAAATGAATCCTATAACAACAAATATGCATCCGTAAAAACTAATAAATGCTGAACCTCCCTAAGAGGCAAATTAAATCCTCAAATACTTCGTTCACTCGCCAATACTAGACCGAAACCGTGGCCGTAGAATGTTGAGTTGGTTTGTGCAAAAGAGCATTAAATGGATAAAAATGTGAATGAGCGAAGAATTAAATTATTTAATAATTTAAAAATTGAAAGAACCCTAAATTAATTATTCATAAATGGCCAAGAATGAAAAAAATATAGGCTACAAATAGTAGACATGGACATTGTTGAGGAAATAATTAATAATTAATTAGAAGGGATATGGGTTGTCGACCAATGAGAGATGACGGATGACAACCATTTTTCAGTTCTTTCCTCAATAATCTTTATTTGGTTTCATAGTGGAAATCATAAGTTATATTTTATGCCATGGAAATTGGGAAAATCAATATCCTTGATTTCCATCTATCTACTTTATTAATTTTTTAAATCATAATGGGATAAAAGGTTTTGGGATGTTTGGGCTTTTTCCATCCATTTATTTTATTAATTTTTTAAATCATAATGAGATAAAGGGTTTTGGGATATTTTGACTTCTACTAAGTTATAAGTTTTTAGTATATCTAATTTAAGAGCTGTTGAATATACCCTTGCAAGATTATTATTTCCATAATTTAAAAAAAATTTCTCAACGATCTTAGTTCATTTAATAAATTTCTCCTTTGTGTGGAAACCCTCTTCAGAACCAAGAATCAATCATATGCTCCAACAGCAGGTATTGGACACAAAGAAAGTCAGCGAAAACCAAATTAGAGATCGAAATCAAAATTATGGACCCGTGACAGCATGTCAAGTTTGTTGTTGTGTAGAGCCATTATTTTGTCGTCTAGCAATTAAATCAAAATTGAAATTTGAATCGACGCCAGCATGTCAAGTTAATTCACATCCATATTTTCTCCCGGGGCTCTAGGTGTAAGGCTAGTAGAGATGTTACTTCCCAATAGTGAAAAGAGGTTGGCCTCAAATAAATAAAATAGCATTAAATCAAAATTGAAATTTGAATCGACGCCAGCATGTCAAGTTAATTCGCATCCATATTTTATCCCGGGGCTCTAGGTTTAGGGCTTGTAGAGATATTACTTCCCAATAGTGAAAAGAAGTTGGCCTTAAATAAATAAAATAGCATTGGATGTTGCAAATACATACATAATTAAGTTTTCAATTGGAATCTTTTTAGGATAATTTTAGTTATGAAATTTTATATAAAAATGTTGATTAAATTTTTAATTGAAATTTTCTTTAAGATTATTTTAATTATGAAATTCTATGTAAAATTGTTTTTTTTTTTCACTTAAGGTGAAGTTATATACTTCAAATGGTACAAATTACTTAGGAAGGGAATATATTAAGTGTAGAGTTCCTTTTAAAACTTTGCCTAGGTTGGATATTGGGTATTGGGTATTGATATATAAGTATTTATAAATGAGGAGTTATGATTAATTATGCATATTCAAAGTAAATGTATTGTAACCATAGTCTTGAAATTATTTTTTGATATGAGATTTGGAAATTAAGAAGGGAATATATTATGTGTAGAGTTCCTTGTAAAATTTTGCGTAGATTGATTGGGTATTAACATGCAAGTGTTTCTAAATGAAGAATTATGATCAATTATGTATATTCAAAGTAAATGTATTGTAACCATAGTCTTGAAATTATTCTTTGATATGAAATTTGGAAAATAAAAAAGAGAAACCATGATAAAAAATGCATATCCATGAGACATGTATTGTAACAATAGCCTTGAAATTTCAATTTCATTCATTACTTTGCATACTCATGAGACATGTATTGTAACAATAGCCTTGAAATTCCAATTTCATCCATTACTTCAAAAATAA